>JACRUU010000018.1:16787152-16869652 GCA_030449085.1 Kryptopterus vitreolus
AGAAACAAAGGAAGAAAATGACGCCGAGTAAATGTCTGATCTGTAAACGTCTGATTCTGATCTTTTATTTTTATATGTTTGGAAACACATATTGATTAGATCACAGAAGGGAGAATGCAGAGGAAAACAAAAACGTGTTTGTAAAAATGTGAGGCGGAATTCAGTGAAGTCATTGTGTGTATGTGTATATATATATATATATATATATATATATATATATATATATATATATTAGGGCTGTCAAAGTTAACGCATTAATATCGCAAATTCACTTTAACTGCACTAATTTTGTTAAAGCGTTCTAGGATGGAATATTAAAGAGCCGATAGACATGTTTTATTAACAATAAACACCCAGCAACATGCATCCATGCACGCTTTCTAAATTTCCCCCAGAATGATGCCTACTACCTGCCCATTCACAAACAGGTATGAGCACCTAAACGTGTCTTCAGTTTATATGGAAAGCAACCAAAAACGGAACACATTTCTTAAAGGAGCCACGCACCGTATTTAACAATGAAAACAACCACAAAAATTAGGAAGGAATTAATATTAAAAGAATCATTTCCTGAGTAAAAGAAGTATGAAATCCTCAATAATGTTATTAAAGGCAGACATTTTGAGTTGGATTGTATATAATTAGAACATGTTACAGCTAATTGGAGTATTAGAAAAATGAAAAGTATTCATTGAAAACATGTTATTAATGTGCAATATTAATCTTTGTGCACAGGGACACTGTCATAATAAATCTGTGTTTCTCGTTCCCAAAAGCAAAATTTCTATTTTCCATTTTTAGTTTCACTGCATGTTTCGGAAGATATGTAAAAGAGAGAGAGAGAGAGAGAGAGAGAGATAGAGGAAGAAAGAAAGAAAGGGTACCATAATGGTTTGTGTTTGTTTATTTGTGTTAATATGTCTGTGTCGGTTAATCTGGGACTCGGGATGACAGATAGAGATCAGAGACTCTCTGATCTCTGAATCAGCGCCGGGCTTTGCCCCCCCCCCCCCCATTCTGGGAACGTTGTGACGAGATGCCATTAAGATGGCATTCCATAGTGGGCATAGCAGGTCTTTACCAGCATACAGAGCATAGATATACATCCTCATTACAGATCTGTAACTAAAGCCCAGTTCAGAGAATAGCAACGTATCAAAAAGAAACACGTGTTTACTTTTAGCGAGAATAACCGCAAGTGTACTGTACTGATCCGAGTCTAACTCTAACCCCTTCCGTAACTATATGCCATAAGCAGATCCAAACCACAGCTGAACTCGGAGCCTAACCTACCTCCAACCTTAACTCAACCCCGAGACCTAACCTCAGGCTTAGCTGCTCCGCTTAGATCTCACGTCTTTTGGACACTTTTCTGGGTTTAAATCGGATTAAATCTCTGCACTTATGCAATCCGGTTTCAAAACCATTTTAATCATTTTACACATAATGTACACATTTAAATAATCATTTTAAAACTCGATTTTCTTTTGTTACACTCAAAAGTTTGCTTGGTAAATTTCCCGTATAGAAAAGTTGTTTAGTTGGTTTGACTACACGTTTGTTTTTGTCGTGTTGTTACACAACACTGAATAAGTTTATATTCCTGCCCGTTTCGTTTGTAAAACAAACTCGTTTTGTCCTCGTGCCCGCGTTTTCCCGCATGCACAGAAATATCGCTAGCCAATCAAATCACAACATTCCAAACTGCGGTTAGTTTAGCGCACATAAAAAAAAAAAAAAAAAGAAAAAGGAAAAAAAAAAGCGATATTCCCCGAGCGTCCCGTAGGTGGAGCGTCTGAAGCTGAGGCTCGCCCCACAACCCCAACCTTAACCACAATAATTATAATGGAGTTATAAGAGCAACCATGAGTAAGACAGATCATCAATCATTTCAACAGGTAACAGCATGGGGAAAGGTCTGGATGGACACACACACACACACACACACACACACACACACACACACACACACACTGACTTACAATGCTGAATGGTGAATGTTGCTTGCGTCATTTCCTTAACCCCGCATGCATAATTAAGTCATTTGTCATAAACAGTTACGCAATCAAAACAGGAGTTTTTCCAGGCGTGTAAGTGCACGTGGTCCGTGCTGCTGGATTGAGTGTTTTGTCAAGAAGGTAATTTTCCTTGCGTGTGAGCTATTACTACCAGGTTGCGTCTCCGCGAGAAGTCATTTTTTGCAAGTGTGTTATTTGTCGAGAGTGAGATCACGCTTGGTTGCTGATGCCGAGAATAAAGAAGTATTGAGGAGAAAAGGAGCCGAGAGCATAGGTACACACACACACACACACACACACACACTTATACATGCACATGCGCACACATGCCGATGCACAAATGCGCTCTTACACACAGAGGTGCATTTACTCCTATGAATGCACACACAGGCAGTGGATAAGGAGCTTAGTGGAGAAGCAAAAAGACCATAGGGACTATCGTTTTCCCCGTTAATTATGACCGTCTGGCAAGGCCCAGAGTGCAGGAAGTATGAACGAGGGGAGGGGAGGGCGGGATGATGGGGGAGGGGGGGAAGGGGGGCGATGGGGAAAAATAGAGGGAAAGGGACACAGGGAGGGAGTAGGAATGTAAAAAAGATACAGAAACAGGAATGAAGAGACAGAGAGCAGAGCGTAGGAGGAGGAGGAGGAGAAGGAGGAGAGAGAGAGAGAGAGAGAGAGTTCACATGGATGATAAAACCAGGTGCGCAGATGGAACAGGGCTTAGGAACATGTCAAACTCCTGACATATTTCATTTCTTTGCCGTCTTAGAGCCAATACCTCCTAACGTCCACCCTAAATCCTCCAGACTGAAACCTCCGTTCACCAGAGCCCTGCAAGCCAGACGACTATACATCAAACACACAAGACTGGGCCACATTACGCTTTCACTCCCAGCTCATGGAAACGTTGCCGTTTTGCCTTTTTCCGAGCGGAATTTCTGCTCCTCTTGCGATTTTTTCGGTTTTCACGGCCAGAATTGTGTCTCTAATTTTGCAGTTTGAAGGAGAAACACATACGGCTAGAAAAAGCCAGGTGTCCCAATAATTTTGTTCTTTTTGAGGAAATACGTTCAATTTTCTTTTTTTGTGTGTGTCTGTTTTACTTCAGTCATGCAAAAATAAATGTAAAGAAATTCATAAAATATATAACATGATATAAACGAAGGGTTAAAATATATTTGAGCGAAAATGAAAAGGAACTTTCTGGAATTTTGGGGTTTATCATGACATTAAATTGCCGCTAAAGCTAACGTAAATTTTGTTTTCACAATTTTTTTTATAGTTTAAAAACCCTAAATATGTCCCCAATTACTTTTCAAACTTAATACATTCCCCTTAATAAAAGAATGTAAAGGTGAAGGTGTTTACGGTAACGGACTGCTGTGTTTCCACCGCTGTGCTAGAATGTAAAATATCGATTGATATTGGTATGCGATGTCTATAGAATAAGTAAGTAAATAAATAGCGTAAATATAAATATATATATATATATATATATATATATATATATATATATATATATATATATACTCTCTCTCTCTCTCTCTCTCTCTCTATATATATATATATATATATATATATATATTTGTGGTTTCCGCGAAAAACTCTGAACCGCGACTTTGCAGGGGTCCGCAACTTTTATTTTTAACGGTACGTTGTGAATTCACCATGTCAAGCTAAACAACAAACAAAACAACAACTAATATTCTCCTTGCAAAACTTGTCGATTAATCTGAATCGTATAAAAGAAGCAGCATTTTTCTATTATGTCTATTAAAAAGCCATTTCGCCTACATTTTGTCATATTATTTGCCACACAGTATATAATGTTATATATCGATTTATATGTCATGTTCATAGTAAACACTTTAACCATTATAGTGTACCGAGGGGGTTTTCTGTTGAATGTGTTCGACGTTTGTTTCTGCAGATTCTGCAGCACTCTTATTCTTCTTATTCATGTATATATGAGCCATGGCTTTGTTTTAAGACGTCTCAGAAGATCCATTATGCTAAACTGCAAGTCATGGAAAAAAAAATGTCCAAACCCACTGTTTACAAGATAACATATAAAAGAAAAAAATGCAATATGGCCTGGTCCAAGGTGATGTTAATGTGTTTTGGCGGGCAAACGTGATTGGAAAAGAAAAGAAAAAAACTACCTTCCCATGAAAACCAAGAAGCGTCGTTAACCTGGGCTAAGCTCGGGCCAGGCCGGGTCAGAGTCGCTCTGAACCGGGGATTTCACAGGCTCCAGGATCAATTACTGAGTCAGACGCATCTGGAGCGAGTTACTCGTGCCGACCCAATCCAACCCTGCCACAGCTACACCGCCCCGCTCCTGACAACACAATCACACAACAATAAAAGCATATTTTATACACACACACACACACACACACACACACACACACACACACGACATCGCACGCATTTCTCTCTGCTGGGCTGAACAACAATAACATCAATAATACTGCAGGAAATGAAGTGTCCTGGAGTCTGGGGCACAGGATCACAGGACTTTTGTGTTTACATGACAGCATGACACTGGGGTCAGCAAAAAAAATTAAAAATATGCAGACGTCAAAGTGCGATTTGTGTGTTATTGGGTTAGGAATAGGCGTTCTTCATGAACTCTTTTTTAATGTAGATGTTCATCCATTTTTAGTAAATGGGACATTTGTGTGTGTGTGTGTGTGTGTGTGTGTGTGGCATGATGATGCTCCTGTTCATGTCCATGAAGGTCTGCTTTACATGGGTTTTAATGGAAGATCTCCTGCTATAGATATATATAGCAGGAGAATATATATATATATTTTTTCCCCCTTTTTCTATTGTTAATTAATTTATTAATTTATTAATGCTGTAGTATAGTAGTGATTCATAATATCACACGTGACTTAAGATATACTCTTAGCTCCTCCAAATGACCGCAGACCATTGTTGATGCCATCATATATGTTTAACATTTGCTAGTATCGATTTTGTTGTCAGAGATGTTGGCCAGTAGAGGTTCCAAGTAACCAAAATACTTACGTAGATAGAAGTTTCTGATATCTATATTTTATTTATCTATACCTTAAATTGTCATCAGTCAAAAAAAAAAAACCCTATCTAGATAAACATCTACATCCGGATAGAGTGAATGTGATTGTGGTTGGATATATATATATATATATATATATATATATATATATAGGAGATATAAACATGTACCATTCCGACACCCTATGGGTTTGTACTCGATCCTTTGCACCTGCACACGTCAACAAATCACGCCAAACTCCAGTAAGGACATAAACAGTGTCGGGGTCGTTACTAAAAACAAGATTATTTCTTAAAAGTGATTATTTCTCCACTACTGGCTCATTTATCAAACGGGTGGGTGTTTTCTCATCGAATGAAGCTACAGAAGGGAGTTCTATAGAGAGACGTTTGAATAAATTAAACCGTGATCTTTTTAAACCCTAATAAACAAGGTAGACAAACGTCTACCTGAGAAATGGATGTCGATACTTTTGACACCAGTGTTACCCCGTGCACTGTCGTTGCTTTTCGCTATGTGGCCGCGTTCCACCATGACTTTGAGATGGAAGGTAATAACCTGAATTTCCACTATACGAATGAATTGGGAATAAACAATAAACGATGTGGGGGGGGGGGGGGGGGGGGGGGGGGGGGGGGGGGCACGGTGGCTTAGTGGTTATCACGTTCGCCTCACACCTCCAGGGTCCGGGTTCGATTCCCGTCTCGGCCATGTGTGTGTGGAGTTTGTGCATGTTCTCCCCTGTGCCTCAGGGGGTTTTTTTTCTCCGGGTTTTTTCTCCGGTTTCCTCCCCCCGGTCCAAAAACATGCACGGTAGGTTGATTGGCACCTTGGAAAATTGTTCCTAGTGTATGAATGTGAGTGAATGTGAGTGTGTGTGTGTGTGTGTCCTGTGATGGGTTGGCATTCCATCCAGGGTGTATCCTGCCTTAATGCCCATAGACGCCGGAGATAGGCACAGACTCCCCGTGACCCGAGGGAAGATCGGATAAAGCGGTAAAAGATGAATGAATGAATGAATGAATAAATAAACGATTCCCGCTGAATATATGGAACGTGTGTGTGTATAAATGTCAATAAAAGGTCTCATTAGATTACACTTGTTATCTACTCATTAGCAGTAAGAAATGGAGCAAACACGAGCAGCGTGAGACGTCATGAGTGCGATCCGTTCACAGCCAAGGAAGTGACACAGCTGCTCGGGTCACCCAGAGACACTACACGCATGGGGTCGTTGTCATGGCGCCCGTGTCAAATAAGGAGGTTAAGCCTGCTAGAGAGGCTCGATGTTCTCCTAAAAGCACTTACCTTCGCCAATACACAGATATGATGTCCGCAATATAGTCAACTTTTGCATGCGTTTTTTTTCACACTTTTGCAATCCGATGATCTGCATAACAATCTGCTGGGAATTTAAACCACGCAGCAAGGGTGAAAGGGGGACACTGCTGTGCGAGCGAGCAGTGCATGATGGGAAATGTTACACGCTGGGCCAGAGGCATTCTGGGAGAGATTGTTCCCCCTGCAGGCCCGGCCCCTGGAGCAGCAGCATGGTTAATGGCCCTTTCATGGCTCGGTCACAAAGCCTTTTGTCCACTCCTAATTCACTCAATGGTGCGTGGAGGAGAAGGGGGAAGGGGCATGGTAAAAGCTCTCTCTCTCTCTCTCTCATGTGCTATTCCTCACTCTTTCTCTCTTTCTTTCTCTCTCTCGATTTCTCTCTCTCTCTCTCTCTCTGTGTCTCCTTAGATTGGGGGAGCGTGAAAGGTGTTTTGACAGGTATCACAGTACTAATGATAGCTCTAGAAACGTTAGCTGCCCATTACGGCATTTTCTCACGAACGCGGCGAGTAATCCAGTTATTAAAAAAAAACCACCTGTGGATGTGAATTTTTATGGGAAAAAAAACCTTTTAAAAGCATTTATTACCTGATATTCCTTGATCCCCCCCCCACGTTGTTATACGATTTAATCTCAGTCAGTTGTATATCTGCGATTCCAAATGCTCATGAATTCATTAAATTAAATAAATAAAAATAACAACTATTTGTTGTCTCAACTATTCGTTGAAATTCCTTTGTTCGAAGTTTAGCATATTGTTAATCATCTTAAGCGCTTTTTGTCTATAGTGGAAACAATTCAACATATGCTCAAGCTATTTTTTTTTAATGGGCATTTAATTATTTAAAAAGTATTTAATTTATAATGTATAATCATTACAGTCATGAGCCTGGGTTACTCTCTGTGTACAGTTCTCACTTTCCTGTAATAAAAGCACTCTACATTGTGAATATGTAGGCATCTTGGCATAAAAAAAAAACAAAAAATAACCCAAAAAAAACTAACAAAAATAATGTCGCTCTTGTAGGTTGCTCTGTATAAGGTTAAATGCTGTGAATGTAAATGTAATATGTATGTATGTATATGGTGATTCAATTTCCCATTCCACATAAGCTATACATACGATTAATGGGTGTCGGGGATGCAAACTTTTGCACTACGTAATCAAACTGTGCAACAAAACCTCAATTCTCCGGTTAGGTTCAGGTTACACCTGAAAACGCCACGAAACCACATGAAAACAAGCCACACCGAGACGTTTATTAATAGAGTGTGTGTTGTGGAGCTCTTCATGTGAGAACGATGTCATAATTACACACAGTGCGCATGTTATCTACAACTTCTTCATTACCTCGAAGCCTTAAATAATCCCTGTTAAACTGCTCGACAGCACATACACACACACACACACACACACACAAACACACACATCAGCTATTTATTACTCGTTATAATTATGATGATGATGATGATGATGGTGATGATGATAATGGCTTAGTACAATTACAATCAAGGAGTCCGAAGGTCTACGAGCTAACGATGTGCACAACAAAAAAAACGCAACAACAAACTGTTATAAAGGAGGGGCTTGTAACAAGACCTCCGTTCCTGGTTGCTGATTGGCCACTGAATATGACAACCACAGAGTAATTAGAAATGCATTTTATTTATCCAGTCTGTTTTAGTTTTAGTCCGGACCAAAAATAAAGATAATTATGTTACCTCGTGAACGTCCTGGCGATGCTATCTGCCATGAATATCATTGATAAAATGAAACCAGAACAAATAAACATATCCGTCCGTATTAATTTAGACTCGTATTCCCTCTGTAAACATCTCCAGCTGTTTTTTTTTTTTGCCGTCTCTCTCAGTCGTTCAGCAATAAGCGTCAGATGTGCGTCTGAATTTGCTGTTGTAGTTTTTGGCTTTGTTAAAACATAACCTGTAATATTATGGGGTAATTAATAACAGTTCATTTACTAACTGTAAATATAACGGTTTTATTTACAGTACATACAGTTCATGCACTAATTGCATCCATGCTTTGTCTTTGCAGTTTTATTAAAAAAAAAACAACCCAATACAAGCTCGAAACACACTTTTCTTCAAATACCGCTTACTAATTCTTAACTGTCTAGCAATTTTGCTGTCTAGTCATGACAAAGCACCTAATCAGACTGCATCAATTACTGTGTGTGTGTGTGTGTGTGTGTTCTAGCTATTGCTGCGTTGACTGCAGCTGTGTACACACGGTCCCGGAGCCTACGAAGCTAATGAACATGGAAGTCTAATCCGTCCTCCCCAGCAAAATCGGCTCTTGTGCCAAGCAAACCAGCAAGAAAAACACGGTGGCTCTGACATGGCATGCGAGGATCAAATGCGGCCAACCACACACAGCGCCACACACAACACACTCACACAGAGACTCTCATGCCCAAGCTGAGACCAACGCTCTCTTCAGGTGGGGTTCGAGGAGGAATTAATGTGAATGCTACCTGAAAAATAGAGAAAAAATTCAACGCCGATTCCGATGGAGAAGCCGTGGCTCTGTGGTGTGTGTACGCGGTGTTTCATGTCACCGCTGTAGTCGTAGCGAAAGTGGTTAGTGCTCGTCTCATCTGGAAAAAGTCTACACTCTATTACACCTGTATAATATGTGCTTATTATGTGCTTATGGTGTAAGAAAAGCTCAGTTTTGAGTTACGTCTTCATTTCATCTCTTTCTTATTCACTCACTAACGTCACATCCGGAACATTCATTAACGAATAGAGTAGATTTCTGCCACAGTAAGTATATATAGAACATTAATTAACGTCGTATAAAATTAATACAACACAATTTTCCCTCGTTCAATCTGCCTAATTGAAGACGTTAGACTTGAGAGAGACTGATAGAAACGTGCATTTCACGGTGCCTTGCTTCCTTGTATAAAGCAGTGATTTAGTACATTGTTGGGATATTAACCCTGAACTGTACAGGGCACAATTTAGCCGGCTAGCAGAAAGCCTTTTTAAATAGTTCCTTGTGGTAACGATAGTGAGGCATCTGCTGGCGCTACAAAATTCCAGGCCAAATGCAACATAAGGCGTCATCTCGACTTAGTCCTAGTAAGAAATAGGAAACATGTCCGAAACGGCGTCCCTGCACTCCCTGCTGTGAGATGTTACGTCATCTGGACATGAAACCTACGTAGTGTTTTGTGGGATCACGCAGAAAATGCATACATGTCGAATACAATTTACATGCACAAAACAAAACAAAAACAGACTTTTACAAGAGTCAAGGGTAAAATGAGTCATAAATGGGTGGTGGTGGTGGTGGAGGATCCCGAGCCTGTGCTGATGTACCGGGAAATAGCAAAACATTGTATGTTACATAGGGGGCACGGTGGCTTAGTGGTTAGCACGTTCGCCTCACACCGCCAGGGTCGGGGGGGATTTCCAAGGGTTCGGTTTTCCCTCAGGGGGTTTTCTCAGGGGGGTTTTTTCTTTCCCCAGGTTCTCCGGTTTACACCCCGGTCCAAAAACATGCACAGTAGGTTGATTGGCACCTTGGAAAATTGTGTCCCTAGTGTGTCCCTAGTGTATGAGTGTATGAGTGTGTGTGTGTGTGTGTGTGTGTGTGTGTGTGTGTGTGTGTGTGTGTGTGTGTGTGTGTGTGTCCTGCTATGGGTTGGCATTCCATCTAGAGTGTATCCTGCCTTAATGCCCATAGACGCCTGAGATCACAGACTCCCCGTGACAGACTCCCCGTGACCCGAGGGAATGATGAATGAATGAATGAATGAATGAATGAATGAATGTTGCATGTACACTAACACAAAACACACCTTGTAGGAGAAGAAACCAAAGGAATCCCAGACGGACAGAACTTCTTACAGACTTTATTTCTCACATATACATTACAGCACTGTGACAGCTACAGATACAGCCCTAGAGCACTTCGGGCACTTGCTCAAGGACCCAAGGGTGGCCAAACCAGGGCTCAAACCTTCCCCACCTAAATACCCCACGGCCTTAACCATGAGATACATCCCACAACAAATAGTCGCTGCGTAACACAAATACACACAGTGTACTTCTGTGATCAGGTACCCCGAGCCTGAGAAACAGGGGGGGGGGGCAATGCAAACCAGGGGCCAAAAAAAAACCCTGAGGGGATGATCGCATTCCAAATCAGGAGGCAGGAGAAAGAGAATGCACAGAGGAGGAGGAGGAGGAAAAGTGGAGGTCTGAAAGATTCTTTCCTCCTTCGCTCAGGAGTGCTTCTAAAGGTGCAGAAGATCAGGCGTTGGTGTTGAGATTTGTCTCTAAATTGCAGTAGGTGCAGAGGGAGTCAGAGCCCAGGGCAGATTTGAGATTTGGGAATCTATTGTTCAGATCCCTCCCTCTATTTTTTTTTCTTCCTCGGGAAAGTGGGAGGAGCAGAAGCAGAGCCAAAGGGAGAATTGTGTGAGAGCTCAGTCATCCAAAAACGGCCTTTCAATGGGACAAGTTTGGGGGAGCCGAAGAAAATGTCGGTCCCACCGCAGTAAATTACTAAACTAGATCCGAGTCTTTACAGGGTGGAAGGGAAAAAATCAAGCAGAGAAAGATTTTACTTCTTTATTTATTTATTTTTTGGATTAAGTTCTACACCAAGTTATTTTTTGGCGAAAAAAGTGATCAAAACCGAGGGGGAAAATACTCCAGCTTCATCTTTTTTTGTGGTAAGTCTCCGAAAACATTCACGCTCATGTTCTGGACTTAGCCTTCTGTCCTCCGCGGCTCTGTGTGTGGTTTTTTTTTCCCGTCCTGGTGTTGAGTGGAAATAATAGTATTATATCTCGGGTGGTGTTAAATAGTGTTTTACGGCTAAAACTTCGCGTTCGGGTCTCAAAAAGAAGCAGAAATGAAGGTAAGAAGGCGGTGTGTTGCCCTCGCATGATGCTCCTGCTAAAGCTAGCTAACGCTGAAACCGTTCACTCTGGTTTGTTTTGGTGGTCGCCTTTTCAAAACGCGTGTAAAACATGTTTTATGACGTGTTTAAACATTATTACATGTTTTATTTAGTCTTTAAGCGCCGTACTGATAAAAAAAAAGACATTTCATGTATTTTTTTCCTCCCTCGATTACATGAGTGATGTGCTGGGATGCTAAGTTCTCACTAACGTTGTGTGTGTGTATATATTTGTATGTAAACAGCTTTTTTTGTGCGTGTTTTCTGTGATTAATTTCATATATTTGGATAGAAATGTTTTATTATGCCAGTTCTATCGTGTCCCAGTCTGGTGAATGGATCTGGTACTGGTTCCAGTGATGGTATTTAATGTAGGGGTCAAAATAATCCTCACTTTTCCAGGACTTTTTATTGACTGTTTACCTGTTTGCTTTGTATGTAAAATAAGCATTTTTTGTATATATATATTTTTTGTACTTGGGATGGAATTCTGATCAGCATTCAGGAAATGTAAATGTTTGACATGCAAGTTTTTTTTTTGTCATTTTATTTTTGGTTATAAACCATAATGTACACATTTTATATTAGTACTTATTTCCGTAAACATGTGTTAATAATTACTATGGATAATCTAGTGGATAATCCTTCTTAACTTTTTAATTAGTAGGAACATATTGAATAATAAGCAAAATACTTAGGCTGAGTAAGAGATGTGTGTGTGTGTGTGTGTGTGTGTGTGTGTGTGTGTGTGTGTATGTATGTATATGTATATTATGTATATATATATATATATATATATATATATATACATACACATACACACACACACAACAATTAACTAAGAGGTAATATGTACAGTTCAGAGTGCCTACACGGTGTATGCGTTGAATAAATTGATACTAAGAAACTGGATATAAGCTTTTGGTCGATAGTGAGTTTTTGATTATACATAATAAACCGCACCTATATATTTGTACGCATATGTTTCTATGTCAACTCCTTTTAAATATGTAACCCGGCATTAGAGCATGTTATATACTGTGACTGTATACTTTGTGTATAATTTTTTCTCAGCTGTTACTGATTAATTACATATCAAATAGATAATAATAAACAAAATAATATGCAGGTTAAAGCAGTCGATGTACAAAATATGTATAGATAATCTAAAGGTATATGAAGCCAAATTTGCCATTTCTTAACACATGAAATATGAACCATCTGATGTTGTGCAGTGTCAGGAAACATTCTGTATTACAGTATAGATGTTATCACCCTATATATATATATATATATATATATATATATATATATATATATATATATATATATATATATATATATCTATATATATAGAATATATATATATGATATGAAATGGCTGATTCAGCTTCATATTCCTTTAGATTATACACCATTATTACATTATGGTATTTAACATTATCAGTAAACTAAATGTACTCTGAGATATATATATATATATATATATATAGATATAGATATAGATATAGATATATATGGGTAAGCATTCAAGAGTTTTCACTAGTTTGAATAATGGGTATTGTGCATGCTTGGGCAACTTTTTTTTTTTTTTTTCTTTTGGTTTTATGGATTTGGCCTTCAAGGATTTCAAGAGATATATATCGTATGCACGTGATCACTGAAGGATTTGGAACGAGTCCCAGGCCAGACTGCTTCGTCGAGTACTAAAAACACTGTTGACAGTAAAAGGGGGCTGTAACGCCGTCAGTGCTGCAGTCGTTAAAATTCAGCTATTGCGTTACAAGCATAAAGAGGAGATATTCGATCACTCGGGTTTGTGCGGAGGGGAGGCGGCGGGGGGAGAAAGAACAACACGGCTGCAGTGTTTTCGTTGATGATGATTGGCGGTCGGGTGGATCAAAGTTATTCCATAATTGAATCCAGCCTGATTATGTTGTTGGCGTTCGTGGCACTCTGGCCTTATTTGGTTTAGGCGTTATGTGGGAATAGGCCTATTAGCCCTGCGCAGATGTAGGCCCAGATTTTCGCAGACATGCCCTCACAGCCCTGAAATTCTTTCAGTGTAACAGGTATCTGGGGTGAGAGAGCAAGCTGCGTCGGCAGGGGTGGGGGGGTGGTGGGCGGTTGATAGAGGCACATTAGAGAGCGAGGGATGGGGGTATTATGTGTCAAGGAGACGAAGAATGATGACTATATTGCCAAGTACATGTTGGAGGGTGGAAAATGATCAGCGAGAGCTTATTCGCTTTCTTTACAGGGTCATTTTTAAAGGTCAGGACGCTTGTCTCAGCACATCACAGTTGTACTGTTAAGTGAGGAGGAAAAAAATTCTCCCCCTCAAACTTTCCTCCATGCTCCGAAGAAGCTGATTTCTCAACGCGATAGTGGTGGAACATCTAGTAATAATAGTAATAATAGTAATTATAACTTTGGCTCCACGGAAGAGCCTTAAGGAACCCAGGAAGCAAAATCTATTCGTTTCAGAGTTTGGGAGAGCGTGAAATCACGTTTTATAGACCCGTCCTTTCCCTCGGGTCACCTCCTGCTTCTGATTGAGAGCGCGTCGTGTTTCTGGCAGGGAGGCCCCCCTTTTTTTGCCTTTGGAAAAGGTTTATTGTTTTCCTAAAGGGTGTAACTTCACTCTTAATTCACGAAAGGATCTAAAAAAAAAAAAAAAAAAAAAAAAAAAGCTTCCTCAGGGTAGACTTTTATGTCCTCTTCAGCCAGTATGCTCATGCAGTCATAACAGCCTGCAGGCAATGTGTGTGTGTGTGTGTGTGTGTGCTGGAGGAGTAGATGCTCTCCAATCGGGATTATCTTCTCCAACAGGAATGTAGTGCTTGTCACCTCGCTGTTGAGAAATGCCCTCGGTTTCTTGGGTTCACTTTCTCGATTGGATTTCATGAACTCCAAATATCCCGAACCAGAAAACTGAATAATATAAAAATTAAACACTAAGTGTAAATAACTATATAGGGTAAAGTTAAGATCAACGAGGTATTGATAACCAGTGTAATTAAATTAATTTTCTCCTTAATTTATTTCTTCTCAAACATCCAAAGCTAAAATCAAATAAGTCTGAAGTTCAGACGCATTTCCTCCATGACCATGTGGACCATCTGTGACATTTTCTTTAAAGGGAGCGATACTGTGGTACACCACCCATGTGGCAGAGCGCTTATGTTTCTCCTTTGAGCCCCGATGAGGCTCCGATTGGTCCGCTACAACACTGGAGAAGGCGTGTCCTCACCCAAACCCTCTCTCTGATTGGTGTAGAGAAAGAAAACACTACCCCCCCCCCCAGAAGATTTGCACTGTATATCCCTGGCCATTGATTGCTGTAGACACAGAGACACCTCGAGATTTCTCTTTCTCACATACACACACACACACACACATACACACAAGCACACTTTATTGTTTGCACGAGTGCGTCTGGCACAGGGTCATGAGCCAGCTGATGAACTCCAGGCTCATAAGTAAGCAATCTGTGTGTGTGAGAGTGTGTATGTGCTTGTGTGTGTGTGTGTAGGAGTGTGTGTCAGGACAAACAGCCCAGTGTGTGCATTTGTCAAGTAGATATTTGAACAGAGATTAAGGGCCGCTCGACGAGCCAAGAGCATCCGAGACACACTCCATTCACACGCACGCACTAACTCTCATTTACAGCGCAAACACTATCAATATTGCATTCACACACAAGCTCCGAACACACACACACACACACACCACAGATACTGTTGCGTGTGGATAGAGGAAGTCGTTTTCCCTCGTTGCTCTCCATCTTATGCTTCACGTTTGTGTGAATGCACAGTTTGTATAAGTGATGCAGTATAAAGGGGCGGAGCTAAGTGTTAACACAAGTCATTTTAATGAAACCCAACAACAGCGTGCAATTCTTTTATATTGTATATTTTTACACGTTTTTGGTTCATGTTGTAATGACGCTATAATTTTGATGATCAATTAGAATTGGGTTTATTGTGACATGGGTTATCGGAGGTTTTACTTTGTATTGATTTTAATGTTTGTGTGTTTTTAGGTAAGTAGTTGTTGTTGTCCGGGTTTAGTTGCGAGTTTCTGACCTGTAGTTCTTGTCTTATAGTTCCTGGCACTAAAATGCATTTAGCCAAGATGTTATCCAGTCATAAATTAAGCACTAAACGACTAAACTTAGTGCTTTTATTTTAGCTTAGATGGTGTAACTTTAGTTCATCATGATTGTAGGCTAATTGTTGATCTTCCTTCCGAACGTGAAATCTTCATATCAGATTAAATCACTACGTAAAGAGTTCGATGCATCGGTGCTTTAGTATTTTAATCTGTCCAGGTCTCTGAACTCCAATTCAATCGAGGATTTCCCTGGCACAAGATCCCACAATTGGCAGCTCGGTGGTGGTGGGATTTGAACCTGCGCCATTCCAATCCAGAGGGCCAATGCTTCAACCCCTGACCTTCCTTTTTAATATAACACACTTATTCTGACAGGAATATTCGCAAATATGGCGTCTCCTAGGACAGACGCAGTTCGGTGTCAGTATCATTGGGTCTTTCCCCTTAACGCTCGCAGTGCTTGGGTCAGGATGGTGTGTTCAGAAGCTCGGAGGCTGCAGTACGATGTAGCAGCTCTAAGTGTTTGTTTGTTCGGCGGTTGGTGTTGACCTTGACGTGTCTACAAACTATGTGGTCATGGGTCGTGCAGGTGTTTACAGAAGCCCCAAGCGTGCGCCAAACCCTATGGGCTACCCCTCATTCTGTTTTTAGATCGCGCTTAAACCGTCGCCGACGTTTGCTCCCCTCGTCCGGCGCGCTCATATTCCGAGTCGCTCGCTAACGATCTTTATCGCAGCGAGCCGTGCTTATAAACAGTTAATGCACGTTTTATTACTATTGCATGACGCACTTGGCCCTCTTGCCCCTTTCCTTTTTTGCCTTGTGAAAGACTTATTGGTGTACAGACAGGCAGTCTGAGCGCTCCGGGTTCCTGCTGAATAATGTGAAGAAATTGCTTTTGATTTCAAATTGGTTCCATTCACGGTGATGGAGGAGCTGCCAGAACAGCGGGGGCCCCCTCCATCCCTCCTTTACTCACTTTCTCCATCCATCCATCCCTCCCTCCCTCCCCTCACCTGCACAACTACACACTTCTAGTGTGTGTGTGCTGACACAGAGAATTACATATTTATGCTTACGAGACTTTTACAGCCTCGTGTGTCTGTGCTTGCAGCGGGAGTTTGGGATTTATTGTTGGAGGCTTGTCAACATACCTTCGGCCTAGTTCCCTGTGTGTGTGTGTGTGTGTGTGTGTGTGTGTGTGTGTGTGTGTGTGTGTGTGTTAAATTTAATGCCTGCTCGTAACCTAGTGCCTGTGGATGTTTATTTTTACCTTGGAGTGTTTGACCTTATGAAACAAACGAAACCTTTAAAATATTGTTTAGCCGGTTCAGTTGTTTAGTATCTTCTAAAAAGGTCCTAAAAGGCCACCTGTAGCCACAGCGAGCGGCGAAGTCATGTGACCGCGCCGCCGCCCGGATCCGTTAATTACCGCATGCCTTGCTAATTGGAGCATGTGCTCGAAATTATGCAAATGTCCCGCTTTATAATTGATTAGAAATCCTGTACTTGGCTTGATCTTTTGCTCGTTAATCCCCTGAGACCGTCTGCGTCTCATTAGCGTTTTTTCTTTCTTTCTTCTTCTTGTCTTTTCTACTTCTCTTTTCCCGTGTCAGTGCGGGCCTTCGGGGTTTGCTGCTCATTAATATATAGACGAGGAGGGTATTATCGAGGAGGGAGTATTGACCTCGTTAGTGGTGCTTTTGATGTTTTTGGTTTCCAAGCTTGTGAGCGACTGATGTTTGCTAGAGTCCAGACAGCACCAATGAAATTCCGCTGTGTTCCCACCTGCCGTACAGCCTCTCGGCTCTGCTAGGAACATTCCAGTAGTTTTGTGGACCGGGGGGGGGGGGGGGGGGGTAGGGTGGGGGGGGGGGAGGGGGGGGGGGGGGGGGGGGGGGGGGGGGGGGGGGGGGGGGGGGTGGGGGGGGGGGGGGTGGGGGGGGGGGGGGGGGGGGGGGAGAGGGGGGGGGGGGGGGGGGGGGGGGGGGGGGGGGGGGGGGGTGGGGGGGGGGGGGGGGGGGGGGGGGGGGGGGGGGGGGGGGGGGGGGGGGGGGGGGGGGGTGGGTGGGGGGGGGGGGGGGATCCAATGACATGTGATCCAGTGAGCAGACTACCACGTGGTGTAGTGATGCAGTCCGAGAACCTGATTACGGCCTATTGTTGAAAAGAACAAACGATTCCAGATTGATCGCTTTTTGTTTTGTGCATTGACACGATTAATAAAACGTGTGAAATCAGGCTTTAACCCTTTCAGGTCTACACAAGCTTCCCCACTCCGTCTGATTTATTTATTTATTTATTTATTTAAACCATACTTTCCCATAATGATATCTCAAGTGATGTTTTGGAAGCTGTGGTCAGATTGTAGGGTCAGCCATGGTACAGAGCATAGAGGGTTAATGGACTTGCCCAAGAACCCAAGGGTGGCAAAATTGGCGAGACAGGGGCTCGAACCCCTGACCTTCTGATCAATACCCCAGCACATTAATCTGCTGAGGTACACCTCATATAGTCGAATGTGGCATTGTGGATCTCTTCTGGATCGGTACAGGATTCCATAAGCTGTCAATAAGTAAATCAAAAAAGAAAGCAGAGTTGTTTATGTATAAGATATATTTATAAGGTAAATTTAAAATGCATTCTAGTTCTCGTTCCCAAAAATGAATTTCACATTTTACACACTCGCTTCCTTGCGTCACGGCTTCCTTATAAAGATTTTGAACCGTGTATCCTCCCCAACCCCACCTTTGCCTTCACTCCACCCTTGTCAACCCACTTGGTCATCGAGCCCCCAAGCCACCACCAAACCCCCCCCCCCCCTCCTCCTCCTCCTCCTCCTTTCCCCTCCTTCGTCGTCCTTCCCTTTGACCATTGAGCCCATCAGCTCTTCCTCTGGCCCTTCAGAGAAGCGTCTCTCTTTTCACTCGGAGGCCTTAGGGTTATTGTCCTCGCGCCGGCTCACTGCTTTACAATGACTCTCCACTCTATTAAGGTGCGTTCTGCCTGTTAGCGTCACCCCGAGCAACGGGCCTCCCGCATGGCAGCTATTCGTCCGGGGCATTGTGGGCCGCGAGCCCGCGCAGCCAGTTGAACCCAGCACTCCTCACACTTGACACCGCATGTGTTTATCTAAAGGAGGGGGGCACTTTGTGTTGTTTGGAGAATTTGCGATGGCTGTTGAAGGACATAAATGGGTAGCGCGAGAGAGAGAGAGAGAGAGAGAGAGAGAGAAGGGCGATAAATATTCAACAGCTCAGCTCCTGAGAAGGAGCTGAAACACTAAGACGACCCCTTCCCCCTTTCCCCAATCCTGTTCCCTCATCCCTCGTTCTTCGGCTCTTCTCCTCCCTCCGCACCAGAAAGCAGGTGGAATGTGAACGGCGTGAGAGGCTCTCACTGAGTGCAGAGAGCCGGTTTATCCAATTAGCAGGGTTGTCAAAATGAATTTATCCACACGGGGACAATAGTGCACCGAATGGCATGAGGATGAAAAAAAACGACTCTGTGACAATGAGACTTTGTGAAGTGACTTCTACACTCACTCATAGAGGTGATGATATAAGTGCACTGGAATGAACAGTGTGTGTGCGTGTGTGTGTGTGTGTGTGTGTGTGTGTGTGTGCGTGTGTTTTTTTATGCTTGGGACAGGTGGTGCATCAGATTGACTCAGGACAGCTGTGTGTCCTCTCTGGAGAACGAGTGTCAGGGTTTTTTTTTGACGTTCATCCGCCCGTGTGAGAACAGATAATAACGTTTCTATAACAATAACGATGACCTTTTTTGTGCTCTTTAATTTAAAGTGAATATTTGCGATGATGGACATCAGACGAAGAAGAAAATGGAAAGACTTGTTTCGGTCTCGTTAAAGGCGTTATTTAAAAAATAAGAGTATATTAATAATAAATCAGCGGCGCTGGATCCGCGCACTTCCAGTGTTTCGCGAGCTGCGTTCTGTCACTCCAGTGGAAAGAATGCAAATTGTAATCCAAGACCTGGACAGAGACAGAAGGCTGAGGGAGGAGGGGAGGGGGGGGCAGAAGGGGAATAGGAAAGAGAGATGGAAGTGGACAGAGAGATTAACGGGAGAGGAATGATGGAATGATATAGGGAGATGTGCAACCAGGTCAAGAGGGTCTAAGGAAAAGGAGGAGAGACGTGTGACGGACAGAGATGTAGGAGGAGAGACCGTGTTGTAGCGACGAAACGGACAACAACTCCACCCGCTTTCGGGGCGAAGATCTGTGACAAACGAAATTAAGCAACAAACAATCTGGCGCTTTTCGCGCAGCTGTCAGGAAGCCGCGTCGGACAAATGCAGATGTGTGTCCTGCTGCTGAGTGTGTTGACTGTTTGCGCAGATGGACAAGAGCTCTGCTTACTTGTTATGCTTCCCCCCTGGAGATGAAGTTTCAGTGTCAAGTCCTTTCCGCTCGGGTAAAGAGATACAAAAATAGTGTGTGTGGGTTTAGAGAGAGAGAGTGAGAGAGACGTAATGAGAAGAGACAAGCCTGTTGTTTAGGGAAAACCCTGCACTGTGTTTCTGATGAGCTTTTATTCACTCGGTCCTGTTTGTTTATTGTCTTTGGCATCAGAAGGGAAAACATTGTTTTTTTTTTTCCTAGCCGACCTTAAACTCTTTTAACACGACGCGTTCCGTCCGGCGCGAGAGAAAACCGGCCCGGGAAGCTAACGTCGAACAGCTCCATGTCCTGAAGCGGGAGGGCACTTTATTTAAAGTCCTGTTCGTCTCTCTGCCCAGCCGTGTTTGGAGCTCTGAGCCATTGTGTGACGTGCCATTAATCATTTACTTTAAAATTATAGATGGGTATATATATAGAGAGGGGGAGAGAGAGAGAGAGAGAGAGAGAGAGAGAGAGAGATTTGCAATTTGTGGAGCAATGGACCACCCTCCTCATCCTGACGGGAAGTTGTTAGTTTAACCTGACAGGAAAGAATTCGGGAAACTTGGCAGTGTGAGAGATGGAGAATGAAAGAGAGGGTGAGGAGCTCCTTCCTGCATTAACTGTTAATAGACTGACCATTAGTCCCCCCCATCTAAGTCGTTCTGTCTCTCTCAGTGTTTGTACTGTGGATGAATAATGCTACCTGTGTTTGGGCCTCTCTGGGCCTCTACCTGTATCAGTTACACCTGAATGAGGGGCGGCTCAGGTTTCGGCTCCGCTATCCCGGCGCCCGCTTTAACAGCACGGGGGGGAGGGGGGGTGTATTCGGGGTGCGGGTGCAGCGGGTTGTATGTTCAAGCATTGAAAGTAAATCCTCTCAAATTAAAGCACTTCACTCACAGTTAGATCTGGGCGATACGTCATATAAATTGAATCACCGATATTTTTTATTTATTGATTTTTTTGACGACCGATGAAACCCCGCCCCCTCTTGGAAACGAGCTATATTTCTCAAGTGTAATGCGGGGCGGGAGGCGGAGAACTACGGAAGCCTGCTGTGTCAAACCAGAGGTGGAATTGTAAAAAAAAAAAAATTGTATTGTCAACATAGGCATAAACCATGAAGTCGAATTAATCGTTAATTAACGATAAATCTCCCAGCAATACTCGCGTTTTTTGTTTGTTTGTTTGTTTGTGAAATTTGCATGTCACTTTTATTTGCACAATTGACTGACTATCTGTCTATCTGTCTTAGGAAGAGGATTGTTGTGTAGGTGTTAATGTTTATCTGTCATGTGACTCTTGTTCTGCAGGTATATAGTAAGTTTTAACCCATAATTCCTTGTTCTCTGTAGAGGTGGTATATGGAAGATGGCGAGATTGGCGGACAGGATCGCGTGGCATCGGAGGCTTCAGGTGCTTTGTGCTCTGTGTTCAGCTCTTCTGTGTTGTCTGCGAGTTTCTTCAGCACTCACTGGTAAGTTTCCGTCTTCATATCGACTTCAACCAAATCCATCTCATCCCACACTAAGCCATGAACCCAGACAGTCCTGTAAGCATCATTCAAAGTCACATTGTTTATTTATTTATTTATTTATTTCTCCTCGTGTCTAGACGACGACATCCCAGTGTTTGTGGAGGAGCCGCAGTCCGAGGTTCAGAAACTAGGGGGCAGCGTGACCCTGCGATGCAGAGCTGAACCCGCTCAGGCCCGTATCGGCTGGCGTCTGAACGAGCACGAGTTGTTCGGCGAAGGAGACGAGGCCGATCTGGGCGTGGTGCTGCAGCCGGGGGCGCTCTTCATCCCCTCGCTCTCTAACGTCACGCTGGGTCGGTACCAGTGCGTGGCCAGGACCGGAGCCGGGGCGCGAGCTAGCATGCCTGCTAACGTCACCGCAGCCAGTGAGTACACGCGGCGTTTGTGGTGTCTGGAATTTAATCCCAGAGATGATAATGACACTACGCCACTTCTTCCCTGTAGGACTAATCTTATAAAAATAACAGCATTTAGCAAATAAACACGATCAGGAAAATGCAAAGGATTCGCTGGTGATCCCGGACACGGCGTTGGAGAACGCCCTCTGTGTTAGCAGCCGAGTTGCAGATTTAGTTCAGCAGGGTTTAGCGCTGGTGCTTGTTTTGGACAGTGATGGTGTGTGTGTGTGTGTGTGTGTAGTGGCTGTGTACAGTGGTGACGTGCCAGATTGTATCCAGTGCTCTTAGTGATGTGTGTGTGTGTGTGTGTGTGTGTGTGTGTGTGTGTGTGTGTGTATGCGCCAACACAGGCCCATTAGTGCAGGGCCTCCTCCCTGTTCTCCACTGCATTCCTCTGGATTGTGTGCATGTATGTGGGGAGAGATTTCTATTTCCCTGTGTGTGTGTGTGTGTGTGTGTGTGTGTGTGTGTGTTTCTGATGAAAACGCTAGGTCCATGTCATGCTCCGACTCTGCGGCTAGTCGAGACAGGAACCAGTCTGAAGATGAGACGTCTTTGTCTCCGCCACGACTCCTCCGAATGAGACGAAAACACTTTCCATCATCTCCCCTTCTCTTCTCCGCTTCTTCTCTCCAAGTGTTTTATGGAGCGTTAAATTTCGCCGCACTCAAAGAGCACTTTCAGTCCCTTGTCTCTTTCTTCCCCTTTCCCTGTTTTTAATTTTTTTCCCCCTCATTCCTTTTTTGTTTTTCTCCCTCTACTTCTCCCTCCCTTCTTGCCTCCATGGACCTTCTGTGCCTCTCTCTCTCTCCCAGACTCCCATTTCCTGAAGCATTAAAAACGAGGAGTTACGATGTGTGTGTGTGTGTGTGTGTGTGTGTGTGTGTGTGTGTGTGTATCAGATGTAAGTGATAAGGCCCCTCTCCCCTATGAATCAGGCTGATGGGGCTGCAGATGTGGAATTTTAGCCGGAGCCTAATTTAATAAAGACCACTCTTCCATCATCCATGGAGAGTCTTCTGGGAGGCGTGTGTGTGTGTGTGTGTGTGTGTGTGTGTGTGTGTGTGTGTGTGTGTGTGTGTGTGTGTGTGTGTGTGTGTGTGTGCGCAATCCTGTTTCCATATTTCACTTGTGTGGCTGTTTTTTCTCGTTGGTCTTTGCTCTGTGAAAGAGCTTGGCTCTCCCTGGTATCTGCCGCTGTTGGAATCCTGTCTGAGCTCACTCCCACCGGGGAGACGGCTGTGTTTTATTTCAACCTCTCCACTCGAATTCTTCTGGAGACAAGCAAGCCTCCCTCTTTCTCTCCCTCTCCGTCGCCGGCGAGCCAACATACACTCCTTCCGCAGCGTCTCGCTCTCTCTCTCACTCTCTCTCTCTCGCTCACACACATCCGCTGAATATACCGTGCCACGAATTTAATCGAAGCCCTAATAGTGATCACCTGCCAATAGTTCGTACACTTTCAACCTCCGCTAAAGTGAGCTTTGATCTTTGATGAACTTTGATGCAATATAATATATATATATATATATATATATATATATACATATATATATATATATATATATATATATATATATATTTATATATATATATATATATATATCGCTTGGAGTGCAGGGGGCGCTGTTTTTCACTCCCAGCGTGCAATTAGTTTCCAATTAGTGGTTTTGTTTCTTCTCTTCACCTACACCGTTTCAATGTGTTAGTAATTGTCTGTGGAGAAGTGCAAAGCGGTTGCGGTTGAACTGGCGACGAACTCCTGATCAGATGGTTGTGAGTTCAAATCCCAGCTCCTTCATCCCTCAACCGCTCTGTTTATATATATGAGAGAGAGAGAGAGGTCTCTTATCAGGACTTAAAAGCTCGCCAGGTTGAATGCAGGACTACAGTGTCTGTTTTGTACCCTCGTTAGATTACCTAGTAACCACACACACACACACACACACACACACATCTGACGTGATATATACTGTAGCTGCTTTCTGTGAGTCAGTTTTAATGTCATATTCCAGCCTTCCTAGGAGCGAGGGCACACCTCTCTCACACGTCACACACACACACACACACACACACACACACACACACACACAGAGGCTCCACAACTCCCCACACACAAGAATGATGAATGCTAAGAAAGCCTGCAGCGTGTATGAAACAGTTGCCAAGATGAGTTGGAAGCAAAGCAGATCCATTTTCATAAATACCATTAATCCTGAGTGACTCCCAGCATCGGCTGCTCTCTGGCTCTCCAGGACACACACACGCACACACACTCCCGAGTGCACCTCGGACACACAATGCATGCATTCATTCTCCATACACACACACACACAACTTTGCCTTTGTCTGCTCCCTTTCCGATAGCGACTTTGCGGCTACACCGCACTCCAGAGAATCGACTTTAAAGGAATACTTCAGGTTGAAAAACTCAAGTGTTCCTTTAACAGCAGATGTGCTTTGTCTTATAAACATGCCAGTGTCCCCTCTCTCGCTCTCTCTCTCTCTCTCTCTCTCTCTCTCTCTCTCTCTCTCTGTATGTCTCTCTCTTTTTTTTTTCTCTGTCTCTCTCTCTCTCTCTCTGAGCCCTCCTGGATCACCTGAGACTGAGTAATGGGGTTTACTGAGAGCAGGAATGTGTGTTTTGGAGCATGGGGGTTGGTGCAGGAGGGGGGTTAAAGGTGTGCTGGATGGAATTCGGGAGGCAGGCAGGGGGGGAGCTATAAAAAGGCCCTGATTGATTTAGCAAACGGAGCGTCACACCGCCTTTCTCCAGACCCAACCCCCTAACCAGTGTCAGCCTGCACCCAGTCTGAACACATCCTGGGATGCTCGTCACCTTTGGAATGGGGTGTGTGTGAGTGTGAGAGTGCGTGTGTGTGCAAGCACTAGCAATTTATTCTAGCGAAGACGGTTCTTATTTGAAACAGCCGTGCGCGTAGACGTTCCATCACCAAATGCAGGGGTTAATGAAAGATCTCGTAAAGCCCAGGATCCAGATGACTCGAGCTCCGTTTCCAGTCCCGAGTTGTTGTTTTGGATTCGTAACTTTTACACGATCCCACTCTGACTCATCATAGTTCCGCATGACTGCAAGACTTCACAATTGCCAAAGAATGCACCAAACAATCGTTCATACGACCTCAGAAGAATCGAAGCGGCCTGTTTCCATTAGAGGAGAAATCAACAATTATGGGAAAAATTTTTTTTTTTTTTTTTTTGATTGTTAGAACTGGACAAACATTCCTCGTACTCGAAAGGGGAAAAAAAACATTCACACGCATTTTTATGGTTCGAAGTGGGTCGCATTGCGGTTCAGACTGGTTTTCTTTCGCTGCAACTCTAGAGGAAGGTCACCTTTAGCCTCTGACCTCATTTTAGCTCGTGGGCAAATGAGAGGTCAGAGCAAGCAGACTTTTAGGCTCTGTATCTCAAGGCTATTGGGTGTCTGCTCATTCCATATCGCGCTAAAAACACAGTTACACTCTGTGAGAACGCAGCATCGAGTCGTTTTGCAACTTCGTACGTTTCATTAAGTGTTTTCGGTTCAACCATAATTCACATTGTTGTGCGTATGAAGTTCACGTTGCTCTTATGGGATTCCGAACTTCTTTATACCCATCAGATTCCCCAGTACCATCCCTCCCTAACTCAGCATTGCATTCTGGGATATCCAGAAAGTGTGTCTATTATTATTCTCGTAATAACGTTGAGTTTTAAGTTACATCATGATGTGTGTGTGTGTGTGTGTGTGTGTAGAACTGCGAGACTTTGAGCCCGATGACCAGCAGGAGATCGAGGTGGATGAAGGGAACACGGCGGTGATCGAGTGCCACCTGCCCGAGAGCCAGCCCCAGGCTCAGGTCCGCTATAGTGTTAAGCAGGAGTGGCTCGAAACGTCTAAAGGTAATGACTTCAAAAAATCTCTTCGTCATTTCTCTCCGATCCATTTCCTTTCTGTTCCTCGTCTCATCTCCTGATTGCTGGAATACCAGCCGTGTTATCTGCGCTCTCCTATCACAGCAGATAAGCACCGTATCAGGATAAAAGGCTGAAACATGGGAATCCCCCCCCCCCCCCCCCCCACACCCCCCCCCAATACCCCCCCCCCCCCCCCCCCCCCCCCCCAATTATTTATGTCATCTGTAAATCTGTCTCTCATGCTATCCTGGTATGTAACCCTCTGGCAGCCGTGGCCTCTCTGTTAGTGTACCCTATAGCGTTGCTAATGTTTACAGAATTTGTGGCGCCCCCTGCTGTCTGGACATTTTCATACGCTGATGTATGTGTGTGGTGAGTATATGTATATGTGTGTATGTATGTGTATATATATATATATATATAATGGTAAAACAGTGGTTAAGGGATTGTTGCAGCCAAAAAGACGCGATGAAAACATTTTAGCAAAATACATTAAGCCAATAAATGCTTTATTTGGCCGAACGTGAAACGTTTGACCTTTTTAATTACTTAATTATTTGTTTTTATTTTTCATTAATTTCCTATTATTATTATTATTTTTTTTTAATAGAAAGCCCCTAATCCATTAACAGGTGGAGTGATTTTGTGGTTGAAACAGTCTTTAGCCCTTTGTTTGTTTGCGTTTGCTGAGTGTATAGATAAAGTGATGCCCCCTGTCTGTCACTGTAGGCAATTACCTCATCATGCCCTCGGGCAACCTGCAGATAGCCAACGCTACCCAGGAGGACGAAGGGCCTTACAAGTGTGCTGCCTACAATCCAATCACCCAGGAGATAAAAACGTCCACCTCTACCGACCGCCTGCGCATACGCCGTAAGTGCGCGCACACAGATTACACATTTATTTATTTTTTGCTAATACATTTTTTTTCCACAAGCTGTGCTCATTAATACGTTTTATTTTTTACGCTCAGGTTCAACATCCGAAGCAGCGAGGATCATCTACCCTCCGGCGTCCCGCACCATGGCGGTGCGTAAAGGCCACAGGTTGGTCCTGGAGTGTGTCGCCAGTGGAAGCCCGACCCCTCAGGTCACATGGGCGAAAGACGGTCGAGAGCTCAGCCCTCAAAACAACACCCGATTCCTGCTCAGCAACCTGCTGATTGACGCCGTGAGTGACGGCGACTCGGGCACCTACGCCTGCCACGCGCACAACGGCATGGGCTCCCCCGGCACAGCAACCATTCTCTACGACGTCCAAGTGATCGGTGAGTGCTAGGGTCGTGCCGGGACATGCAGAGGGTCCGCATTAGTCAGTTCTCCTATAAGACCGTTGGAAATGTTATACTCCTCACAGAGAAATACTGGCAGACGTTTAAGGGGTTCGGGATTAGCATTGCTCCTGGATATTGTATCTGTTTAATAGATGGTGCCATTACGAAATCTGAGATCTGTGTGTGTGTGTGTGTGTGTGTGTGTGTGTGTGTGTGTGGGCGGAATCTGCGCAGCCGAGACAATGATTATGGTTGTTTTTGTGGGTTCGTCTCTGGCCAGATGTGATTGATTAAACCTGTTCTGCCACGGCCCTGACGAGCACTTGCTGTTTTATTAGCAGCCAACCATCAAGTATGAGAGAGGGAGGGAAAGAAAAGGAGAAAGGGGGGGGGATCATGAAAAAAAATTCTGATAGAAAGCCGGAGAATCACTTTCCCACACCATAACATAAAATCACCAATGTTGGTTATATGTTATAATTCCCACTCTCTCTCTCTCTCAGAGCCCCCTCAGGTGCGGGTGGAGATGCAGCAGCAGGAGCCGGCATGGGGCGACACCGTGAGGTTCAGCTGTCAGGTTCGGGGAAATCCGGCCCCCACCGTGGTTTGGCTCCATAACGCTCAACCCATCTCGCCATCGTCACGTCACCGCCTCTCCTCGCACGTGCTGCGCGTCCTCAGCGTCGGCCCGCAGGACGACGGAGTCTACCAGTGCATGGCTGAGAACTGGGTGGGCGGAGCCCAGGCTGCCACAAGACTCGTCACCGTGCCCTCCGGTACGCACGTTTTAGTCCGTATATACACACGTGTTTGTGTGTACACACCTACAAACCTTACGCTTCTCTCTGCACGTGCTAAATCCGCCCTTCTGTTTCCTGTCAGCTCCTTCACGGCCGGGTCGGCTGCCCCTGATTCGCCCGCTGAGTCCCGACCAGGTGTTGCGAGAGCAGCATCCGGTTCGGCCTGTGCCACCAAGCGCGGACATTTTCATCGACTGCACGGAGATCCCTGGAAACGTGTTGCCAGCCGAAGCTCCAGTCATCCTCAGCCAGCCACGTACCGGCAAGGCCGACTTCTACGAGCTTGTCTGGGAGCCTCGGCACGACGGCGGGGCGCCCGTGCTGGAATACGTCGTCAAGTACAGAAAGGTAAACACTTTTTAGAATGACAGAAGTGTTTTTCAAATACATTTTTTGTGTTGTTTGACTTTTTTGGGGTTAAAATTCTCTTTTCTGGGAATTTTGGATTTCTAACTGGTATTTCTTCTCTCGCTCCTCTTCCCAGTCTGGCGATTCTCTCAGCGAGTGGACCGTAAAGAACATATCTGGTTTGGAGCACAAGCTGCTTCTGGCCAAGCTGCAGCCGTCGAGCCTGTACGAGGTTGAGATGGCAGCGAGGAACTGCGCTGGACTGGGCCAACCCGCCATGATGACCTTCAGAACTGGCAAAGGTACTGCAGCTTAACTAATATGATACTCACCGATCATGTGAATCTCAAGCTTTTAAACATACAAAGGTCAGACGTTTATTCCTGTTATTTGTTTCGTAGGACGTAAGGTCGTAGGCGGCTCGATAGAGCGACCCAAAACACCAGCGTCGCCGCCACGTCTGTCTCGTAAGTAATGGAATAATTTCACGTATCTTTTGCATTTAGAAATGGTGCACTTTGTGTTTATAATAAACTCTCCACACCCTTCTAACAATAACCATTTCTGTGTTTACCATTCAAATACTAACTTTGCTTCTCTGTCTTTTGACCTCTTTTCAATCCTAACTCAAATTAAGGAAAACAGTAAGTTTGCTACAATGTGTGTGTGTGTGTGTGTGTGTGTGTGTGGTGTGTGTGTTGTGTGTGTTTTATGCGCATAGACCATTTGCATGCGTGCCGAATTTGTCCTCAAATTGAACTTCCTGTGCTCGCAGCCCCTGAAGCTCCAGACAGGCCGACGGTAACCACGGCGTCCGAGACTTCAGCGTACGTGACGTGGATCCCCCGTGGGAACCGCGGCTTTCCCATTCAATGCTTTCGAGTGGAGTTTAAAAAGCTGAGGAAGGACGGAGGAGCCGGAGGCGAGTGGGAGGTGGCGGAGGACAACATCTCTCCATCACGCCTCTCTGTGCAGATCAAAGGACTGGAGAAAGGTGCGCTTATTATTATTATTATTATTATTATTATTATTTACATCCAATAAGCAGGTCCATATGAATTTCCTTGGAAGAAAAACGCCTTCTTGCTTTAACAATCTTCGTTTGTTTCTCAGGCACCTCGTATAAATTCCGCGTGTTGGCAGTGAACGTGTTGGGAGCGAGTCCTCCAAGTGCCCCGTCCAAAGCGTACACTGTGATGGGAAGCAATCAGACCAACCCGAGGCCCGTCGACGGTCCGTACATCACCTATTCTGAAGCCATCAACGAGACCACCATCATCCTGAAGTGGACGGTGAGTGCACGCTCAATCAACACCGATATTTCTGCCACGACTATTAGTTACGTAGTATATTTATGTATGTATATGTCGTATCGTTTATATTTATGTTTGACTTTTCCCTCCCCAGTACACACCGGTGAACAACACCCCGATATACGGCTTCTTCATCTACTACCGACCCACTGACAGCGACAACGACAGCGACTACAAGAGAGACGTCGTGGACGGTCAGTCAATTGGAGGAACAATACATTTAATGGCAGTGTGGTGTGTGTGTGTGTATATATATGTATGTATTTATTTATTTGTGTATATATTTTTTTCTCAGGAGATCGATACTGGCACGCCATTACCAGTCTGCAGCCTGAAACGGCGTACGATATTAAGATGCAGTGTTTTAATGAGGGAGGTGTGAGCGAGTTTGGAAATGTGGTCATCTTGGAAACGAAAGGTAAATCACACACACACACACACACACACACACACACACACACACACACACACACACACTCTCTTATAGGCTTCATTCTAGCCCTGCAGTTCCACCATCATTGCTGTTCTTTAAAAACAACCTTTCCTTTGCAGCCCGACCCAATCAGAAGCACACGACTCCCGAGACCTCGTCTCACCGGCCCGACGTGGGAGGCCCCGTGTCCCGCCCCAGTGACTTACCGTATCTCATAGTGGGCGTGGTGGTGCTCGGAGCCCTGGTTTTCATCATCGTAGCCTTTATTCCGTTTTGTCTGTGGAGAGCCTGGGCCAAGCAGAGTGAGTCTCCGACCGGGTTCGTTCATAATGCGTTATAACAGTTTATAGGACATTTTTGCTAAGGATTCTCCGATTTGTATTGCAGAGCAAACGACAGACATGTGCTTTCCGGCTGTAACCGCACCGCTGTCGTCCTGCCAGTACACCATGGTGCCGATGCAGGGCATGGCTTTAGTGGGGCACTGCCCCATAGACTCGCACCTGACCCCGGGCCATACGGTGTACACACCCAAAGCAGAGTACCTGGTCAACGGGAAACATCACACACACCACCTTCCTGGAGTACACCAGGTACGGCAAAGTATATATGTGTGTGTGTGTGTGTGTGTGTGTGTGTGTGTGTGTATAAATGAATAAATATATAAAAGAAAGTGTCAGGAAAGTGAAATTCTGTCTCTCCTGCAGGATGATGCGGATTGTGAAATAGAAAATGGCAAGTTTTTGCCTCACCGGCTTTCCAACGGTCACACGCCTGCGTATCACTACTCCATGGGGTAAGAGTCATAGATTCATGTCCTCACACACTCATCTGCGAGCTAGCGACGCCCTATTCGCGCTAACGCCGTGTTTCGGTTCTCCGCAGAGTTCCCGGCCACGTAGAAGACGACGACGGCTGCTGTGAACCGGACGATTCTACAGCGGAGCTCCTGAGCGCCGAGCGTCCCGGACACGCGCAGGAGGAAACCCTCGCTAGCCCTCGTTTAGGTTAGCGAATGAACATCGTTACACTCAGGATCCTCCTCCAACAAAGGGACCACGATTATAGATTTCTCATTGCTATTTTCTCCTCCAGACTCATCGCCGGCCGAGTACGCTGACGTCAGGACATCGGCGGGAGACGTCACACAACAGGAGGTTTTCAAGATCCCGTGCGAAAGCCAGCTAGACGAGCGAGTACTACACGACGGATAAAAAAAAAAACACACACACACACAGAGACAGTATTTATTTTTGTATTAAAGATACTATATTTATATATTTATGCTCATGTAAATAATTTTCGTACATTGTATATATGGATTGATTATATGAGAGGAAAAAAAACGTATGTTCACGTCGTAACCACCAGGACGAACGTCGGTCTGTCAGAAAAAAACATTACTCCGTAAAACGTAAAGATCGCGAGCATAAAACACGCCGTGCACGATTCGTTTTCCAAATATCGCCGACTACGCAGCGTTCCTGCTGTTCCTGGTGGTGCTTCGTCCCGTGTACAAATGTAGATATAATCGCTAAAAAAAATAATCTATGTATTTCATCATTAACAAAGTATTAACATATGTATGCAATGTATAAAAACTCTGCCTTACATGTTTCTATTTTCAAAGAAGTGAAATGGGAAACCTGGAACGAAAACAACTACCTTCAAATACGCAGATTTCATTCTGTACATCTGCAAGTCGCTCACAGTTCCCACTCTGTGACTACACAGAGACTGTACGCTACTGTATCAGTATTAGCCTTCACGCGAGAGAGCTGAACAATGTCAAGACATGAAGGAAAAGTCATATTCGAAGTGTACCGGATGTTGTGATTAAATGACATACAGCAATATTGCATGTAAATAAAGCGGAAAAATATTACATCCAACGATTCCTTTTGTTTTCATTTGCAACACGGGTCGGTTTCTTTTAAAAAAAACATAGTTTAATCTCCACTGGTTTTATTAAAAGAGTGTGTATTTATTATTATTATTTTTTTTTATTATTATTTTTTATTATTATTATAGTTGCACGTCCTCCAAATTGCAGGCTATACTAAATATATTGCGATAAAGCGAGCTAGACTGGGTTTTTTCCCCCGCTAACTCTTAAAATGTTCAATATCCAAATCATTTTCTTACATTTTTCACGAAAGAAAGAATTTCGCACAAAAAAAGACGACAAAGCTTGTAAAAACATTGGTGTTATTTTTGAAGTGTATCCATGACTGGTTTATTGAGTGCGGTAGCTCAGTGGTTAAGACTAAGAAGGCTCATTAGAAGGCTGTGAGGTACACCAGCTTAGTCCCTGCTGGGCCCTTGAGCCAGGCCCCTAAACCTCAAATACTCAGTTATATATAATGTGGCAACAGGAATTCACCTGGGATGAATAAAAAAGGCATCAAATATTTACTGTAATTAACGCAGAATTCTAATAAAGGTTTTTTTTGGCCTTCCTTATTCAAATCAACATCCATTAATGAACTAAGTTTCTATAATCTCATTATTATTACTATTATTGTTATATCGTTATGCATTTAGTTTTGCAAAATAAACGAAAACAAAACACCTTTTGGAATGGTTCAACTAAATCAATGAGACGACACACGTTTACAAAACAAAAAGCAATTTAATATTCACCTTTGTATATTTACAAATATCTACAAAAAAACGCATTTTCCATAAATAAGTACAAATATTTTAAACTTCCATTAAATCAATAAAAAGATCTATTTTAGTCTCTTTAAGAGATGGGGGGAGGAAAGAAAACTTGGAAAAACTCCCAAGTCCTTTAAATCCATTCATTACAGTCCGTGAAGGCGAATTCACCAATGACTGGTGTTTTTATTGTGACGCAAAGTAAAGTAGTATCCGATTTATTCCTGTAGGCATCGACACCTCGGCTGCTGTTCATGTTAATAACAAACCCAGGAGTAAAACTACAGTTGCTCTATGCATAGGCTTTCCGCAGAAACGTAGGCAGAATTGTGTCATGCTACAGTGAACCGTATTTTCCATTGGTACGAATTTCATTCCATAGACACAATGATTCACATTTTGACAGCGCTGCAATGTGCATGAGGCCAGCATGCATCTTTGCAACTTTAAACAGCAGAAGTCCCGTCATGCCCCAGGATGTGGCTGATGTTGTGAGCTGGGCGATTGGACTGTTTGTTAGCATCTGAGGAAGAAGTATTCGCAAGGGACAGTAAAGGAGACATTGGCATGGAAGAACCATCAGGGGGCATCACTGAGGCTATTTCTGGCAACAGAGAAGTCAGGTTAAAGTTGGATAAATGAGGTGTAATGCCTGAGGAGTTAGCAATGGGCATGGGCGTTATATCAGTGAGTAGCGAATAGCTCGGCTGTGCAAAGCCCACAGGACGGGGCGGCGAGAGGATCGATCCAAAGCGGTTGTTTAGCGAAGTGGTGCTACTTTTATCGGCACTCGGACTTGTAAATATCTGGTTCGTAAAGTACTGTATAGGAATCTCGTTGGGAATGCTTGGATGACGGTCACGCGCCTGCGTATCACTACTCCATGGGGTAAGAGTCATAGATTCATGTCCTCACACACTCATCTGCGAGCTAGCGACGCCCTATTCGCGCTAACGCCGTGTTTCGGTTCTCCGCAGAGTTCCCGGCCACGTAGAAGACGACGACGGCTGCTGTGAACCGGACGATTCTACAGCGGAGCTCCTGAGCGCCGAGCGTCCCGGACACGCGCAGGAGGAAACCCTCGCTAGCCCTCGTTTAGGTTAGCGAATGAACATCGTTACACTCAGGATCCTCCTCCAACAAAGGGACCACGATTATAGATTTCTCATTGCTATTTTCTCCTCCAGACTCATCGCCGGCCGAGTACGCTGACGTCAGGACATCGGCGGGAGACGTCACACAACAGGAGGTTTTCAAGATCCCGTGCGAAAGCCAGCTAGACGAGCGAGTACTACACGACGGATGAAAAAAAAAACACACACACACACACACACACAGAGACAGTATTTATTTTTGTATTAAAGATACTATATTTATATATTTATGCTCATGTAAATAATTTTCGTACATTGTATATATGGATTGATTATATGAGAGGAAAAAAAACGTATGTTCACGTCGTAACCACCAGGACGAAACGTCGGTCTGTCAGAAAAAAACATTACTCCGTAAAACGTAAAGATCGCGAGCATAAAACACGCCGTGCACGATTCGTTTTCCAAATATCGCCGACTACGCAGCGTTCCTGCTGTTCCTGGTGGTGCTTCGTCCCGTGTACAAATGTAGATATAATCGCTAAAAAAAATAATCTATGTATTTCATCATTAACAAAGTATTAACATATGTATGCAATGTATAAAAACTCTGCCTTACATGTTTCTATTTTCAAAGAAGTGAAATGGGAAACCTGGAACGAAAACAACTACCTTCAAATACGCAGATTTCATTCTGTACATCTGCAAGTCGCTCACAGTTCCCACTCTGTGACTACACAGAGACTGTACGCTACTGTATCAGTATTAGCCTTCACGCGAGAGAGCTGAACAATGTCAAGACATGAAGGAAAAGTCATATTCGAAGTGTACCGGATGTTGTGATTAAATGACATACAGCAATATTGCATGTAAATAAAGCGGAAAAATATTACATCCAACGATTCCTTTTGTTTTCATTTGCAACACGGGTCGGTTTCTTTTAAAAAAAACATAGTTTAATCTCCACTGGTTTTATTAAAAGAGTGTGTATTTATTATTATTATTTTTATTTTTTATTATTATTATAGTTGCACGTCCTCCAAATTGCAGGCTATACTAAATATATTGCGATAAAGCGAGCTAGACTGGGTTTTTTCCCCCGCTAACTCTTAAAATGTTCAATATCCAAATCATTTTCTTACATTTTTCACGAAAGAAAGAATTTCGCACAAAAAAAGACGACAAAGCTTGTAAAAACATTGGTGTTATTTTTGAAGTGTATCCATGACTGGTTTATTGAGTGCGGTAGCTCAGTGGTTAAGACTAAGAAGGCTCATTAGAAGGCTGTGAGGTACACCAGCTTAGTCCCTGCTGGGCCCTTGAGCCAGGCCCCTAAACCTCAAATACTCAGTTATATATAATGTGGCAACAGGAATTCACCTGGGATGAATAAAAAAGGCATCAAATATTTACTGTAATTAACACAGAATTCTAATAAAGGTTTTTTTTGGCCTTCCTTATTCAAATCAACATCCATTAATGAACTAAGTTTCTATAATCTCATTATTATTACTATTATTGTTATATTCGTTATGCATTTAGTTTTGCAAAATAAACGAAAACAAAACACCTTTTGGAATGGTTCAACTAAATCAATGAGACGACACACGTTTACAAAACAAAAAGCAATTTAATATTCACCTTTGTATATTTACAAATATCTACAAAAAAACGCATTTTCCATAAATAAGTACAAATATTTTAAACTTCCATTAAATGAATAAAAAGATCTATTTTAGTCTCTTTAAGAGATGGGTGGAGGAAAGAAAACTTGGAAAAACTCCCAAGTCCTTTAAATCCATTCATTACAGTCCGTGAAGGCGAATTCACCAATGACTGGTGTTTTTATTGTGACGCAAAGTAAAGTAGTATCCGATTTATTCCTGTAGGCATCGACACCTCGGCTGCTGTTCATGTTAATAACAAACCCAGGAGTAAAACTACAGCTGCTCTATGCATAGGCTTTCCACAGAAACGTAGGCAGAATTGTGTCATGCTACAGTGAACCGTATTTTCCATTGGTACGAATTTCATTCCATAGACACAATGATTCACATTTTGACAGCGCTGCAATGTGCATGAGGCCAGCATGCATCTTTGCAACTTTAAACAGCAGAAGTCCCGTCATGCCCCAGGATGTGGCTGATGTTGTGAGCTGGGCGATTGGACTGTTTGTTAGCATCTGAGGAAGAAGTATTCGCAAGGGACAGTAAAGGAGACATTGGCATGGAAGAACCATCAGGGGGCATCACTGAGGCTATTTCTGGCAACAGAGAAGTCAGGTTAAAGTTGGATAAATGAGGTGTAATGCCTGAGGAGTTAGCAATGGGCATGGGCGTTATATCAGTGAGTAGCGAATAGCTCGGCTGTGCAAAGCCCACAGGACGGGGCGGCGAGAGGATCGATCCAAAGCGGTTGTTTAGCGAAGTGGTGCTACTTTTATCGGCACTCGGACTTGTAAATATCTGGTTCGTAAAGTACTGTATAGGAATCTCGTTGGGAATGCTTGGATGAGCGGCAGGTGAATAAGAGGTGTAGAAAGACGAGAGGGTGTTCTGTGGCTCAACGGGAAGGAGAGCAGGGGTTCGTGAGGCATTGGGCTGCGTAACTGGGGGAATGAAAGACGCGTTCGCATTAATCGGAGGCGGTGGGTTCATACTTCCCTCGCCGATAAAAGGAAAGCCAAAATTCTGGGCAAGATGCTGATCTGAAACCAAGTTGCTGTCGCCGCCAACCTGCGCGCTGTCCGGCATCAAACGCGCAATTCCTCTGCGCCGAGATTCACCGCCTGTCTGGGGGCGCCCGAGCAGCACTCCCCCGCCTGAAGGGAGCGGTAACGGACTTTCAGGCTCAAATGTGTTTATAGGTCTCAAGTTGCCAGGCCTTGGTCGATCCCCGAGGCGTATTTTTGAGCTCTGGGTGTCTGGCCCAATATGATGGTTTCTCTGACTGACGGCAGAAAGAGATCTCGAAGACCCTTGAGCACGACCTGAATCCGAGCTACTGTGCGGTGTTGACGGAGGATGGGGCAGAACTGATCGTGAACCATGTATATTTCCCACCGACCTGAGAAATGTGCCCTTTGCTGTTGTTCCCGAGATGCATTGGAGGAGCTGCCTGTGTGGGGTGCAAGTTGGGGCTTGAGACTTTAGCCTGAAGTTCCCCAGACGAAACTCCAGGCCCGCAGTTGTACTCTATGCTCACTGTGGGACAACCTTGTGCAGCCCTCTGGTGTCCAGTTTGTTCAGGAAGATGCGGAGCCAACAGAGTTTGCATAAAGCTCTGATGGCACGAGTCCTGCTCACGGGGCAAACCTGTTCCACTTTGAAGCCCCTGTACTGAAGGATGTGTCCCATATGTACCATGACTCCGCCCATCACTCGAAGACCCAGTCCCCATTCTATATCCGCTCTGCTGCTGAGGACCCCTCTGGACTGGAGCCACAGATTTACTGGTCATATCACCATTGCGAGACACTTGCACGTCAAAGTTGTTCACTTGAGGCCCAGCACCAAGCGTCTTGAATGATAAACGTTCCGTTAACCGCTGAATGTCTGGAGCCCCGGTGTGCTCTTGGGCTAGTCTGGCTTGAGGATTATGACTTATATTGCCTTTGCCATGTGAAGGGTCTATATACGCTTGTAGTTCTGACGGATCCTGTGAATTCCCACGAGCGGTCTGCAGTGTATGAAGTGCCATTCGTTGATCACCAGCGGTTGAAGTCTTGCCAATAAGCGCCTCGGCAGAATAACTAGACAGACGATGACGTTCCTGGCGCGACGGAGTGCAAGCAAGGTCTGAAGAGCGCGAAACCGAATTACTAGTCTGTGAAGACAGTTGTTGCTCTAAAGTCCGAGAACCCATCAACCTTTGCATAGCTCCATGATCCGGTCCTGACTGGTGGTCGGGCTGACTCAAATGGTTGTTCTGATGAGCCCTGGGGCCTTGCTGACCCTCACAAATCTTTTCCTGTCTACTAAAGTGTTGCTGTAGTTGCTGCTGAAGGTGTTGATGCCTTGAGTGTGAACCTTGTTGTTGCATCTGTTGGTGTGGCTGCTGTTGCAGCTGCTGCGTTTTTTGTTGTTGGTGTTGTGGTTGCTGCTGATGTTGGTGCTGCTGGGATTGTTGCTGCTGCTGCTGCTGTTGGTGTTGCTGAGACTGCTGTTGGTGTTGGTGCTGCTGGGTCTGCTGTGGTGGCTGATGCTGTACATTATTCTTCTCCAAGTGGTGCTGCTTCTGCAAATTAACAGGAGGTCCCGTCTGGCCACCTCGCACAACTCTCTTTTTATGGGCATTCTGATCCTGCAGCAGAGTCCGCTGTTGAATATTGTGCATCTGGGGATCTGGTTGTGTAAGATGATGCTGAAGTTGGCAGAGGTGTCGCTGTTGATCCTGGTGGTGTTGATGTTTGAGGTAATGGCTTCCTCCCAGAATCTGTCCCGATTGTGGCGGGCCATGTTGTACGTGCCCCTGTTGTAGATGCAACACGCTAGGTTGATTTTGTTCGTGTGACGCCAGTTGAGGAGGGCAGTGTCCTTCGGATGGGCGAAGCACGGTGGTCATGAAAGTGTTTCCAGAAAACAGGGCACCTCCTCCATCAGGATGGTTCCCGGTCATAGCCGAGGAGGAAATTGGAGGCATTTGTCCAGACATGGCTTGGACATGTTCTGTCCCCTTAACGTCTAGCCGCGTAACACTATTTGCTGAGCATGGTTTTGAGCGCTTGTTAATGGGCAGAACGAGGTCCTCTTGGGCTGACCGTTTTGGCATATCCTTTTGATGACGTTCAGATATTCCAGCACCTATGTGAGTTCTCATGAGAGTGCCTTTTGAGGGTGCATATTCATTCACTTTTGCTTGGACAGAGCAACTCTGGGTGACCTGAGAGGAGGTCTGAGGCACTAAAACTGCTGCTCCTCCTGGTGATGGAACAGATGCTTGCTGACCGATGTTTGGAGACCCTGGGTACGACTGAGAGCTGGGTCTGATGAGATTATTAACATTCAGACTGGTAAGTGTACTAGGCTTGTGACTGAGAATAAGCCGTGTTCAGTGGAAACCGGACACTGGATGTACTAATTCCTGAAACCTCGACTAGGCGATGGAGCTTTTGGAACCGTGAGGTCACCTTGATTCGGGTGTTTCAATTGGTTCGAATGTTGACTTGCGACTCTTTCTTTGATTATGGGGGGTTGCTGTGTTTTTGTGAGTTCCCATCTGGTGGAAGTTGTACTTGAGGGATTGTCAACACTGCAGCCTTCAGTCTTTCTTCCAGGGCTGTCTGAATCAAATATAGCTCTTGCTGCCATTGCTAAAATCTCTGCCTGTTCAGAGGTAAAACTAAAAGATCCAAAGGTATTAGGAGAGGAACTGATGTTCTGACCTGTTGGAAGGAGCGATGCAACTGAAAAGCCTCGGTTACTTGACGCTCCTGCTGTCGGTGAATCAGTCTGTCTATTTGCCACTAGTGATGAATCGTATGCCTCACTTCCCATCGTTGACACCTCCTGCGAAATAACAGTTTCTTTATGCAAGAACGAATCAGCCTCGGATATACCGTCTGTGGTGGCACTTGAATGTTCAGCTAGACAGAGTTCTTTGCTTGAACTTGACTGACTGGGTTTGATATTAACAGAATGAATCTGACTAGAAGACGTCACAGACATATTAACTTCTGGATGTTTAAGAAGCTTGTTGAATGTGTTAAAATTTCTGGACTCCTGGTGTAAGACCGGTGGTGCCGTGTTGGAACAAGTTGATGAAGCGGAGTGCAGAACAAAAGGTGTCTGGGTTTGTGAAGAGTCTACTGCCTTCACTATTACAGGCTCCGTTTGGGGTTGTGGAGCCTTCTCCAAGACGCGTCCTGGTTCTAGACTCTTTGTCGGATCAGTGCATGTCCCTTGAAGGTATTCTCTGTGGGTGGAGACGTGCCGTTTCAACAGGCATACCCTTCAAATTGTCTTCTGAAGAACTAACACTAGGTAAAGCGGTTCTGCTCTGAACTAACGCAGCACTTGATTCTGTTTGTATGCAGGTGGTAGGACAATTGTTGATTGTCAATTTATCTTGAGAAAGAAGTGCAACAGAGGAAGAATGATCGTTCAAGGGCAATTTTGTGGATGAAGAAACATCTCTGCTCAACGTGCTACACTGAGAAGACAGAACACTAACCGCTGATTCGCTTCCCTTAAGGTTAACGTTATTAGCCAAGATAGGTTCACTGCCTTTAAGGACTACCGGGCTGTCCTCAAGGAGAGTAACAGAATTAAGGGTGCTTTCCGTTTTATTGTAAGATGAGGGCGTTTCAACACTTTTCCCATGAATTTGAGCCACTTTATTGAGCACTTGGGAAGTGACGCTTGCTGTATTCGTTGCCGACACGGCAGGAGTGGGAGTTACATTACTACTTGAACTGACACAAATGGTCGTAGAACTACTACATGTTGAAGAAATACTGATGGTCATGGATGCACTCGCACTACTGGATTTGTGGCTCATATCCTCACTTGCAGAATGAATAGTGTCAATATCCATTATAGTGGCAGTATGACCTTGCTCAACATTTGACTGAGCTTGCTTTGCAGCAATTCGGCTGATGCTTCTCTTTTGATTAGGCTCTTTTCTTTTAACTGGTCTGGACCTTTTATTGGACATTGGCTTGGGTGGGTTTACAGATGGTACACTGGTTTTCTTTGGCAAGATGTTAACTGCACAAGTTCCTGATGTCGGAACAGGTACAACAGCGGGTAGAACAGTCTCAGTGGACGCACTGACTCCTGAAACCGGTTTGGACGAAGACGATTGCACTGTAGTGTCTGAAGGTGCAGTGATTTGCAGCGATACATTGCTTTGATTCGAGGCCTGCGAACTGCCTTGATTGGACACTTGTGAAATGCTCTGGCTAAGGCTAGTAAGAGCACCCAAACAATTCAATGCAACATTGGTGTTGGGTTCCTCACAGGTAGGCTGAATGATCTGCGTAGCACTTTGGCTAACCTGAGAGCTCCCGGTGTCTGTAGATTTTAAAACATAAACCTGTCCATTCACAGTGATGGTCTGGGGAGCCTGTGTCTGAACCTGTGCTGAAGGACGTGGGAGAATGTGAACAAGCTGTTTCGCTTGAGCAGTAGTGGGACAGGGATTGCTGGAGGTGGTCATCTGATTAGCCACACTAGGAACTGCAGATGGCACAATGCTAGTTTGATGGTTCTGTTGAGCAGGTGGCATTGTCGGTGTCTGAATAATAACAATGTGCTGACATGTCCCTTGGTTGGTCAGATCCTCTCTAATTACTTGTGGCGCTGGACATGTACCGGCCTGCTGCAAAATGACAACATTCGGGTTGTTTTGAGACAGGGGTGTCCCAATTACTGAAGATCCATCTGAATTCATCTGCACAACCTGCATTGTCTGGAGAACTGGCTGGGGCTGGGGTATGATAGCTGGTGGGACTTGAGACTGAGACGGCAGAGTGGGTTGTAGTTCATGCTGGGGCGGCACAGGATGAGGAATTTGAGGCTTGGGTTGTATGGCTGGGTAGGTGTGGGACTGAGTTGATGGAGGGACAGGTTTGGGTAAAACTGTGGGTTGAGCTACAATGGTTTGTGACGCCGTTATTAACCCTGTCTGTGGTAAAAGAGGTGGTTGACGAAGTACCATGGGGGTCTGCGATAAAAGTGACGTCTGAGTAACAACAGGCGCTTGAGGACAGGGTAAAACTGCTGGTAACAACTGGGAAGGGTTGGGCTGAGCAGGGATACAAGCTGGTTTAGGGGTTTGCAGTTGCATAGGAAGCTGAGTTTGTACTTGGAGAGGAATGGGATGGACTTGGGGATTTGTCACAACGGGACACACTGACGAGATTTGTGACACGCTATGCCCGGGGTTACTGGGCTCGGTGGCCAATGCTTGACACACAGGCTGTACCGTGTTGCCAGTAAGCTGTAGTGTTGTCCATGTGGTCTGTGTACTGCTGGTTGCACTGGTCCTAAGATGAGCAGAGTTGCCTGGTAATGTTTGAGCAAGAGACATGCTCTCTGAATCTTGAGGGATCACTGAATAAGCATTGGAAACAAGCGTGCTACTGACTCCAGTATGAGGCATAGAGGACGGGTTAAACGCGGGCTTAATTTGTACAGGTACTGTGCAACTGGGGGAAGATGCATGCGTTTGTGTAGGCTTTGCTGGCTGAGTTTGTTGAGGATTAGGAGCAGTGACCGCATGCTTGGGACACACGCTTTTAAGAGCAACATAATTTGCAGGAGGGGGCAATTTCGACGGAACCGGTGCCACGGCGGCATACTGCTCCACGGCTACGTGACCAGGCTTGGACACAGGAGGAATAAGAGTCGCTAAAGGAATGTGAGACGATGTTGAAGACGTGACTGTTATCTCATTAATCTGCATTTCATTTGGGACACAAATTGCTTGACCCATCTGAACATTGCAAGATGGCTGCAAGGCTAAAGCAGTTACCGGCTGCTTATCCGGGTGAGAAAGAGGATTTGAAGGAGCGGACACTTTGCTCGCGGAACAAGCCACATTCTCATTAGAGTACACAATTATTCCCTTCGACATCAAGTGAGTTGGTGTTATTTTGGCTACTTTAGCACAGCGCTGCTTGCCCTTCCAGTGAATAGTCGGGTCGTCCAAAAAGTTGATCCCATTTGCTTTGAGAAGCTCAATGTAATGAGCGCTTTCCTTTCTTAAATCCTCCACCTGCTGCCGTAAGCGTTTGATCTCTTCCGCTGTAGAGAAATGTCAAAATCGAATTTTTTAACAAAAAGGTGCAATCACTATTAATATCAGCAAAACTCCACATCGCAATAAATAAATGATGTTTCTTGCATTTTCCTACAGTTTCACAAGAATATCAAACAGGGAACTTCCTAAATAGCAAGAAATGCTTATATATTTTCAGAAGAGAAAAAAAAACTTAAAGAATATCAACAGAATTCCATATACAAACAATTACAGATACAGGGTTTTTAATCAAGAAGAAAGGAACCTTACCTTGTACTTTGTCTCCTCCGTTGAGTAGCATTTCATCATTCTGTTGCTTCAGCTCAGTGATATAACTATAGGTTTCCGCTAGAATCATATTTTTGCTCTAAAAATAAACAAATAATAAGAACAGGTTTAAGGTGTACACTTAGTGTACTATAATTCCATTTCGTTTGCACTGTGCATTACCTGTTTTAAGGCTTGAGAGCAGGGTAAGAGGTCTCCAATTCTCTTAATCCCGGCATTGATCTTCTCTTTGCGATGCCTTTCAACTAAAAAGACATTGGGAATTTAGAATGCACTGACAGTTTGGAAAAAAAAATTTAATGAAAAACCGTAAAAATATTAATAGTTAATTTAAAGCATTTTTTCGAATTTTTCTAATGCAATGAATTAAGTGCAAAAAAAATACCTTATGCATTATACTCATTATACATTCATTACTTAAATAGACACTTAAATAGTCATCATGTAATTATGCAATCAATGATTACACACTTACCCGCATTGTGCGTCTCCTTGTTTTTTTTCCTCCTGAACACAACAAATATGGTTAATTCTGAAGTCTTTTAAATAAAGCATAAACTAAAGCAGTGTCACCTTTCTGTGCATCTGTCAGGCATATGAATTTTTAATAATACAAAATCTATCGAAATCTGTCACAACATAGCTCGAGATTTATAGCATATAAATATAATGCATGCCAAAATGTAGGGGATTATGAATAAATCCTTACCGTGAGGGTTTCTGGGTAGTTTCTGGCTGATTCTGTATTATTTCTGGCATTGTGGCACACACTGCAAGCTTAATAAATAAATAAATAACGACGCAAAAGATTTTACCTAAAGTAAATACACTTGTGTATTACTGTAATTGCACCTTTTTTAAACAAAAAATCCTACCTTCCAGCAGTGGGCAAAACAGAATTCTGTATGCCAGCTTAAACGCAGGAATCACAAAGCCGTGTTCTTCGTGAAAGCATTTGTCTACGTGCAAAAGAAAACAAAAATGTATCACTAAAAAAGATAAATCGTATTTCGGTTTTACTGTGAAGATGAATGCAATGACACTGACGTATCTAAACATTTCAACACCTCACAAACACACAGAAACATCTGGTCTTTTGAGGCTTAAACTGGACAACCGCGAGGTGGGTTTTTAAGAAGAATAAATACAAATTGTGCTACGATGGCTTTGCGTTATTCTTGCACTCAAAAGCGTCCATCAGTGGCCGGGGCTTTTTAATCGGAGTATTTCACAAATAGCTGTTTATCCTGGGATTTCACAAATTCTAGAGTTTACACAGAATGGTTCAAAAAACAAAAACACCCGGTAGGAGATAGTGTAAACAGTTTGTACCTATCTGTAGAGAGGTATAGATACGACAGATGCTGGGATTCTCAGGGTAAAAACGCCTTTATCCAGAGCTGATCATGGGCTTAACGGTCCAGCAGTGGTGACGGGACTTGAACTCATGATCTTCTGACATCACAAATCCAACATCTTAAGCACCGAGCTGCAATGACCACACCGTGGACATGATCATATTGGCATATATGATCGACTAGACCTGGTATCAGATGTTCCTACTCAGCATACAAGCAGAACCTGCAGGGATTCACTATAAAGTGCTGCAGGTGGGCTTTCTATTCGTGCTGCATTTCTTACATTTATGTTACAATTAATATTCTATATTAATATATTCTATATGTTCCAAGTGACACTTTGTATATATGGAACTGCATTGTTACACCTGGGCTTTTTATTTAATCTAAAAGGTCTGCATAAGACAAATTAATGCAAGAAAATCCATTTAACCATTGACGTTTAAGTTTAATTTCCATTTAAAATAATTTCCTGAGATACTAAAATTAATTTTGTAATTATGAAACGTATTTATTTCTCAGAATGACAGCTTTTCTAGCCTGCCAGCTATCTTGCTAATTACGCTATTCTCTCTCTCGCTCTCTGACTATACAGACCAGAACAGGTATAAACGCCCATGGTATTATAAAAGCGACAACAATACCGAAAAGACCGCTTATAACACCGTTATTCACTTCTACGGTCCACCGCTCAGGTCGTTACGGCTGCTACGTGCTAGCATTAGAGCTAAAAACAACTAGCTATCGACTCGGGAGCTAATACAAGCCATTAGCAACATGGCTAGCTTACAGGGGCATTACTTAACAAGCGATCGATTGTCTCCTTATTTCGATATCGATTATCCGTTCGGCCGATCCCACTTACCGTCAGCTGCGGCATTTCTGTGGTAAATTAAAAGCGTCCCGGTGAAAACTTTACCGATCCTTTTTCGAGTCACTTCATTTCCCAGTGCCCATGCACAAAGTTGGTGGGCGGGGCGGATTAAAACCACTCACCAATCACATCAGAGGAGCCGACACTCACCAATAACAATTAGAGGATCGACAAAGGGGCGTGGTTTCCCTTAAACTCGAGTATAAATGTGAGAACACTCGTCTTATTTTCTAGTAAATTCTTTGAGATATTAATTATAAAATGATTTATAAATGATGAATTATAAAAATTATTAATTATAAATACAGATTACAAACACAGCCCAATCAAAATAGTTTTGGAAAGCAGAGTAGACTAAAACCTTCACTAATCACATCCAGGGAAACAATAATATTAATTACAAATATCATCTTGATCAGTAATAAGCAGGAAATACAGCCAATATTAAATACCCAGATGGAAGTGGAGACCAGGATACAGCTAAGGATGGTTGCACATCAATACTATAACGATGCATAACCATACCGAGCAACTCAAGATCTACGAGTCTATCAGTCTGATACAACTGGCGCAGGAATGCAGTTTGCATGAAAAATGTGGCATTTAAGTATCTGGTACAATATGAACAGTAAAATAAAACAGTGAAGTAAAAGACATTCAGTTCCACGCAGATGTTTTTTCCGTTTGAACCTGGTTCCTCTGCAGGTTTCTTCCATCTCAGGAAGGTTTTCCTTGCTGTTGTTGCTTATTCGGGATACACTTATAGGCACTAAACATATACATTCAAACTTTATAACCAGTTTTTGGATTTCAGACCATTTTCATTTTCAAAATCACTATACAAATAACACTAAACAGAATCCTTTATATTGTTTTTAAACAAGTGTATTGGTGAAACTTAAATGAAAGCTTGCTTATAATATGGATAAACCTATGAAAATGTGTCATAAAAGATAAGTGAATTTATTTTTATCCCCAAAACAAATTAAATTCAGTCTGTCTTGGTAAAATGCCACGAAACATATAATCTCACGGCCTGTAAAGACTGCACACAATGTGTTGCACAATAGATAATTTTGTTCTGTCTACAAAACGCATTCAGATTGAAAAAAAAAATCCAGAACTTCCAAGTAAAATATCACCTAAAATATTGGAAGTAGAAATTACTGTGGAATAACTGATCAAAATATCGATGTATCATAATTTCACCCAGTCCAAATCCACACGTCTTTCTATTTTGACAAGAGCATGTTCTGACAAATAATGCAAATAGTATTTTATTTAGAGGTTTTAAAAGTTTTACAATATAGAGCTCCAGAAAAGACAAAATTTTCCAAAGAAAGAAAGAAAGAAAACATGCTTGAACTACAATGGAGAGGGCACCTCCCTCTTGGCATGCAGTGTCAAGGCTTCCCCTGGGGTCTGGCCTGTGAAAGTTCAGCATAAGGAACCTCTATACCCAAACCACACCAATCCCACAATGCGTAAAAACTTATGGTTTTTTGGGGGTGGGTGGGTGGTGGGGGGTCAGTGAACATCACTGAAATGAGTGCGACATGCTGTGGGGTAGGTCTTTAGCTGCCAGTGTGCCGAAGAGGAGACTGCTGAAATTAATATCGATGTACAAAACACACTTGCATGTTGTGACATGGAGACAAGTGACTGTAACCCTTCAATAAAAATTAAAACGGTTCTCCTTTTACGTTACCCAGATGTCCAACAGAAGCCAACGCTTACATTCGGTGTGACGTTACAGCACGTACGTGGTTTTGTGAAATCAACAAATAAAAGTGTATTTCATATTGTCATGGACAAATATCTCAAAATAAATTAAAATCAATTTCTTGCACGTGGGATGCGAGGGTGTAGAAAAGGCACGTGCGTTTTTTTTGTTGTTTTTTTTTTTTTTAAAAAGTCTCTCTCATATTCTGGGGTAACTGTACCAACAGTACCTCCTCTTCATAACTGGCACTTACAGTCCTTTCTCCAATCTGAAGCACCAGCAGCACCCCAGGAAAAGCCATGAACCAACCAGCAATTACGCAAACAAAATATGAAGGGGACTTTAAATATTGGGCAGAGAAGCAAAGATAATCAGAAACAGGAGTGGTGTTCACTCCCACATTCCCACACCCAATCTCTCACTCGCAAACCCATGTTTGTTCCGGCTCAGCAGGGGGGGGGGTTATGGGGCGGAGCGAGATGATCCTGTGCAAGACAGATCGGAGAGATTCGCACCGCCAAAGAGACACGTGCAATACTCCTCTCTAAAACTCTGCATGTAAAATCAAACACATCTGCATCCCCGGGCTCAGGTGGCGAGGTGACAGGAGGTCCGGAGGTCACCAACACGATCTGTAGTGTGACGTCCGACGCTGCCAGGCAGGACACAAAAAAAAAAAATATATATCAACAGTCCTTTTAAAAAAAAAAAAAAAAAAAAAAAAAAAAAAAACGTCTATCACCTTGTTCAAACAACAACGTCGTGTCCCCTTGCCATTAACGATTTAAAACAAAATGCAAATGGTTTTAACAGTTTACCTTCACCGTGTCTACTCTGTCACAAGGAAGCAGCTTTTTGGAGCACTTATGTATTCTGCCTGGGATCGGGAAAAAAAAGAATGCGTCTAATTTTAACTCTCTAAATGTGTGGGGGGGTGGGGAGGGGTGCAAACTGATGGGGACAGTTTTGTTTTTGAAAAATAAAAATTCAGCAATTTGTCATGGACTCGTTTCCCTCTTTTAAACCGCCCTCCAAAAAAGTGGTGCATCTACGGGCCCTGGGGCATCAATCACAGTTCCACTTTGTAAATACGGGCCGAGATCCATCTCTCCAGAGCGCTCCTGGCTTCTACTCGGCCTTCTGCAGGTCTCCTGCTAGCGGCTCGCACGGGCTCCGCAGGCTCTTCTGGAGGACGTGGGCGTCTGCCGGCTCTATCCTCTTGTAATAGTTCTTTTTCGTTTCGATGATCTCAAACCCAAACTTCTGGTAGAAGTCGATCGCAGACTCGTTGCTGATCTGGACATGACTGATGGGAGGGAGGGAGGTCATTTTATTTGACGCAGCTTGAACACATGTATAAGAATATTCACAGTAGATTTGCTCGAATACACAGTTATACCAAAATAATAAAAAGGTCCGTGTCATAACTTACAGGTAAATGTTGTCGAAAGTGCCGTCCTTCTCGCAGATGTTCAGCACGTGGTTCAGCATCTTTGTTCCTATTGAAAACAAGGAAGAAATTTCACTACTGTATCGGAAACACAACAATAAAACACTCCCTCAAATATCACCTGAAAAACCTGTGTTTTACATTTTTATTTTTATTTTACTGAAATGCAGATTTTGTGCGAAAAATCTGTACCTATGCCGAGTCTGCGGTACGGAGCGAGGCAGCCCAGTGTCATGATGTACAATCTCTTTTGGTTCTGGGAATGATCCACTCGACAGCACACGGCTCCCACGGCGATGTCATTGAAGTACGCTGCGAAATAAAAGAAGTGTTACTGACAGCATTGCCACCTGATCCAAAAGCAACACTGAGGTTGTTTACACCCAGAACATCACGTCTCAACCTGTTCTACTGCCAACATTTACAACTTTAATTTTTTTTATGATTTAAAATCAATCAAATCACACAAGCAGGGATTTTATCTGTGAATTTTGAAGATGCATGAAAAGGCTGACGCGAGATCTGTCTTTACTCGCCTGTGCGCCAAGCCTTCACAAATTTGCATCAAGTAAAACATGTTAAAATCCTTGTTGGCATTAATCCCACTCGCTATATAAACCTTTCAAATATGAACGCCTTTAAGAAAATCCGAGCTGTCGGCTTACCTAGCTTTGCGAGCTCTCCCACTTCCAGCACATCTTTGTAGAACTTGTCGTTGTAACTGACAGGGAAGATGACTTGGTTGAGACGCTTCAGCTGTTTAATGTTGTGGGGGGTGACGTCCCCCAGCTCGATCCGGCTACTGGAACAAAAGCAGAATGCTCAACAAGAATAAAATTTACAGAACGATGCTGTTTATGACAATACTTCTAAAATATCCGGGGTCGGAGAAAAGCAGGACGCCGCGCTATATACATCTGGCTTTATGTGGGTTGGCCAAAAAAAAATAAAATAAATAAAAAACACACGAGCGCAGCTTCATCGGAGCAATCAGCTTTATTTGTTGCCTTCACTTGACACCAGTAGAGGAATGACAGCAGTATTTATAGGGCGACTGCGTGCTAAAACGACACAGCTGCAGTTTTAGGTCACTGCTAGAGCCGCAAGTATAGATAGAAGAACGAGAGAGCAACAAGTCTCTCAAATCTTGGGAAAGAAAACCATCAGTGGAAAAATCTGGTGTGTTTTCGTCACTCAAATAAAAGGCGCCAAACGCTTAATCAAGATCATCACTCGCCTTACGTTCCAAGAGGCCGATTGAATCATGCTCGAATGCTGAGATATAACCGTGAACAGATGATGATACACAAATGACTTGTGTTTGAAGAGAATCGTTTCTTTGCAACATGTATAATATAATCAGGTTTAGCATAAGATCCCGTCAATCAGCACGTTTAAAATGAATGCAAATACAAATACGATTAAAGGTCAGGTACATTGTTACAAGATCGTCATGCTTCAAGAGTTTGGTCTAAGGATTCGATTCTGATCGTCCTGAACAACACGAGGCAACTTTTGATGTTATCCCATACCCACTAATCCACATTTGCATAAATATTGGTCGCAGCCAATCAGAGGCGGGAATTGCTTTCGCTAAATTAGAAACCGACTCCAAGACACGCCCTTTTCGCCTCTTTAGGTGTGCATTCAAAAAGTCCTAAAAGCTTTTTCCACTTTAATATGCGAGAAAAACGAATCTATTGATTTGAGTGAACAAGAAGTAAATTTCTCATCTACAAGATTAGGTGTCAGTGAAGATAAAAAAGCCAGGCCTCATTAGCATATATGTAAATTTACCCCACACGGTTTCCTTCCATCTCTGACCGATTGAGTGGCCGGAGTTACGCTTCCAGACCAGCTGTCCTGAGGACCGCGGCTCAGGTTTAATGTCCATTCGCTCATTATTCCAAATAAAGATATTGTGTAAAGCCTTTTTTTAATCACTGCTAAACCACTGCCTGGGTAAAAGTGATGCTAATACCATGCTAGCCATGCGAGCTGCTAGCTGTTCAGTCTGACTCAACATTTTTCACATTTACTCCCAGCACGGAGCTCGTTCTCCCGCTGCACCGCTGCCGCTTCCCGCCGCGCCTGGGCTGGTTCTCTGGGCGACGGTGAGAATCAGAGTCGGGTCCGAAACCGGGCTGCAGTTTTGCGGCTTGGCAAAGGATTTCGCAAGAAAGCTAGCGCTAGCATTCGGGTTAGCGTTAGCATTAGCATCGCTAGCGACTCCCCCGCCCTCCCCTGCTGGAAAAAAAAGACACGAAGGGGGAAAAACTTTTTTTTCTCACTGACGGTGGAAATGCGGATATAAATCCACACACCGCTACTCACCCTTTCATCTTTATCTCAACTTATCTACGCTTTAAAAACTCCCGCCGCGACGCTGTCCCGATACAAAAGAAAGAGAAAAAATGTGCTAACTTTGGGCTGCGAGCAACTCTCGCTGCTCTTCCCTCCACATGTAGGTTGCTAACGGACTAGCCAAACGCTCCTGCTGTCAATTCGCTTCACCACCTAGATTGTGTTTTTTTTCACAATCGTATTCTGCCAAACCCCGCCTTCTGTGACACTATTGGCTGAATGTGTCGACGTAAAGATATGTGATTGGTTACAATGTGGATTCGTCTGAGACAACAGATTTACCGTCCAATCCCAAAGCGAGAGGCGGGATTTAATGAAAACGGGTAGAACAAATAACGCAGTTCGAGGGAGCGGCAACAACCATCGAAGATACAGGAAGTGACGTTCATTGCTTAAACCTTAAAAGTCCACACCGTATTTTTGTGGTTCTCAAATGGTACCTTTTATTAAATTTGAAAATTGCATGCTTTTAAATGCACGCTTTTTACTCACTCTTGTGACCTTTCGAGGCTCAAATGCTTTAAATCTTAATTGGAAAGAAAAATGAACAAATAAAATATGCTTATATGTATCATTTAGGTTTTTTGGTTATGTTCTTTTTTTCATTTTTCGTTTTTATTTTTGCATTATACATTATAGTGATTACTTGCGTATCAATAATTACTCTCGCTTACACTAGGGCCGCTGTGTACATCAATAATTATTCTTGTTCACACCAGGGGGCGCTGTGTATTTAAGTATCTATTTTTTGTTCACACTAGGGGGCGTCGTCTCTTTCAGTACTGATTTTTGGGCACACTAGGGGGCGCTGTGTGTCTCATGTCAGTAATGACTCTTGCTCACACAAGTGTGCGCTCTGTATATCAGTATTCTCTCTTGTCTACAGTAGAGGGCGCTCTCTCTCTCCTTGTTTATGTGAGAGCAATTATTTTTGTTCACAATAGGTGGTGCTGTGGATCTCTGTAATTATTCTCGCTCACACTAGAGGGCGCAAATTATCTTTTCTCAGTAATGACTCTTGCTGACACAAGAGGGCGCCATTGAACTTTTTTCTTGTTCACACTAGAGAGCGCTCTGTGTTACAGTATTTATTCTTGTCAACAGTAGGGGGCGCTCTGTGTGTGTGTGTGTGTGTGTGTGTGTGTGTGTGTGTGTCAGCAATTTTTCTTGTTCACAATAGATGGTGCTGTGGATCGCTGTAATTATTCTCGCTCACACTAGAGGGCGCTCTGTGTCAGTATTTATTCATGTCAACAATAGAGGGCGCTGTATGTGTGTGTGGCAGCAATCTTTCTTGTTCACAATAGATGGTGCTGTGGATCTCTGTAAATATTCTCGCCCACACTAGAGGGCGCTCTGTGTCAGTATTTATTCTTGTCAACAGTAGGGGGCGCTGTGTGTGTCAGTAATTTTTCTTGCACACACTAGAGGGCGCTCTGTGTCAGTATTTATTCTTGTCAACAGTAGGGGGCGCTGTGTGTGTCAGCATTTTTTCTTGCTCACACTAGAGGGCGCTCTGTGTCAGTATTTATTCTTGTCAACAGTAGGGGGCGCTGTGTGTGTCAGCAATTTTTCTTGTTCACAATAGATGGCGCTGTGGATCTCTGTAATTATTCTCGCTCACACTAGAGGGCGCTATGTATCCCAGTTCCTGTTTCTCAGGCACCGTCGAGTGAATCAAGTCAGCTGATCTGCGCTTCAATCATCTTATTTTCCCCGCAGGCTGAGTCAGGATCGCTCCCCGAACCTTTACACCGTTTACAGGTATTTTACATTTATATTTACTCCGTATCTGATCTGAGATCCGCGTTTAATTTAAACGTCATATAATATCGTGTTGTTATTTATGGCCTTTCATTTGGTCGCAGGTAGCTAGCGTAGGTGGCTAAGCTAACATCACCTGCATCCTCATTCGATGAACCATAAGGACAAATTCTGTCATTAAATAATTACATTTTATATATTTTATATTTCTTTGTGTTTTTCTTTTTTAATATTTTGTATTTTCCCGTTCGTGTACGATTTGTTGATTTGTCCCGTTGTGTAACCTTGGGAAGGAGCCGGTTTGCGAGTGCAGGCTGGCATTAATTGCATTACTAAATAAATCTGAATTAATTTATCTATTTTTAATGTTTTATTTTGTTCTGGCATTAATATGTAAATAAAAAGAAAAATCACCCGTATTCAAAAGTCCATCCGAGCAAACCGGAATGAATCACATGCATAGAATTTCCAAAGATTAATGAATGAATTGATAAATAAATAAACAAGATCTTAATAAACAAATGTAGAAATGAATAAATAAATAAATAAATATGAAGATGTGTTTTGTGTACGTAATTCGTGCTTAAAGCCAGCTGGCAGTTTGTGTGGTCACGTGACTGCAGATCCCCCCTCCCCATCTCGCCCCCCCCTTTTAGAAAAATCAATCTTGGTCTCTTGTATTATAATTTATTACACATTTATATCAGTTTTAGTTTTTCTGAATTGTTTTCTAACTCCAAATATTCGCTCTGTGCTCACAATTCTCCACATCACGTGATCTGCTCCACCTTCCGCCTTTTAGTTCATATTTACCCTGATTATTTATTTATTTATGGTGCAAAATATTTATATTTATTTGATCTACCTTTTGTAAAATAGTTTCCATTTGTTTGTAGGTTATATAAAAAAAGGTTATTTCTCTCTCTCACACACACACAGAGGGAGAGAGAGAGAGCAAGCTTGGATTTAGTGCCATTTTAATCTCTTTCATGTCCATGCTTTTCTATTCAGGAGTTGTTTATACACCTGACGTTCCTAATTACATATTAATATAATGAATAAATAAGTACGTTAGTTGCGTTCATAGCATTGTTAGATTTTGTTCTTGAAGTTGTACAAAGACAAGTTTCAGGCAGATTAGACTGAAATGTGTTTGTTGTTAGTTGAAGATCGGTGGATTTTTCTATCTGATGAACGTTCATTTTGCTTGTGTTCGATCGTTTCTTTTTTTCCGGCTCCTCGCAACGAAGTGGAACATCCACACGGACTTGCCGCAATTACTCAAGAGTCTCTTTACTGCCCCGTCCCTTCCTCTTTTCATTAGTCAGTCACACGGCGAGCTCATGTGACCCGGCAATCTTATCTGTCTCAAAACATAAAAGTTCCCGCGTGGCTTTGAAAGAGAGTCCAGAGCTCCTTGTCTACATGTTATATTTATATTTATATATATATATATATATATATATATATATATATATATATATATATATATTTTTTTATATATATATATAGATATATATATATATATATATATATATATTTTTTTTTTTTTTTTTTAGTATGTTAAAGCTGAGGTTTTGGAGGAAATAATTTTCTTATTTGTTTTTCAGTTTTTTCAAAAAAACGGTTGCCGTAACCATTTATTTTAATAATCTTCATACCACAATTTTCGATCCTCTTGTTCTTTTATATATATATATATATATATATATATATATATATATATATATATATATATATATATATATATATTTAAGAGATTAGTTTTTTATTTGTTGATTGTTAGAAAAGGGTCGGTCGGGATACAGTGCCTCTGGAGCAGAAAGGGTTAAGGGCTTTGATCATCTGCCCAACAGTGTCATCTAAGTGCTGATTGGGCTTAAACCCCCAACCTTCCCATCAGCATCAAGTTTTACTGCAGATGTTTTCAATCATCATAAAAAAAAGTTCAACAAATGAAATGGTGAGGATTTTTTAAAAGGAGTCTCCAGTGCCTATAATTAAATTCTTACATTCTGTATATAAGAACAGTTAAACACTTCAGCTTGCACGTTATAAGGAAATCATCATCTCGGGAGGTTGCAGTAACACGAGCCCATGGTTTCGGGTGTCTCTTCAAGCACATGCGTGAAAGAAATGAAGAACCTGTGGTGCTCACGTGAACGTGACTAACGTGCAGTCTTAAGGCGACTCTTAAAATATCTGTCACTATGGTGTTTAAAAAAAAAAAAAACAACCTCCTGCATCCTGTGAGGTTTCGCTGCATGGAGTCACTGAATTGCTGTTTGACTTGATTGTTTTGTGACGTTTTTTAGATGTTTAATGGTCATAGTGAACGTCATGAAGACTTTGTCTTTGATTATAGCAGTTTTTCCACATCGCGAAAAGATTGTGAGCAAACCCCAAAGATGCATATCAGGCATAATGTCTTTGTGGGCGGGGTTTAGTTCTGTCAATCAGTGAGACTAGCCAGTCATTGAGCTCGTTTATGTGGAAATCCCTTTTCTTCAAGTGTGTTGTGTTGCACATTGGCTTTGTGTCTTAATCTGTTCTGAAGGAAAGCCGGTTAATGGGTGGCAACTGGCAGCTGACTGGGAGGTGACTGGTTACTCAGTGGTTAAGGTGCTGGGATACTGATCGGAATGTCCGGGGTTCGAGCCCAGGTATCGCAAGCTGCGCTCTGGGATCCTTGAGCAAGGCCTTTAACCCTCTGTGCTCCAGGGGGCGCTGTATCATGGATGAATCTGCGTTGTGACTCCAGCTTCCAAACATGTGCGAAGAAAGAATTTCACTGTGCTGTAATGTATATGTGACAAATAAAGGCTAGTCGTCGTCTTCTAAAATAAATATACGAAACAAACAAAAAAAAACACCGCACACCACCGTGCTGCCACTGTTGGGCCCCCAAAAAAGCAACCTTACTGAAAAATAGTTTCCCATTATGTCCACAAATGGAAGGAGGAGGAATTATGCATTATATACTTTGATTTATCATATTATACTTTAGAGAAAGTGCTCTTTATAGTCTCTCTCTCTCTCTCTCTCTCTCTCTCTCTCTCTCTCTCTCTCTCTCTCTCTCTCTCTCCAGACACACACCTCTAACATGGACTTCTCCAAGCTGCCCAAGATCCGAGATGAGGAGCGGGAGGGACAGTTTGGATACGTCCACGGCGTCTCCGGACCTGGCGAGTTAAAGCGATTCATTTCACTTCACTTAATTTCACATTTCATAATTTCACATTTCATAATTTCACATTTCATAATTTCCCATTTCAATTAACCCTTTCTGTATGTCAGGATTGTCATTAAACATAGCTGTGTGTGTGTGTGTGTGTGCGCTTCCAACCCTCAGTGGTGACCGCTTCCAGCATGGCCGGGGCGGCAATGTACGAGCTGGTGCGTGTGGGCCACAGTGAGCTGGTGGGAGAAATCATCCGGTTAGAGGGAGACATGGCCACCATTCAGGTGTACGAAGAAACCTGTATCCTCCACTCTCGGCTGGCGATGTGGGGCTGTTTATTCAGTGCTGCCACCTATAGTCCAACACTAGGAATTGCAGCCATGATTGTTTTTAAGTACCGGTACTAATAAAAAGAAGAATCGTATCGTTTTTAAAAGCAGGGTATCGCGATACCTTTCTAGTACTGGTATATCGTGCAACACTACAAGTAGGTACATTTTATATATTAGTGTAAACTTCATTATTTATGTTATGCTCATTAGTGATTGGATGATAATCAGTAACATTGCAACTTCTAGTCGGGTATTCTCACCTTCTGCCAGTGAAAGTTGAATTGTATTCCTGAGCAATGTTCAGCTGGCGTATCCGTCGGTGACCCGGTCCTGCGTACAGGGAAGCCCCTCTCCGTAGAGCTGGGACCCGGCATCATGGGCTCCATCTTTGACGGTATCCAACGTCCACTAAAAGACATCAATGACCTGACCAAGAGCATTTACATCCCTCGAGGAGTGAACATCGGCGCCCTCAACCGCGACATCAAGTGGGAGTTCCAGCCTTCCAAGAGTTTAAGGGTACGGATTCAGGAAATCTAAATGTAAATCAAGTTGCGGGAAAAATGTAAATATGATGCGCCGCAGCGCTAAATAGCTCCGCCTTCTCTGTTTAATAATGTTCTGATTTTATCATTCTGTAAATTATATAACTACCATTTTTACTTTTATTACTTTTATTTTACTTTATTTTTACTTTTTCGGTACTTTTTCCATTATTCCACAATCGTTCTGTGTTGTTTAAATAAACATGGATGATGATGTACATGTTTTTTTTATGCCAGGTCGGGAGTCACATCACCGGAGGAGACATCTACGGCCTTGTGTTCGAGAACTCGCTCATTAGGCACAAGATTATGCTGCCACCCAAAAACCGTGGTACCGTCACCTACGTGGCGCCACCTGGCAACTACGACGTCTCGGTGAGCAGTACCGCTCTTTTAATCCAGAATATAAAATATATCGCTATGGAGTACGTGCGTGATGTGAACCCGCGGATGATTTGTAGGATGTGGTTCTGGAGCTGGAGTTTGAGGGCATAAAGGAGAAGTTCACCATGGTCCAGGTGTGGCCCGTGCGCCAGATCCGACCCGTTACTGAAAAGCTGCCTGCTAATCACCCTCTGTTAACCGGCCAGCGCGTTCTGGACGCCCTTTTCCCGTCAGTGCCTTTTAATTTGCTATTTTGTTATTATATATCTTTACATCAATAATTAAATGATATCACAGCGATGACCATGAACATTAAAATGTACATTTTACGTGTTCAGATGCGTTCAAGGAGGAACCACGGCCATCCCAGGGGCGTTCGGCTGTGGCAAAACCGTCATCTCTCAGTCCTTATCCAAATACTCCAACAGTGACGTGATCATCTACGTGGGCTGCGGAGAGCGAGGTAACGAGATGTCGGAAGTACTGCGAGATTTCCCAGAGGTGAGAGGAGGAAGAAAAAAAAAACGGCACATCCGCTCATTAAACAAAGTAGCGTTATAAACCACTTATGAGTGGAGGTCATTGATGCTTCGGTTTGTCCGACAGCTAACCATGGAGGTGGATGGGAAGGTGGAAAGCATCATGAAGAGAACAGCTCTGGTGGCCAACACTTCCAACATGCCTGTGGCTGCCCGTGAGGCTTCCATTTACACAGGTACTGACCCTGGAGACGTGTGTGTGTGTGTGTGTGTGTGTGTGTGTGGGGGGTGTTTTTCCACCTGTGGTTATTATATTCATCTCCATTACAGGAATCACTCTGTCTGAGTACTTTAGGGATATGGGCTACAACGTGAGTATGATGGCTGACTCCACTTCTCGATGGGCCGAGGCTCTCAGGGAGATCTCCGGCCGTCTGGCTGAGATGCCTGCTGGTGAGACAACAACCATGATGATGATGATGATGATGACACGCATCTGCTATTTATCTAAAAATGAAATAAGTCAATAGCAGTGCTGTAAATAATATCATTCTTTTCATTATAATTTAAAAAAAATTCTCACGTCTGTGTGTGTATAACAGATAGCGGTTATCCCGCCTATCTGGGAGCTCGTCTGGCCTCGTTTTACGAGCGTGCCGGCCGCGTGAAATGCCTGGGTAATCCTGAGAGGGAAGGCAGCGTCAGCATCGTCGGAGCGTGAGTGTTTCTCTCAGTGGAGTTGACATGAATTACATGCTGATGTCTTTCTGTCCGTATAAACGAGACGCAGAAACGAGATTGACGATGAACCTTGGGATTTTTCTGCAGTGTGTCGCCCCCTGGTGGAGATTTTTCTGATCCTGTGACATCTGCTACACTTGGTATTGTACAGGTAAGAGCTCCAACAGGGTTTTCTTTTTCTTTTCCTCCATGCATTCATTACACTAGTGCAATTATACTTCCATAAACGCTTTCCCTCACAGGTGTTCTGGGGTCTGGATAAGAAACTGGCCCAGAGGAAGCATTTCCCATCTGTCAATTGGCTGATCAGTTACAGCAAGTATACACGAGCTCTAGACGAATACTACGACAAGCACTTCCCCGAATTTGTGCCTCTGCGCACCAAGGCTAAGGAGATCCTGCAGGAAGAAGAGGATCTGGCCGAGATCGTACAGCTTGTAGGAAAGGTGAGGACGTTTATCCTGGATTTATTATTGCTTCTAAATTCCTCGTTTGTACATAAAGGTTTAAATTGCTCTTTTCTTTTGGATTTGTTTGACACCAGGCTTCATTGGCTGAAACGGATAAGATCACCCTCGAAGTGGCCAAGCTGCTTAAGGACGATTTCCTGCAGCAGAACGGTTACACGGCTTACGACAGGTTTGATGCGTTTTTCGGCGAAAACGCCATTGAGACGTTACTTTTTGACGTCCGCGCGCTCGTCTCAACCCAAATTCCGTCTCCAGGTTCTGTCCGTTCTATAAGACGGTGGGCATCCTGTCAAACATGATCTCCTTCTACGACCTGGCTCGGCACGCCGTGGAGACCACCGCCCAGAGCGACAACAAGATCACCTGGGCCATGATCCGCGAGCATATGGGGGAGATCCTGTACAAGATCAGCTCCATGAAGTTTAAGGTGAACACGGAGCATTAAAAAAAAAAGATATTTATCAAATGTGATGAAACATTCATGTGTTTTTTTTTCATTCATTCATTCTTCTTTTACCGCTTTATCCGATCTTCCCTCGGGTCACGGGGAGTCTATGGGCATAAGGCAGAATACACCCTGGATGGAATGCCAACACATCACAGGATACACACACACACACACACACACACATTCATACACTAGGGACAATTTTCCAAGCTGCCAATCAACCTACCGTGCATGTTTTTGGACCGGCGGGAAATCGGAGAACCCGGAGAAAAACCCCCTGAGGCACGGGGAGAACATGCAAACTCCACACACACATGGCCGAGATGGGAATCGAACCCGGGCCCTGGCGGAGTTAGCCGAACGTGCTAACCACAAAGCCATGTGGTTTTATTAAGGTTCAATATTACAGATCTGTTGAATTCTCACATCTGATTGGTTGGAAGGCGTCGTCATTTTGGAGATCAGAGCTCAAAGCAAATAAGTCCTCAAGCAGTCAAGAACCCTTTTGGCGCTGGGATTTGAACTCACAACCTGTGGTAAAAGGGCAATAAAATGTATCAGGATTTTCATTATTAGCTATAAAATCTAGACTGTTATACATTATTAGGTATAAAATCTATCAGAATATTTTGAAATTGTTTTCATCTAATTGGGATGGCAAAAACAAGATATTTTTACATACCAAAGTCTGGTTTTATTTGTTGACCTATTAGTTACAAGGCTTTATAAAAGTGAACCAAAGGATTAAATAAATCTTTTTTTCTTTCCCATTTTCTTTCTCTCAGGACCCCGTGAAAGAGGGCGAGGCCAAGATTAAAGCCGATTACGCACAGCTGCTGGAAGACATGCAGAACGCCTTCCGTACGCTCGAGGACTAGTTTCCCCGCCTGCCTCCAGATCAGCTGAACTCTGCTGTCTCCCTGTCGTTCGCTCCATCCAGCAACATTCCAGTTCTTTTACTTGTTTATTTTTTTTATCTTACCCTCATTATAATGGAGCTGCAGTGGAAGAAAGTGTTTGTCATTATGAACTTTGATCATTGTGTGTATGTGTGTGTGTGTATTGCTGTTGTTTGTGTTTTTGTGAATGTTCCAGATGACCCTTCCCCCCCCCCTCCCCTCCCCGTACACCTGCCTCATCCTTCAGTGTTGTGTTTTTTGCTAGTTGTAGATCCCTGGTGTAATTTCATTCTGTTCTCTGTGTTGTGTTTTATTTTTCCGGTGTTGCTCTTAAAGGGTCTCTTGGGCAGTTGTTCCGGTGTTCCCTTTCTGGTGTAATTATCATTCCGGTGTTCTCTGTACAGAAGATATGAGAGACGTGAGTGACTATTTATTGCTCGGAGACTGACGAGTGCTTGTGTTGTTCTTCGGTTCTATTTCAAAATTGTATTATCCCATGAAAATGATAATCTGGGAATTTCACTTCTCTCGTGCACCACTTGTGTGATCCCGCAACAATAAAACAATTAAGAATGTGTACGTTTGAGTTGTTTATAATTCAGTGAGGCAGCGTGCCTGGAAACGGAGGCAGCGTGAGAGATTCAGCTTCTTTCCTTTTTCGCAGGTTGTAAGCGTGCCTGGAAACGGAGGCAGCGTGAGAGATCGCTGTAATAAAGGATATATAAAAAAAGAAAAGCAATAGCCACTCCACTAGCTTGAGCAACAAAAACTAGAGAGCAACATATTCAAAGCGTACGAGGAAGAATATTCACTACGTTTCTTTCAGGACCGGCGCTGGCATTTATATTGCATGTGCCAAATCAAATATTCATATACATACAATCACTCACTCTCGCTCTCTCTCATAATAGGGGCATGGTGGTTTAGTGTTTAGCACGTTCGCCTCACACCGCCAGGGTCCGGGTTTTATTCCCGTCTCGGCCACGTGTGTGTGGAGTTTGCATGTTCTCCCCGTGCCTCAGGGGGGTTTTTTTTCTCCGGGTTACTCCGGTTTCCTCCCCCGGTCCGAAAAAACATGCACGGTAGGTTGATTGGCACCTTGGAAAAATTGTCCCTAGTGTATGAATGTGTGTGTGTGTGTGTGTGTGTCCTGCGATGGGTTGGCATTCCATCCAGGGTGTATCCTGCCTTAATGCCCATAGACACCTGAGATAGACACAGACTCCCCGTGACCCGAGGAAGATCGGATTTAATTTTTGCGCCACACTTTTTTTATATAAAGCGATAGAAGATGAATGAATTAATGAATATATATATATATATATATACACACAAATACATTTCATCATCTATAATACACACTGGTAGATGTTTCAAGCATGGAATGTTGAATGGATTAACACACACACACACACACAAATATTGTAAAGACGTGATAGAAGTTCTGTGGGATTTACTAGCTTTTGGAAATAGTTTTAAATAGTTTTAATAGTTTACAGGTTTGTGAGTTTGTATCCAGCAGAGGGAAGCAGAAGGCTGAATATTATCCATACAATGGCGGTCTCGCTGAAATTCATCAAACAACACTATAAGTAATTGATGAAGGAAAGTCCAAATATTTGCTTCACCATCATTTACTTCCAATGGAAGAATCAATTTATTTTTCTTTCACCGAAACATAAAATCTTTGGTGCATTGTGGGTATTTAACACCTTTCCTCTTCTCAAGAAACATCAAACAACATTATTTTGGGATTATTTTGGGATATATCCTCTTGGACACTTAGCTACTGCGAGGCATTGTCAGATTTCATGAACGCCTATGAAATCCCAAAATAGTGCAGTTTATATTGAGTAGGATGCATTATACGGTCTTTAAACAAGTCTTTAAGGGTAAAAAAAAAAACAAATATACAGATAATATCATAAATAAATAAAATTAAACAAATCTTCAGTCAACAATTCTTAAAAAATAAAAAGCATGTGTATTTATTAAGAGGATACATAGCAAATTGTACACTTTAACTAAAAAACTATAGATGAAAAAAAGAAAAGATCTAACACCATAAAGACATTGATTTAAGATCTGAATATACGTGTGTAAAAATATCGAATATTAAAAATAAACACAAACACAAATAATCTGAACAACCATTAATGGACACCTGACCATAAGATGTGGTATGTGCACATCCCATTCCACACTTTTTTGCTGATGTAGGTGAGGTGAGGCGGTCTGGGGTCTGCATGCAGCATAAACACATTCGTTCCAGGAGCTCAGAGCTCTATAGCAGACCACTCAATGTGTCCTATAATAGACCTATAATAGATCATATAGCAGATCTTCATGGAGCTGACTTTGTGCACAACGCTTGTGTTAGAAACGGTCGGGTGTACCAATACTTTTGCCCATTTAGTCTATAACTGTCTATTTAAAAAAAAAAAAAAACTATTGAAGAAACGCATGCAATGTTGTAATGCTATGAATAGGGCTGGGTGAAATGCTAATGTAATATATATTAATTATATACATATATTGTATGTGTGTGTGAGTAAATTATCACAACACCCATTTTTAAGACATTCAAATATATTAAAGTCTTGATTAATTATTGTCATTTTTTTTACTTATTTTGTCTAAAATCAATTTTTCCTTTTCCTTCTTTTTTTTTGTAAAGTCATTTCAAAAATCAATAAACATTTTATTCCATTTCTAGACGTATGTACGAACAATCCTGGCTATAATGGTAAATATTACCCCATGTTCAGCATTACATTAGTTTTTAATGGTAAGAGGTGATTTCAGTGTCGCAGGACGAATCTGTGTGCGATGAGCGATGTGCCTCTTCTTCTACTGGTGGTTCGTTCGGCTCCGGGGTCACCGGAGCATTCTGGTACACGGAGTCACCATTTTTCTGCCGTTTGACGTTACAGTAGAGCTGCAGGAACACATCGAAGCCAGCAGGTGTGAGTAGGCGAGAGACGTTACACAGAGCTTTGATGGATATAAAGATTCGTTTTTACCCGTTCTTCAACATCGCTCAGCTGGTACTCCATGAAATCCAAGAGTTTAGAGAAACATGGTCTGGCTTTGGGTTCCGGAGCCCAGCAGTGACACATCACCTCGTACCTGAGAGAGAAATGGGAGAAGAAACGCTGAAACGATCTTCCAGAGAAGGTGTGGTCTATGCTCGCTAGCGTCAATGAGGAAGATTTGCGGCTGTCGATGTCTACGTGTGACATGTGACATTCTCAGCTTGAAGTGTGGCTTGTTTATCTGTTTGTCTGCTAACTCGATATTTATCACTATACTATTATCCTCCAAACAATTGGTAGAATAAAACGTACACAGACTCCGACGCATAATACGGGCGCTCCATATGAAACCCTCTGTCTATCATAGCGTAGAAGGTGTTATTCACTTTCATACCAGGATACGGAGTCACACCTGATCAAAACAAAAACACAAACCAGCTTTTAGACTTTTGCACATTGACAATCACATTGATTCGGATTTGTTGATTGGTAACACACGGGACTGTGATCAATCGTTTACCGAGAGAGAAGATCTCCCAGAGCAGGATGCCATAGGCCCACACGTCACTCTGCATTGTGTACATCCCTTTGAAGATACTCTCCGGGGCCATCCACTTCACCGGCAACCGGGCCTGCAAGGAACAAAGGTGAGAAGAGCCTTAATAAATAGGTTAATAAATATCTTAATTAGGCACTTAAATTGAAGACATGTGGATATGTAATTAGTATCAAATGTCAGAAATGAAACGTACATTTTATATTGTTTTTTTCTCAAATTATTTGCATAAAAAAAGACAAAATCCAGCAATTTGTCTGCATTAATCTTTCATTCTTTTTCATGCTTTTACGTCTAAAAGGTTTGGAACTGATTGGATGTTTCTAATAGAATTAATATGCAGGAAATAAAATTGAGGCACTGAAGTTTTTCTTTTACTCCTTTAAACTTATTTAACAAAACTGTTATTAAGATTTTTATTTTCTAATCTATTAAAGGATATGCAGACATACATTATATTGCTTTAAAATTCCCATTACTGTTGTAGAATATCTGCAAAACAAGTAAACACCAACACGTCAACACACTGGGCAAAATCTACGCATCCGTTGTTTTGCCCCATAACGACTTACATTTCCTCTGACCACATAGTTAGAGTCATTTTCGATATCTCGTGCCAGACCAAAGTCACCAATCTTCACCAGTCTGCCTTGGGTCACTAAGATATTTCTGGCTGCCAAGTCGCGATGGATGCACTGGGAACGAGAATTGTTATTTACTGGTTAACATCCAAAGCTATTATATTACCCTGTACATAGCCATGTGTTTTGTACGTATGTCTATTTAATAGGGTTCGTTAGAACGTCATGAAAACGTCATTGTGGCAGAGGGGGCGTGGCCAGGTGCTGGATTGTGAATGAAGGGCGTGGCCGAGAGTAGGTAAGAATCACACACCTGCCCACCCCCTCTGCGACAGTCAGGCTACACAGTTGTGTATACAGTTGTGTGCCTTCAACTTTTTGTGTTAATATCTTTTTTCAGACAGGAAGGTGATGTCAAAGCTTAAAGCAAGGTGTTAAAAGAACTTGCTTTTTTTTAAGGAACTAAATGCAAATGAGAATCCTGAGTAAACCGTGTGGTAAGTGATGGTGTGTGATCAGGAAACAGATATGAAATTACCATGCTAAGAATTTCTTGTTAAAGCCCGACGCAGGAACATGTTCAACTGAGCGAGAGGAAGAAATCAGCAAAAAAACGAAACCCAAAACATAATTAACTCTATTAAGCATTCAAGATGATCATTTCAGTCGATCAAGCAGCAACAGGAGCTACAAGGAAAGTGACAGAAGCAGAAATCAAAGTAAAAGTTCCTGGTATTCAGGATCATCTTTTGCCTGAGCCGCTGTAACACAACCTGCTGCTTACGTTTTTAGAGGAAAGGAACTCCATGCCCTTCGCCACTTGGTAGGAGAAGCTCAGGAGATCTTCATAGGTGAGTGTCTGGAGGTCCTCGTCATCTTCATTTTCAAATAAATCTTTAAATAAGGTATAATACAATAATACAATATATAATACAAAGTATTTGTACAATGTTTGCTTAAAAGTGGTGCTGGGATTTAAACTCACAACCTACTGTTCAGTGTCTTAAACACTGCAACACCATTCATTCATTCATTCATTTCATTTATCTTCTACCGCTTTATCTGATCTTCCCTCGGGTCACGGGGAGTCTGTGTCTATCTCAGGCGTCTATGGGCATTAAGGCAGGATACACCCTGGATGGAATGCCGAACCCATCACAGGACACACACACTCACACACACATTCATACACTAGGGACAATTTTTCAAGGTGCCAATCAAACTACCGTGCATGTTTTTTGGACCAGGGAGGAAACCTGAGAACCCGGAGAAAAATACCCTGAGGCACGGGGAGAACATGCAAACTCCACACACACATGGCCGAGACGAGAATCGAACCCGGACCCCCTCACTGCAACACCATGACCCTCAAATGATATCAATAAAGCACACACACACTGGAGACCCCTTCCTTCAAACTGTATTAAATGGTTCCTTTTCCTAAAAATCACATGTTTTTGGTCAAAAAGCACATGTTTTGATTCTCTGGCTATTAGCATTTCAGTCATGATGTTTGTACAAAGTCAGATACAACAAATCTGCATTCAAAAAATAGATGGGGTTTGAATGGAGTCTATTATAAGTAAGACTGAAGTGAACAACATTTCAGTTCTTTTCTCAGTTCAGGGAAACGGGATGTTATTTTTCGTCTGCAAAAGAAAAAAACATGAGAGGAACATGTGTCTGGTGTGATCTAAGCAGTTATAATCTATCTATCTATCTATCTATCTATCTATCTATCTATCTATCTATCTATCTATCTGTCTGTCTGTCTGTCTGTCTGTCCATCTACTGTCTCCGTCAGTCTGTCTCTAATCTATCTATCTATCTATCTATCTATCTATCTATCTATCTATCTATCTATCTGTGTGTAGTAGTAGTAGTAGTAGTTAATCGGAGGGTCGCCTACATTACCCTCGTTAATGTCCATGGAGCTGAGAAGTGCCTCGTGTTCCTTGTTCACCGGCGACATCGGAACATACGATTTCTCCCCAGACTCAACAAAGTCACTGCCGAGAGACATAAAGACAAAACTGTGATCACTAACACAAGAACTGACCTTAAACCTGTCCAAACTCGGTTACATTTCCCCAAACGAACGGTTTCTCACACTCGTCTATGCTTCTTTATTCAAAAAGCGCTTTAATTCAAAGGTCAACCTGCAGTTTGTCTTCCGCTGGTAGTTGTTGTACAGTCTGCTGAATCTGTCCTTGTTGAAAGCGTCTGTTAAGGACTTGCAGAAATGCTCTCTGTTGTTCCGCAGGTAGTTCAGCAGGTCTCCGTAACAGCAGAATTGAAAGATCAAGTAAATAGGACCTGTCAATCAAATGACCTTGTGATTTTTATTTACATTGTTTTTTTTTTTCATTTACACGAGCGCTTATTTACGGCGTAGTTTTTGTACCTGTACAAGTGCAAGCTCCCAGAAGATTCACAACATTAATGTGATGTCCAATATAACTTAACATCTTCAACTCCGACATCAAAGCTTCTTTCTCTACCGCTTGGTGCTTCTCTACACGAAGAAACGCAACATCAGTGCATTATGAACATAAAAAAAATGTATAAAATAAAATCCATAGAGTTACTTCTATTTGTTTTTTAAAACACATTGTAATACATTTAAGACGTATTATAGGATTAATTATTATTATACTATTAATATCAGTTAAACAACACAATTAAAATGTAAGAGCCACAGCAGGTTATTAATTAATTAATTAATATTATAATAATTATGAAAATTTATGCAAATTCAGATCAATCCCTGTTTGTCAATCGTCCAATGAAGAAATGAAGAACAAACGGTGCAAAAGCACCAGAGCGAGACCAGAATCCCGAAAATATGGTCCACAACATGTATCGCGTTTATCATATTTACTGTATAACACACAATCCGTGCAACTTCTTTTCTGCCTGCATTTGTTTACCACCAAAGTTACACCTTTTTTTCCAGCTTTAACACTGGCTGCCAATAGATACAACGAAAAGAACACAAATGGACCCTATAAAATTGACCTATTGACACATGACCCACCTTTTAGCATTTTTACAGCAACTTGCATGGACACTCCAGGCTTGCTGATCCCATATGCTGTCGCCTGCACGACCATGCCAAATGCTCCGGAGCCCAACTCCTTCCCTGAGCACAACAAATCATTCAGCACAAAAGCGCATCGTATTATTAATAAAAGAATACTTCGACGTTATACCACAAAGAAGTAGTGCACTTCTGAGGACTTTCGAAAATAACGTTTTCGGGAAATAAAAGGCCTGTTCTTTACAGCATTCAGATGCTGCAGAATTTCATTAATAAACAGTAAAACGATTTCATGAAGAAATCCATTAAAGGAATGGCAAGCTATGGCAATAAATTAATAAATAAATACAGACTGATGTGATGAGGTTTTCCCAAAGGACAGATTAAGTTAACATTTATTAGAAGGAGTCTCTAGTTGTATCAGTCTGCCTCATTTTCAGGACAGTGGATTTAATTTGTCTTTTTAAAGGGTATAATAAATAAAAGAGTGGGTATTTGGGCAGGAAAAAAATCACTTCATCCCCGTGTGTAGAATTACACACAGTCCCATATTTTTTATGGAATAAGAAATGCCCATCACAATTGGATTAAAATTGTCTATGGAGATTTATGGAGGGAGAATAGATTAAAAAAACACCCCAGAAGTTTCCTTTAATGTCGGTGAGAAACCGTACCCAGTTCCAGGTTCTCACGAGGAAACTCCAACTTCTGGTTATATTTAAAATCTTTGAAGTCGATGTAGATGTAGTCGTTATCAGACGGACCCACCATCTGGATCATCTGGATCTGTGTCTCGTAGCCAGGCTTCTGTTCAGGACGATAAAGAGGAGCGTGGTAAACAACATGTTTACATTCATACAGTAGGTCACCAGAGTGAGGAAATGAGGAAGAGAAAGAGCGTTACTTTCGTGACGATGAAATGAAACAGGAGGACGCTGACCAGCAGGAAGGCAAAGGAAAGCAGACTGCATGCCACCACCAGGTAGAACGTGTTTTCTGAAGCTATAACAGAGATGGAACGGAGTCACTGTGCAGTAAAATCTAACATGCGGGAGCGTGTTTAGGAAGCAAAGAAAGAAACGTACGCATTTTTACGAGGGTTTTCTCGCTGCACAACGTTCTCGCCGAACTTTTATTATCACTACAGCAGCACTTTACAAAGTGATCGTTCACATCACTCAGAGGCTGAGAGATAATGACGGCCTTGTGGCAGAACTGATTGGAGTCCGAGTATTCTGGAGTCTCCGCGCGGGTCTCTTTCCACTCCGAGATGTTCCTAAAAGCGTAGATAAAATATTAGTAGTAATTAGCAATTAATGTATGTACAATTAATATATATATTCATTCATTCATTCATCTTCTACCGCTATTCTTCCCTCGGGTCATGGGGAGCCTGTGCCTATCTCAGGCGTCTATGGGCATTAAGGCAGGATACACCCTGGATGGGTGCCAACACATCGGGCAGGGGCACACACACACACCACACACACACACACACACACGTGTGTGTGTGTGTGTGTGTATTTAATGCTTTAAAACAAATCTGACTCACTTGGAGTCTGCTGGACAGGTCATCCAGGAAACCCGTACAGGAAGGACACTTTCGATCTTACAGGTGATTCGGGTCAGGTTTTGGATTAGCAGAATTCTAGGATTATCTGTAAAAGCATGTTTTATTTAAATATTTTGTAATAATTAAAGTTACACAAAAGTATGTTTAATAGAATAATATTGAATGCATTAAAATAAAACATATTAAGAAAATACAGATATTTTCAAACTCTCCTGCTTTAACGCTCTGCACCTCTCACCTATGATGCAGACGGACATGCTCTCCGTGACGATCTTTTTTCCAGCCTTTAGTTGTATCTGATATTGCCCTGGATCTGGGTTACACATCTTAAAAGTGCTAAAAGGAACGGACAGAATTGTGATGTAATATATGGTCCAAGATGTTATAGCTAGCTATATATATATATATATATATATATATATATATATATATATATATATATATATATATATATATATATATATCTATATATATATATATACAAAACGGAAATCTATGGCATACCTTTCACCTGAGAAGTACTGACTTTCCATGCACTGCACTATGGAGCCATTTGGCGTGATCCACTGACACTGGGCTTTTGGGTTTGCGTTCACCTTGGACTGGAAGCAGAAATTCGCCTTGTCTTTGCCCAGGATCGTGATGTCTTTTTCCAGCTTCTGTATCTCCAGCAAATCATTTTCTTGCAAGAGAAAATAAGCATCAATAAGCAAAGTTCTTAAACATTTCCATTATATCTGCATACAATTGTTCTAAAGATCTGTTGCTGCTCTTATTTGTAATAAACAGTAAATATTTTTTTTTTATTGTCCTCCTCAAATAAAGTGTATAGACCAAATATACACTATATCAAAAGTTCTTTTTTTTTGTCTTACCAAGGACCTGGACTTTCACTGCTTTTCTTTGGCCATGTTCACGCGTGCAGTGATACTCTCCACTATCATTCACACTGACTGAGGCGATGGAAAAAAACTCCATGTTGAAGTTAAAATGCAATAAAGTTACTCCTTTGAGCTAGATTTTTAAAAAACGAAGAAAAAAAAGAAACATATATCACACGCATATAAAAAAACATATTGTGGCAATAACATAAAAGAGTTTGTGTGATGTTTTAAATGACTAAATGTGACATTAGAAATCAATTATTAGATAAATTAGTTACATTCATTCATTCATCTTCTACCGCTTTATCTTCCGATCTTCCCTCGGGTGACGGGGAGTCTGTGCCTCTCTCAGGTGTCTATGGGCATTATGGCAGGATACACCCTGGATGGAATGCCAACCCATCGCAGGACACACACACACACACACACACACACACACTCACATTCACACACTAGGGACAATTTTCCAAGGTGCCAATCAACCTACCGTTCATGTTTTTGGACTGGAGGAAACCAGAGAACCCGGAGAAAAACCCCCGGAGGGGGTTGAGACGGGAATCGCACCCGGATCCTGGCGGTGTGAGGCGAAAGTGCTAACCACTAAGCCACCGTGCCCCCTTAGTTACATTCAATCTAGATCAATTATAATCACATGACCTGACTAAAAATACATGAAAATGTTCCTGAAAGTTGGTTAAAATATACAAAGTTTTGCTGGTGCTTGTTTAGGGCAGAGTTGAGCAAAGGTATAATTTACTTTAGTATTTTTAAATAGACAAAACACAATATTGCTGTAAATCTATAAAGGAGGTCAAGTACCAAAAAAAAAAGAGATTGTGTAAAAACATTTTTATTCCTCATTCCTACTGCTATCAGGTGAAAAGGGGGCTAAAACTTCTGCACGTCCCTGCAGCATTAATCCTGATTTTGCATGTTGCATTATCTTGCATACCTCTGTGTGGTTATTGAAGTACCACTTCATGGGAAAGTTGTCGGGTAGGTTTTGGCTTTTACATCGGAGTAAGAGAGATTGTCCAGGACGCAACACAATCTGAAGGGCCTCATTGGGCGACTCGGCAGTGTCCTGGTCTAATCCACAAAGGGAAAGAAACTTGCATTTGTACTGCTTTATTCCACTGCACAAAAACAATTTCTAACTGTAATAACCACCCACTGTCTCGCCATCCATTAAAGAGTCTTGATCTTACCATAATGATAAATGTAGGCGCACTCCTCTCCGTGTAAGTTCGTAGCACAACACTTTATATTTGAGGTTAAGGTCAGCTTTATTGCTCTTCCGTATGCTCCCTGACATATTCTCTTCCTTCACGCTGATCTCCTGTGGACCTTTGCTTTAGCATGGAACAGCCAAACGACAACATGTTATAATATGTGAAACAAAATCGGATCCAGGACAGATTCTCAACATCAATACATTTCTAATGTAATCCAGATAAAGAGAGAAAGGTTTGATTATAGCTGCTATAATGCGATTTATAAAAGAAACTTTTTTTTCTATTATAAAGGTTCGTGAAGGTAAGGATTGGAAATGTAATGATAATAATAGACAGACATACAGACAGACAGACAGACGGACAGAAGACAGACAGATAGATAGATAGACAGACAGACAGACAGACAGACAGACAGACAGATAGATAGATAGATAGATAGATAGATAGATAGATAGATAGATAGATAGATAGATAGACCAATTAACTACTACTACTACTACACACACTCACATAGATAGATAATAGACAGACAGACAGACAGACAGACAGACAGACAGACAGATAGATAGATAGATAGATAGATAGATAGATAGATAGATAGATAGATAGATAGATAGATAGATAGATAGATAAGATTAGGCTTTAAACTTACCTAATAGCCATTTCATTTTCATACCAAGTGATATGGGGTTTTGGATTCCCAGCAGAAACACAATAAAAATAAACAGAGTAATCTTCTTCGCTGTGGAGTGTCAGCCGGGGCACAGACGGCCTCGCTAGAAACGACAGATCAAAAAAAAATCATATGACAGTAATTGAAGTGTGAAATTCATATGTCGTTAATGACACGTCACAAGGCTGAAGTGTGGATTTCTTTCCTGAGTCAGGCTTTTCTACAAACCGTTACACTAATACAACGACACTGTGCAATCGTTTATTTTTTTTTTAGATTTATCTGGGGCAAAATATCAAATTTATTGTTCGACTTGAATCAATGAATAGCAAAGATGCTATTTGAATGACGTAAAAAGTTATTTACGTCTGTTCGTTTGTTTTAATCCGTTTATTGAGTTGTTTTCCTATCTGTTTATTTACCATTCCTTGTTTATGTATGCGTGTACTATATGTTCACACTCACTTGCTGATGAATGAACGTGGACCGAGATGTTAGCCACTTTGTCTCCACAGACCACACCGTACACACCATCCGTGCCTCTTTCAAACATCTCGAACAAGAACAAACCGGACGACCCTCTGTGGACAGACAGGAAGCCTGGATTATATGTATAATATATACAGAGTTATATAGAAATATAGATTTCAGAAGATTCGGGTTATTTAAGGCGATCCTCCTCACACACACACACACACACACACACACACACACACACACACCCACCTTTGTTCCCAGTAGCATTGTATGGAATTTTCCGTACAGTTTGATTTCAAATGAACTTCAACCGTCTGTCCAGGTACAACCTCCAGAATCATTTCTGAACCTTGAAGATGAGATTCACCCAACGTACATCTCACAGTCTGCAATGAGATCATAAATATTCAAATAAGCAAAACAGGTCATTCCATGCACTAAGCAAATCAACTTATAATCTACCAAGCATTTTCTTTTTCTTTTTTTTTTTTTTTTTTTTTATAAATGTCATGGAGAACCGAGGAAGGTAATGTAAATTTAAGACAGCTGTGGTAAGTTCCACACTTCTGCATTTCACGTGTAAAATGTCAGTTCTGCTTTGTTTGCTCCAATCTCCAATCGCACACTGTCTCATTTACAAAATTTGTAAATGCATGATCTTTCAAAACCCTGTGAACATCAAACTTTCCACTTTTAGATTACTGCCTCTTCTCCGTTTCTTTCGCTTTGTTATGTATGTATTGTATGTTTCACCCGTCCAATTAAGGCGACGTCTTAACACCAGATCACGATAGCTTTAAAATCTCAGCTTGAGTCCTTTTTTTTGCGTACGTTTTTCTCAGAGACACAAGGCAGGTGATGAGCATCTCGCGTGTCCGTCCCATGCAGCATGTGACTGCACACCCGTGAACTGAGCTCCAACAGAACGAACACTATGAGAATAAACGATGTGTCAGGACACAACAGTCAATTAAATATAATAATAATAATAATAATAATAATAATAATAATCAATGTTCGTCAAACTGCTAATGCATCGAACGACATCATGAAAATGGTGTTTATCAGACATGAGGACTAATTAAAAATAAAATAATTTTTTTTCCTCACTTACTCTTCAGAAGTGTGTCTCGCAGCATCATTTACGCGCATAACAGCGTTAACATGTAGAGACTCAACCACAGACTGGAGAGAAACGAGACACCCAAAGACTTTCAGTGACGTCTATATGTGACGGCTAGCTGTCTCTCTCTCTCTCTCTCTCTCTCTCTCTCTCACATACACACACATGGTCTCACTGTCTATTACTATTTCTGTCTGTCAATCAGTCTATATATCTCACTCCCTCTTACTGTTTCTATATGTCTGTATGTCTCTTTCTCTCACTTACTTTCTGCCCATATTTCTCAGTCTCTGTCTTTCTTGCCCTCTACTTTTTTGCCTGTCTATCTCTCTCTCTCTCACACACACACACCCTTTTTTATTTGTGTGTGTCTGTCTCTGTATCTAAACTATTTCAAATATTATGTTGTTGCCTGTTTTTCTTTCTATCATTCTCCCCCACCCTACCACTTTTTTCTACCTGTTTCTCCACGCCTCTAAAATTCTCTCTCTCTCTCTCTCTCTCTCTCTCTCTCTCTCTCTCTCTCTGGTTTTCTTGAATAGAGCAGACATAAATTTGTACCTTATGTTTTTAACTTACTAAAACATTTCTCTCTACTAGAACAAGGAAAAACTTTTACTTCACACTGATAAAGGAATACAGGAGAACATTTAAAATGCAGGTCTTTCTTTATGAATTCTTAGAGATGGAACAATATGTTTACAGGTGTGATGATTAGGTGTTTGGCCAGCGTTCTATGTGTGCACATAGAATAAGTAAAGTCAAACTGAGTATTAAGAAGAGTCAAATGAACCATTTTTTGGTTTGCTATTATATTATAGATATTACACTGTTGTGTTGAAGCTCCAGAATCCCTGATTCACTTCTGAACCGGGATCACATTGTGTTTGGGTTTCATCTAGGATCTCCAGTTTCCTCCCATCGCTGAAAAACATGCCTGTAGGTAACTGGTTGCACTAAATTCTATCTAAATGCGAATGAGTGTCTGAAAACATGTGGCTGTATTTAGCCATAACCTTGCTAAAGTTGCAAAAGTTAAGTTTATAAGTATCACAGTAGTCAAAATGTGGCCTGAAAAATTCATACAAATCTAGACACATGAATTCTGTTAGATTTCATATTTTTCAAATGATTTATTCGGGTATTTGTTTATTTATCGATTTTATTTTTGCATTACTACTATTGTTTAGTAGTTGTGCATTTAACATTGTGCATGTATTAATTAGACGCATGTTATTTAACTGCTCTGCGTTTTATAATGCGGTATTATTACGGGTCTCAGTGCTTGGGGGGAAGGGGGGGCGCGAAGTCACTTGTTTGTTTGTTTGCGCTTTAATTGAAGCCCTGTTGAGCACTGGCACTAATTGCAGCGCTACCCACAATGCACCGCGGCCGCTGGTTGGTGCTTTAGCTGAACGGAGCTCGAAAACAACAACAGCGTGACCCGAGCGGAACAACAGCGCCGAGCGGAGCGGAGCCGAGCCGCGCCGCACCGCCGTGCCGTCTCCCCCCGGTTTTACTTTAGTTTTTTTGGTTCATTTTATCCTTTCACGGCGGTCATTTTCTGCGCGTGATGGCCTTCTGAAGCTCCAGTCTGGATGATATGGTTGATTTCTGATGCATTCCCCCCTTTTCTTTCCACGCGTTTGGCTGGGATTAAAGTGTTGTAGGTCTCCCTATGTTTGAGCGTCTTCCGGCGGCGGTGGCGGCGGCATCAGCGGTGCCATGAATAGTGGACTCCCGGTCTCGGCTGCTCCGCTCAGCGGTGTCGGAATACCGGGCGTCAAGGTGAAGTTCTGCCGCTATTACGCGAAAGACAAGACTTGTTTTTATGGCGATGACTGCCAGTTCTTGCACGAGGATCCGTCCGCGGCGGGCGCCCTGCACGGAGGAGGCAGCGGCAGCCCGGTGACTTTAGCCCTCGCCGGCGGTGCAGTGAGCACCGCGGCGGCTGCCGTAGCAGGCTATCCGCTCGCTGGCAACGCGGTGGCGGCGTGTCCGAGCGGTGCTCCGGTGGGTGTCGCCAAAAAGAGCGATGCTCTCGGGCCTGCAGGAGCAGCTCTGGACGGACAGTTGTTGAGCAGTAAGTTTGACCATTTAAGCACACACCGAGTGAGGCCTAATAATGCGCCCCTCTTTAGTGTCGAGACCCGAGCGGGCCTCAGCGGAGCTGCTCCACAAATCGAGGCCGGGGATTCAACGAGGCCTAGTTTACTCTCCTCGTATTCTATATGAAGATTGAAGAGGAAATCATGCCTGGCGATTTGCTTTACAAATAAGCGAAAGTTTAATGAATGAAAACAGTTGTAATATTTTTTTGTCTGTACACACAAACAAACACGCATGCACGCGAGCCCAAACTGCACGACCTGTCATTGTTTTCACTAAATCGCTTTTTTTCCATCTTTCGAATAATTCAAATATACATTGCCTATTTTTGTACTAATACATATTTCAGTTTGGCTTAAAATTGAATTTCCCTCTCATTCCTTTTTTTTTTTTTTTACCGCGCAATCGAACAAAGTGTCAAGACTATTGCAACATCAGATGCAGCAGCTGTGCGTGTTCCTGTTTATAACCGATTTTCTTTTATTCAAATGAATGCGGCAGAGAGTGTAAACATATTACACCTTTATTTAAAATGAACAATAAGCCCCCAGACTTGTATAATTGTATGTAATTAAGGACATGGCGGGTTTTGTTTTTAAGAATGACTGCGAAAGCTTAGCGCGTCAGTTCGGCAAACAGGTGACGTCAGATGTAAACCGGCCTCTGATTGGCTAAGAAATCGCTGGCAGGTTTACTCTCGAGCTGTTGCTTCTCTTCTATTTGTAATTACAGGAAAACTATATATTTATATAAAACGCATTGTGTTCTATTCGCATACCAAATCACATTTAATTTTTTTAAATTAAAAAAAAGTTCTATACATATCAGACCTTTTCTTTTATCTTTCTTTTTATCTTGTTTTCTTTCAGAATTCAATTGGGGCTTCATTCACAAATGTGCTGTGGCCAAACAAACTTTTTATTGTCATTTTTCTGTGATGTGCAATGTTTTTAAAATAACTACTAACTCATTTTTCGTTTTTCTTAGTTCCTTCAAGCATAATCCCTGCATTTTGTACACACCAGCGTAGCCATACATACGACGTTATTAATGTATATTGTAATATAAATAATAATTATTTTAGTTGTAATTCATAACACCAACTTTCCCAGCACTGTTTTTTTTTTTTTTATCCTTTGAGAATTCTGCGCAAAAAGATGTTTTGCTTACATATTTGGTAAACACATTGGTTTATACTGTAAAGAAAATTTTTTAAATATATATTTCCTTCAGATTTTTTTGGACAGAATTTTGTCCAAAACACTGACACGGACAGAATCTGAGTAGAAGCAAAATAATCATGCACATTCAGGCTGGAGATGTTTGACATGCTTGTACAAAATGCTGTTGAAGGCTAAATCTGATATTATTCCAAAACAATCTGAGTGGACCGGCTGGTTCACGAAAGATCATAATCAGTGTAGATTTCTGTTTTGAAGCGCTTCGTGTGTCTTCTTTCAGTCCCTGGAATGGACAGCGGGGCGCTCAGTGACGCAAATCTGACCAACTCCTATTTTAGCAGCAGCTTTATCGGAGTCAATGGGTTTGGGAGCCCAGCAGAGTCCAAATACTCAATGATGCAGGTGTGTAAACGTTTTTCTTCTTTATCTGTCATGTTTTCGCTTTTTGTGTTTTGTAAATCCTTTACAGGTTGCTTTCAAAATTATTATTTTAAATACATGTGATCTGTAGTAAGGGCAATACTAGAGTCTAGAAATACACTTTAAGTATAATGTAATTATAACTAAAGGCTGCAATTAGTCCTATCATGACTGATTTGTGTGGGAGGATCCAATGCTATGAAAACATCCAGTGCAAGAACTCGTGTGCCATGCAGGGAAGTGTGTAGGGATGACGATGGCTTTTAAACGTTTGTATAAATATTACGGTTTATGCATCGTTCTTTGCATTTTCCACCGAGCAGTGCACATGCTGTCTCACTCACTTTTAACCATTCAGTGAACAGTGGTTTATTAACCTTTATGTGCCTCCAACGAAGCTCTGCGAGGTCAGATTAACGACATACTTGCATACGTTTATAATATGAAATTATACTTTTCTCAGTTGAGTGTAAATCACAAATTGCTCATTTCTATTCTGTACTGTATGGGGAAAAAAAGTTTGTGGAAACCTGACCATAAGATGTGATATGTGCCTTTTGAACATCCCATTTTGCATTATACTCCTCATGTTCTGTTCTAATAACCTCTTCTGGGTAGATGTTGAAGTGTGCTTGTGGAAATTTGTGTGAGTTTCATTCACTTGCGTTTGTTTGTGATTGTCCGTTTGGTCTTTCATTTTAAAGGCCTTATTTTTCAATATTATTTCCCCACGCAATGTTCTGCTTTGCGTTATCATCTACATCACCACCAACATCTTAATCATCATTAGCATGTCCAGCTGTGCGAAAAAGAGGAAATGCTCATTCACAAGCCTTGAGTGGCGTTCTGTGCCGCATTTCTTAATAAATCATTATCAACAGGAAAGTTTGTCTCGTACTTCACTCTGTGTGTGTTTTTTTTTTTTAGTGCAGATTTGATGCTTTTCTTCGTGGGCTTATAGCAGGTCGGGTGAAAAGCAGTTGCAAGGGAAAGATTTCTACCCGAGAGTTGTTAGAGTAGCGAGACACTTGTTCTGAGAAAATAATCAAACTCTGCTTAGCCTAGTGTGTGGATTCATTTCCATTAAACAACATATGTTGACTATACTTGGAGCTCTTTACTATAAAGAAGGGGGGGGGGGGGAGTATTTATGAAGCATGTGGTTCAAACCAGAATTGTCTTCATACTATTAATTGATGATACGTCACAACTTTGATTCCTGTTTATTTCTAATATTGCACGTAACATTCTTGTCACATGCGACTGATGCTGTGTGTGTGTGTGTGTGCGTTCGTTTTTGTAGAGGATGACCAGCAGCAGCAGCTCCCCGAGTCTCCTTAACGACGGTGCCAAGAATTTCAGCCACAGCGCTCATGGTGAGCCACAATCTGCTGTTTGCTGTTGGACCGTAACGCTGTTTATTGGCTTTGAAACCTCTCTCACCGCGCGCTTTCTTTTTTGCAGATCCCGTAAGTTCCCCCACATCCTCCCTGTTTAGCGACTTCGGTGCTTTGAGCATGACACAGAGGAGAAAGGTAAGCGTTTTATACTGCCTCTAATTCCGCAATTTATAAATCTGTTTCTTATTTAATGATTCCACTTTGTAATCTAGTAATGTCTCTGTTTTTCGGTGTAAATCGGAAATCTCCGTTGTAGGTGAAAGTAATCTGACTGTGCATCGCTGTGCTGCTGTTATATGGATGGGCTGTTTTTTCCCTTTTGCAGGCTCCTAATCCTGCTGCCACAGAGTTCATCCCTAAAGGAGCACCACGCATGTCCACCATGTCTCAAGCAGCCATACAGGCCTTCCCATCGCCGCTATTCGCACATCCCAGCCTGAGCAACTCGGCCACAGTGGGACTCGGCCCTGGTAAATCCTTTTTTTTTTTTTTTTTTTTTTTTTTTTTTTTTAGAAAGATTCACACGGTGAAGTTATTGAGCTGCCCATGTTTAAATCATTTCTTCCTCAGGTATGTCTTTGTCTGCTGGCTCGTCTCCTCTGCACTCGCCCAAAATCACTCCCCACACCTCCCCTGCCCCTCGGCGCCGCAGCCACACCCCCAACCCCAACCAAGCCAATTACATGGTACCCACCACGGCGTCCGACCAAGCAGGTGCTGCCCACATCATCCAAAAGGAGACTGTAGGAGGAACCACCTACTTTTACACGGACAACACCCCTGCTCCCATGGCGGGAATGGTACGCTCCAAGGTTTTTTATTCATTTTTTTTCCACCACTTCTTTTATATATACAAATTCATGTTGATATTCATTTTGGCACTTAAGTAATCATCTTGCTATCATGGTAGGTGTTTCCTACATACCACATCTACCCACAAACAGCACCGCACGTGGCGTACATGCAGCCCAAAGCCAACGCTCCATCCTTCTTTATGGCTGATGAACTCAGACAGGTATTCACTAATCCTTTTTTTTTTTTTTTTTTTTTTTTTTTTTTTTTTTCGTAGTGTTTGATGAATAAGGGCCCTTTGAAATCCATTGAGAGATTCATTTGTTTCAGATCCCATTGTTTTTTCATCCTTTATTTTAAAATGATGACTAGGCCATGCCCACACACTATACAGGTATACACTATACAGGCCTGATTGACAATTCTTTTTGTACGCCTAAGTACATCCTTTATTCATATTCTTGTCTGTAAAAATGTGGGGTTTTTTTTCCAAAGAGACTTATTAATATTTCATAATAATCATAGATCTTAATAATCGTCCCTCTATAGAAAGGATATTGTTGTGGGTGCGGCTACACAATATATTGCGACCGTCGTTCTGTTGCTTTCATCTTGGTAGCATTACTAACATGTTATAAATAATTAAAAATAATAATACATTTCGAGTCGAGCCAGTGACCAAATTGTGACTCGTACTCTTTATTTTTCAGGAGTTGATTAACAGGCATTTGATCACAATGGCCCAAATCGATCAGTCGGAGAACACAGGTGGGTGGAATGTGAGCGTGTGCTGCTGGCGTTATGAATGTTGACTAATCCTCGTCTCTGTGGTTTATGGCTGTCTGAACTGTCTGTGGTCAGTTTGTCGGGATTCATCTGGTGTCTGAATGCAACCACATCCTCTGGCTGTCATGTCAGAAAGAATTTATATTCAGAAATCTAACCAAAAAGGTTTGTGGTATGTGTGTGTGTGTGTGTGTGTGTGTTAGAAAAATCGAAAGGAACATTTGTTCTCAATTAAATGTATTTGCCAGGAGTCCCATCTGAGGTGGACAGCTACCACAGCCTCTTCCCCCTGGAGCCTCTTCTTCCTCCCATCCGTCTTCAGAAAACCAGCAACTTCAGTTACATCACTTCCTGTTACAAGGCGGTCAACAGCAAAGATGACCTTCCGTACTGTCTCAGGCGGATACATGGTGAGAAATGTCGTCTTTTGCCACGCGATGAACAAACGTTGCCACATACGAGGTCAAATGCACAGGTTTCTACGCATTAAGCACGTATCAAATGTGTGCAGGCTTCAGGCTGGTGAACACCAAGTGCATGATGCTGGTTGACATGTGGAAGAAGATCCAGCACTCCAATTCTGTGACGCTTCGAGAAGTCTTCACCACCAAGGCTTTTGGAGATCACTGTAAGGAGTCATGCTGAGCCTTTTTCACCTGGACGCGGTTTCACCCCGAGTTTCTTTCGTAGTTAAAGGGGAGAGCGAGCGTTAATGCCTTGGTTATGGCTTACAATAACTGTTTCTAGTTTATCAAGAATGAGATGTAATTAACACTTTTATGGAGTCTGAATTGACCACCTCTTCCATATTCCATCATATGAAGGCATTTGTGACCAGAAAAAGAGTCGCTCATTTCTTTAAACACTCCATGTACATGTGCTCAGAGATGGCTGTGATTGATTTAGTGATGCTGTGATTGAGGCAGCTATTGGACTCCAAATCGTAGGATTTGATCCAGGACTTGGATGATTATCTGCGTATAGCGTGTCTTTGATACGTTTATGTTTTCCACCCTTCATGATCCCAAAGTTAGTTAAGCCTTAAAACCCAAAGAAACGTGCGGGTCGGCTTGCTGGCGCTTTTAAAGCTCCAGCACTAATGAACTCCCCGATGGCGCGTCTTTGCCGGCAGGAAAAAACGGTGCTGAATATTTTCTCTCTTTCGCAGCGTTGGTCTTCTCATACGACTTCCACGCTGGAGCCGAGACCATGTACAGCAGGCACTTCAACGACCCGACGGCCGACTCTTATTTCACCAAGAGGAAGTGGGGTAAGCCGTTGTTCCATACACAGCAGCCTGTAATCTATTATTTATTTATTTTACTTACTAGAGAAATGTCTTTTTAGTCCAAATCACTATTGTTGCTCTCTTCTGTATGAATTAGAAAAATCTTTTAGAAGCTCCCTATGAGGGTGAATGAGACCATATGGATGACCATGTGGAGATATTTTTGAAGCTTTGGCTATACTGGCGTTTGCGAGGATACTCCGAAGGTTCCTGTGTGTGTGTGTGTGTGTGTGTGTGTGTGTGTGTGTGTGTGTGTGTGAATAAAGCAGCAAAAGAGGAAATGGTGGTTGAAACCGTTCTTATGCCAGGTGGGGTCCGGTACCTGCAACAGTAGCGTGCAGAAACTGAGGAGTTCTGCTTCCTCCATCGCTTTTATTTACCAACTGCTCTGGAACCTGAGAGTGGAAAAGGAGATTCAATAACAAAAAGAAGCAAATTGAAGAAAGCGAACCTGATCTGCTTTGTATTTTGTGTAGAAGGGATGGGGGGGGGTGTTTGGAGGGGCTGTTCACAAACACAAAAGAGCTTTGCTTTTGTCAGTGATGTTGTGCATGCTGCAGCTCGTTATAATGATAACGGGATTTATTCTACACCAGGGCTGAATTTATCAAATCAATAGCAGGGCTTCAGACCTCACTAACTAATTTCTGTTATAAGGGGTCTCTGGTGTGGATTATATTTGTGCTACAGCGGCTTCCATTGCAGGATATTGCATATTATGTGTGTTGTATTCTGTAGGTCCACATGAACCTCCTCCTCCTCGACAGCATGCCGGTCTGCTGCCAGAGTCTCTGATCTGGGCGTACATCGTGCAGCTGAGCTCGGCCCTGCGCACCATCCACACTGCCGGCCTCGCATGCAGGGTCATGGACCCCAGCAAGATCCTTATCACTGGAAAAACCCGGTACACTCTCTCTTTCTCTCTTAGTATGTAAATGATTATATCTTTCTTCAGTAATTTTACTAATTAGTAGATCTAATGATTTATTTATAATTATTTGCTTCTTTATTTTCCTGCTTCATTAAGCAGGTCCATCTCCATCAGATAAACATCTTGATAATATAATACAAATGCTATGTTGTACTTTAAATTCTGTGGAAGTTCAGATGTTTCCAGTGATGCAATTGGTATAAAGATAAATGTATTTACCGTTCTTGTTGCCTAGGTTACGGGTGAACTGTGTAGGAGTGTTTGATGTCTTAACATTTGATAACAGTCAGACCAACCACTTGGCCCTCATGCCCCAGTACCAGGTAAAACCTCAGAGCGTCGTTATTAAAGACCACCAGCTGCAAAATCCACCATCTACACAAACTTTTGCCTCTCGCTCTTATTTCACGTTTTTTTTTTTTTTTTTTTTTTTTTTCCCCGTTCATCCATGTAGCTGTTTGACACTTTCCTTTCACTCTGTTTACTGATGCTTCCCCCTCTCACAGTGTGTATGTGCAAGCGTGCATGTGTTCGTGTTTCTTCTCTGACCTCTACCTCACACTCTTTTTTTTTTTCAGTTATTTACACTCAGTTTTCTTCTACATCTTTTTCTCCATCTCATACTCTTTATCTGAATGTTTCCCCCTCGCCTAAGCACACACACACACACACACACACACACACACACACACACACACACACTTCTATGACCTCCCTCTATCAGTCT
>JACRUU010000018.1:16872152-16957152 GCA_030449085.1 Kryptopterus vitreolus
ATTGGAGGATGCACTAAGAATTTTAAGTTTTTCATTTTTAAAAAAAAATAAATAAAACAAAATAAAAATTCATGAGTTTGTGTCCACGGGACGACACAAAATAAGGACTGCTTTCCCGGGGTGGGGTTGAACAATCTCTTCTTTAGGCACTGCGGGTCGGGACGGACCACTCGCCTCGTGTGCAGAACCCAGACCACTTTTTGCCTCTGTTGTCATTTTAGATGGGACAAAAAGCGTTGTTTAAACGAGGACGGCGTGGCCAAATTGCTATGACGATTGACCACTGGACGTGAGGTTGGTGGTTTGGTATGTTCTCCTTGTCCTGTGCCACTCGCTCCTGCTTCCCCGACTCGCCCTCGCACCCCCACCAGCCGGTGAGTGGAACTTTCCAAAGTCACATGCGATCACAAAGAGGTCTCACCATTACTGCCTGGGTTCCTGCTCTGTCCATGTAACTTTGGTGGCACTGAAAAGGGGTGCTTTTCTCTTGTTGCTGTGTAAGACTTTATTAGACTTATGCAACCTCCATTCATTTTTTTTTTTTTTTTTTTTTTTTTTTTTTTGGGCAATGATAAGAATCAATTGTGTGAATCGAATTTTATTTTCGTTTGTTTTTTTTTCCAATCAGGCATTTTAGGTCTGGAAAGGAACCAAAGAACTGGACCATGTTTAGGAAGGGAACCAGTTCTGCCTCTGTGAAATGTCCCTCTCCCTCTGCTCCATTTTGTGGAGTGACCATTTAAATAATGCTAAATAATCCCGATCATTTTGTTGATTACAAGCCATCTTGGTCTCGACACATTTTGAACTGAAGCAGTAGCTCATGGTTCTTTTGGGTATTTTTTTTTTCTCCCCTCCTGCCCCATACTCAGCAATTGTGTGGTTATGCATGATGGGATTCTGCTCCAGGCCAGTCGGAGTAAAACCTCTGGGAATAAGATGGAGTAAAGGGTGGAGCTGGTCTGAGTATTATGCTTTGGAAATTTAGTTTTTCCTATTTTTTCCTCACTCATGTAAGGATAACGATGTGCGCGCGGGGGGGAATGGAGCATCCATTGACATAAAAACGGCAGGTAACATTGGAGTTGGGTTGTGGGTGGGGTTTATAGAGGTGTTTGTTTTTGCACTTGGAGCGGTTTTGGCATTCACTCAGGACGACTCGACACCGAATTTTAGCCAATGATTGAATGTGTTTTGACCTGTCATTGGTCGCCCTTTTCCAATCACACGAGTCGAGCTACAGGGGAAACAGCGCGACGCGAGCAGGGCCGGCTGAGCCACGCTGGACACTGAGGGCTCGGGCAGGACGGAGCATGTAATACTGAGCTAACGTGAGGATGCTGTTTTTTCTTTTCCCTCCTTTCTTTCTTTCTTTCATTTGATGTTTGTCAATACAACAGTGAATCTGGTGCCAAGCCTTTTTTTTTTTTTTTTTTTTTTTTTTTTTTTTTTTTTTTTTTTTTAATATAAATACCTTCCCCCTTCTTTTCCCAAAATACACACTTGAGCCCTTCCAGCATATCCAGCCAACACACAGCTAATGTTCATGTCATCTCATGAATACTCTGACCCTGTACCCCGAGGATCACACTCCAGTAAAAATGTTCTAACCCTTAAACACACACACACACACACAATCTTAGTACTTTTAATGCCCTACTTGTTTCATTGTCTCACATTTTGCAATATTTGTGTGTACAACAGTATTTTAATAAAGAATACAAAACTTTACAAAGATCTCCAGTGTTGTTTTTTTTTGTATAAGACACTTGTTGCAATCTAATATGTATGTAATTGAGATTGCATCTGAATGCAGTATGTGTGTATATGTCTAGAAGACTTCTGCAGGCTGCTTTCACACAAGTAATGTTTAAAGTGATTACAATAAGACGGTGGAATATACAAACATGCATTACAACAAATAAGTTATTTTCTAGATAGTGTAAATTCAGTAGTATTTGTAGTGTATAGTTTATAAAAGATGCTTATGTAATGCCTTGTATAGAAGTATTCAGTGCATGTTTCCATTACTTTTGAACTATATAATATGCAAGTTTTATATATGGTCTAGAAACTTATATAAGGCACTGAGTGTTTGCATAAATACTGTGTTAATTGCATGATTAATTAGTGTAAATAAATAAACTTGTAGACATCCAGCATTAGTTCGGGCAACACAGATTTGTGATGCTCTACAGTTTGATGTGATGCAGCGTCGCTACAAAATCTGCACTGTATTCCAGCAGATCGACGCTTCTAGCTGCTCGGTGAATAGAACAAATTCAGCATCAGTAATGACCTTTAATAGAGCGGCTTGTCATTTTCAGAGTCCTCTGCTGACTCGCTCACCTCCCTCTCTACTTCCTGTAAATCACACTTCCTCAAATCATAGCACTGAGATTTAATCCTGTCTCTGGAATCTGTGAATATTCCACAGAGAACCCGGAGAAAAACCCCCTGAGGCACGGGGAGAACATGCAAACTCCACACACACACACACACACACACACACACACACACACGGCCGAGACGGGAATCGAACCCGGACCCTGGTGGTGTGAGGCGAACGTGCTAACCACTAAACCACCGTGTCCCTTCAATAATTAAAGTTCCTGTACTTATTTTTTTCTGCCTAGATCTGCAAACTTATTTTTTAGGGTATTAAGGTATATTTATAATAAGATTTATATGCATATAATAATAATAATAATAATAATAGTCGATTCAATTTCTAATCTAAACAAAAATCTAATGTCCAAGCGATGTAAAAAAAAAAAAATATATATATATATATATATATATATATATATATAAATATATATATATATTTTTTTTTTAATTTAAATGTATTTATTTAAGCATGTCTGTGAAGTTCCTACTTGAACAGCCAGAACAGCCAGTTATATAAAGGCCTGCATGTTAAAGAGAAGGGAAGAGCAGCGCAGTGTTGTAGTCAGGAGGTGTTGAGCCGCACGGCACAGGGGCGATTTCATCATTCTCCACTCGGCCACAGGGGACGCCGCTCACGCAGGGCAGCGCTGATGTGCGAAGCGTTCTCTCGTGGTGCTGGCTTTTCAAGAAGAACCTGCAACAAGCAGTGAAGACGTTATTATCTTAATACTTAATATCCTAAATACTATGGACAAATACTAATATGTACTACTTCCACAAAAGTTCACCTACGGGCACTTAATTGTATCGCATGTCTTTGAATAGATATGTTTGCATTAAATCTTCCCTTTTTACTTGCAGAAGAAGAAAATCTCGGTGCTTTCATTTCACATATGGAATGCACTGCGCATTAACTGTACTGGAGTAATTACAGCGAGACTGTTTCTAATCTCCACATTTTACATATGACTGTATATCTAAGAACAACACAAAACCACAGACTGACATGAACAAAAAAACAACAGTACTGGATTGATGTATCCGGGCCGTCACTCTCACCTGGTGATTTTTTTGGTCTTGAGCTTGTCAGTCCATTTCAGCTGGATAAACTCTTCTGACGGAAGAACCATGCCACTGTCAGTCTGGGAATCCTGCAAACAAAAGTATCCTCAGGTTATTACATCAATCTTGAATTCACAGAGTCTTTTACAGTGAGTTTGTACGGGTGGAGGAGCGTACTTCAGGGACTTCTCTATTGAGGTCTTCTTCAAACGTAGCAATCGGGTCGATTCTGGTGTTGATGTAGCTGGGAAAAGACGAGAGAATGTTATTTGATGTGGAAATGTCTCCGGATTAGGATTATGGCAATGTTTATAATATATAATATATTTGATGATATATGTTTATGATTATGATTAAAAACATATGTCATCAAATATATCATAAACACAGCTATAATCCAATGTTTATGATATATAATATATCTGATGATATATGTTTATGATTATGATTATAATTATGATTATGGCCTGGCAATGTTTGAGTAAGATTTGTCTTTGCTATTCGGTTCTGTAATGAGGTGAGTAATGTGTGTCTTTCACAGCTACCGTTTACACTATTAATGTGATTTATAGTGGAGTGCTGCAGAATGCATGAAACTAATTGGTCAGTTCATTAATTAATTAATTAATTAATTCATTCATTCATTCATTCATTCATCTTCTACCGCTATATCCGATCTTCCCTCTTTACCATTTTTTCCCCCTTACATTACTTTTATACTTTATAAAAAGTTGATTCTTTAACTTCTACAGAAGTCTTTTTAAACCCTCATATCTGTGCTTCTACCTGAGGAAGAATTGTGAATATTTTTGACACTAGTGTTAATAAATACATCATTCTATGCATAAAAGAAACGTGTGGTGTTAAAACCTTGGGGTTCCCTGCTGTGTGTTTCTGTAATCCAGAAGCTCTGCACCGTTCTCCCCAGAAAATATGTTCAAGGGGATGTAATCTTTCCCATCCTTAAAGCCAGAAAAACGTGTGGATTAGTGCAGTTTGGGATATTATGATGCAGATTTTTTATGTTTACACTGGTTGAGATGGAGTACCTGTTGCACTCTGGCCTGGAGCAGGTCTCCTAGCGTTCCGACGAGCTCCGGGAACGTCGGTCTGTCTGATGGGTTTCTCTCCCAACACATCAGCATGGTGTTGTAGCTGAGAAAGAGACTTTATGTTATCACCCGAATTGCAGCTAAAATAAGCGCGTTATTAATCGTTTCCTATAACGACCCCCCCCCCCTTCCTTCACATTTCAGGAGTGCTGTATTCCGGGGCACGCATTCGAGTTCCCTGCTTCAGTCTGTGACAAAACTCCTCATCAATGTTGAGTCCTGGATATGGAGACGCCCCTAAACCAACACAATGAGTGTAAAACATTAGATTATTCTGACACGTGAACTATTTATAATATTTACTGGCGTATTTAAAGACACAACGGTACCAAGCGAGAAGATTTCCCAAAGCAGGACCCCGTAAGACCACACGTCACTCTGAGAGGTGAAGACCTTGTCGAAGATCGATTCTGGAGACATCCATTTAAGGGGTAAACGAGCCTGTGCAGAAAAATACAAGGCGTGAATCCTCAAAGTGTGCTGGTTTGCAAGTTGACACGAGGTACGAGGCACGAGGTGCAACTCACGTCTCCTTTACGGACGTAATCAGGATCTTTGTAAAGGTCTCGGGCCAGGCCGAAGTCACAGATCTTCACCACGTTATTTTCTGAGAGCAGGATGTTTCGGGCAGCGAGGTCTCGGTGTATACACTGGCACACGCGGGGGCGGAATAAAAAATATGTATTTAGTGCCATGGAATCATATGAAATTCATTCAGCGAATCGGGACAAGTGGGAAACAAAATGAGCATTTCAAATCGATTTCTTGTGAACTGATATGCATGAGTGTGAAAATACTATTTCTCGTAAACACGACCTATTAATACTACAATGAGGATGTTTATGGACTACAAGCGCTTCTGTAAAGCTATTTCGATATCGGTCAAGCCCCTTTATTGTAAATGACAGTGAAAATATCACATCACTTCATCTTTTTTCCACTTTCATCATAGACATGAAGCAACGTAATAAAATAAATATTATCACCATTGAGGGGGCACGGTGGCATAGTGGTTAGCACGTTCGCCTCACACCGCCAGGATCCGGGTTCGATTCCCGTCTCGGTCATGTGTGTGTGGAGTTTGCATGTTCTCCCCGTGCCTCAGGGGGGTTTTTTTTCTCCGGGTTCTCCGGTTTCCCCCGGTCCAAAAAAACATGCATGATAGGTTGATTGGCACCTTGGAAAATTGTCCCTAGTGTATGAATGTGTGTGTGAATGTGTGTGTGTGTGCCCTGCGATGGGTTGGCATTCCATCCAGGGTGTATCCTGCCTTAATGCCCATAGACGACTGAGATAGGCACAGGCTCCCCGTGACCCGATGGAAGATCGGATAAAGCGGTAGAAGATGAATGAATGAATGAATGAATTATCACCATTGATGCAGGGATTCATTACAACCAGCGTTTTTTACCAGCGTTATTAATTCGTCTGGAAGGATCGTAATGGTAACAATGCATCGAGGTATGAACACACACACACACACACACACACACACACACACACACACACACCTTGCGTGAGGCGAGGAACTCCATGCCTCGGGCCACCTGGAAGCTGTATGAGATCAAGTCCTCCAGGTGCAGAGGAGAGTTCGAACATGAGATCAAACCTGCGAATAGAAGGACAAAACAATTTTCTTTTCTGAAAAAAAAAGAACAAAAAAAAAGAAAAAAGAAAAATCCTGACCATTATTTTTCTCCTCTTTTCCCTCACTCTGTAATTCAGAGCTGACTTTCTGGCAGCTTTGGCTCTCTGCAAAGCTCACACACTCATCCTGTTGTCCTTCTTCTCCTTTCACCTGAGAGGAAAAAAAACAATATGATGCGTGAATGGATGTGTTATTATTATTATTATTATTATTATTATTATTATTATTATTATTATCTGAGCTTCAAACACTTTTGCCTGCAGTGACATTAAATTCTTGCATCTTATAGAAATTCCCCTTGTATTTATATACAAACATTAAGGCAAGCAATACTATAGGTCATGACTACGGGGTGTGTATTAATAGTAGTGTTAGTGCTTGTGGCCAAACGTTTTTTTTAGGGCAGCAATTTTATTTTATTATTATTTTTTAAAGGACGGGTTCAGGGTTTAAAACAAAGGTTAAGGTCACTATATTAGCAGGCCGCTGTATCGGGACGGAGGAGAGAGGGGAGAGAGAGAGAGAGAGAGAGAGAGAGAGAGAGAGAGAGAGAGAGAGAGCGAGAGGCCTCATTCGACTGGGGTCTGTGTGTGTGTGTGTGTGTGTGTGTGTGTGTGTGTGTGTGTGTGGTGTTTGTGTGTGTGTGTTTGTTTGTGGCATAGAGGCAATTGTCGGTAAGTGAGATAAAACCAGACCAGAAGTGAAAAACTGTCACCCTGGAAACAGTGCTTGTGGTAAATTGAAAGCGAGGCCTTTCAGAAGGAAATGAGAACAGGACGTCAGAAAAAAAAAAAAAAAAAAAGAAAAAAATCTTAAAATACACTCTTAGGTAGTGGAGGCACATCAGGCTGCCTGTAAAAACACAACAATGCACAGAACGGCAGAATGCAGCAGGTGACACGGACGAACCCGAACAAGAACAAAGAGAGACGTTTGAATAGAAAACTGTGTATGTGAGGACTGATGTGTGTGTGTGTGTGTGTGTGTGTGTGTGTGTGTGTGTGCATTGGACCAACCCTGTTTAGATTGAACACGTCCCTCTTGGTCCGTAGGTACGATGACAAGTTTCCGTACTTGCAGTATTCCACTATGACCATAAGCGGCCCTGAGGAAAATCAACACTATTTTACTTTTCGCCAGTATTATTGTTTTCGGGGATTCTAATGCTAACGCCAGATAATAACATCCAACTACTAGCTTAATTAGTGTTGTTATTTACATTTTTTTGCATAGCATAAAAGAGAAAAATCTTAGCAGTGGAGAAAATGGTTGTTCTGTGAGAATCTGCTCCAGTATGTTGATGTAAGCGAGGCACGCACCTCCAGGCCTGGTGCAGGCGCCCAGGAGATTGACGACGTTGAGATGATGTCCGATATGGTTGAGTATTTTCAGCTCGGTCATCAGTGCCTTGTGTTCGCTCGCCGTGGCTCCCTCTGTGGGTCATTCGTTTGGGAAACATTGCTCAGGAATTCTCACGAGTGTGTGGAAAGTATGACAGTAACCGTGTATACCTTTCAGCATCTTCACAGCCACCGTGGTGCAGCCGTTCGAGTTGCTGATGCCGAAGGCGGACGCCTGCATCACTTTGCCAAACGCTCCTCTTCCCAGCGGCTTTTCTGTTGTAGAGGGTTCGTAAATCGTCACGCACATACGCATACATACATTAACGCATACGAGCTAATACGTACCGAGCTGGAGACGCTCCTGTGGGAACTCCCATTTTTCCGAGTCGTACTGTAGCCTTTCGCAGTGTTCGTCCAGAGGCCCCTCCCCCTGGTGCAGGATGATTGGCAGGTATTCTGTCTTACCATTTGGTGTGTTTGGCTGAGAGACGATATTGGTAAAAGTAGCATCAGTGGACAAGGCGTGTCTCAGAAACTATTCTTAGTAACTATTTTTACACATTAATAAAAAGAACAAGCTCCATATACATCATTTTACGTCATGGTATATAGATATATAGATATAGATATACATTCTTGCTGTATATATGCATATTTATGGGGAAACATAGATACTTGACTAGTAATGGTGGGATTTTTTTGGGGTGGTGGTGGTGGTGGTATTGAGTGAGGGAGGGTGAAGGGAGGTTAAAAGGAGGGCCAAGGTAAAAGGTTAAAAGGAAAAAAGGAGGGGGTGGAGGGAGGGAGGGAGGAGGGAGGGCGGGGTTCTGCGTCCGGACTGTCTGATGGAAAAGTAATATGTATTGTGTCGGGGATTTAAACCTCTCTCACCTGTCTAAGCTTGCGGATGAGAAGCGTCAGGAGCAGCCAGAAGAGAGTGGCCACTACACAGGTGCAGGCTAATGTGGGGATCTCCAGAGAAAAAGACTCAGAGTCTAGACAAAAACAAAAGACGGTAAAAACAGGCCAAATGCCTCTTTGAGCTCTTCTTGTGTCATTTCTCGATTCTGCCCGAAGAGGGCAGTCATAATTCATCATGCCACTGGCAGTCAAACACTGGCTCAGCCTCACGCATTCATCAGTTCACATCTCTCTCTCTCTCTCTCTCTCTCTCTCTCCCTGAAGATGTACAAATACCTAAACAGTTTACGGGGGTCGCAACCAGACGCTTTTCCGTAGGAAATAAAAATGGGAGACAGCTTCCTTCCTGACCTATCAGAACACAGAAACAAAAGCTTGTCCTCTCCTCTACAGGCTCCAAAGCATCCGTTTCCAGCGTCAGACTGCCAGTGCACAGAGTAATAGAAAGCGATTACAGATTTAGCTCAGGTGAGCATGTTACGGTAAAAACAGGGGTTTACAGGAACGAGTGCATGACCGGAGTACAAACTTCTTCTCTCTTACTTTTGACTGAAACGAAAGCTGAGCTCCCTACAGATCCTCTCTCGTTGGCGGCCTCGCATGTATACAAGCCCTCGTCCTCAACAGTGATGCGGTCGATGTGAAGAGTGCCCTCTTCTGGCGACAAAATGATGCCTGGGACATAAAAATCATTCAGTCAAATGGCAATGTAAAGCAAAGTATACCATATGGTATCAACGCTTGTGCTACACGTTATGTGTATTTACTGTGATATGAACAGATTTGGGATTTTTGATATCTGGGAACAGTGTAGGGGAGGAGTTAGTTACATGTAACAGCGTTATGTGATTTAATTGCCAAATATATGTATCAGTAATTCGTTACAGTTACTGCGAAAAAATGTGCAATTAAATTATGTTAAAGGTTACAAAAAAATGTTAAAGGTTACAAATTCGGCAGTTTTATTTCGACAAATACAACAGATTTTTGTTAACTTATACTAACTTAAAGCGCCACCTAGTGGACAATTGGAGTAATAAAAAAGTAATCAAATGTTACTTGCTTTCCTAAAGTCATTAAACTGTTACACTACTTATTACATTTGTAATCTGTAATTTGTAATCTGTAATCTATTACATGTCCAAAGTAACCTTCCGTAAATACGTCTTTCTAGCGTGCAAAAAAAAAAAAAACGACACCTTGGATTTATTACTATTTAAACCCATAAACATCCAATCGGCTGCTCCGGGAGATTCCCTGGATCTTACCAGACACTTGCTTGAGCTTCCTCTGGTCCTTGTACCACGTGACGAGAGGTCGTGGCACTCCGCTGGCAGGACACCGAAGAGTCACGGAGTTGCTAATGTTCACGCTGCAATCGCTGAGATTCTGCAGCAGCACCGGAGCCTCCAGGACTACAGGGGGAAACACAAAAAGCCGCGTCACTTTCTATCTACCGACATTTCCATTGAAATATCACTGCTCTCTCTCTCTCTCTCTCTCTCTCTCTCTACCTCTCAGGAGAGGAGGAGGTAAAGTCAGGCACTCGCATATTTCTGTCATTCCGGCATATAAGAGGCCGTGCTGGAGCGCATTAACAAAGCACTGAGTGATTTACAGGTCAGCGCACAGAAAGCAAGCTCTATTTCTTTCATTGCAAATTGTGATGTGAAACATTTGACTCAAGGCCAATGGAGCCGTGCCATTCGCTGACAGGCTTCTGGAGATTTCAGCAACACGTTTTGACCCGACGGCGTGACGTCCCTGACGACTGGCTGCCCGCCTGAGCCGTTTGTTATCAGATAAACGGCATTAAGCATGATGTTTCGGCATTTTTTATTTATTTATTTTAATAATAGTAACGGTGACACTAGCTCTGTGACACTTCCTCTTGCAGAAGCGTCTTTTGAGGAAGTCTTCGAGTTAAATAGCGGCAAAACACGACTAGGATCGGGGAATAAAGAAAGGGTCGCCTCACATGGAGCTGATTGTTGTCCTGAATGCTTTCCTCTCCGAGACAATTGATTATTGTCTCTTTCCTTGGTCTTTGACAGTTGCTGATTGGCTGATTGTTCTCAGCCCCCATGAAGAACTCTGTAGATGAGGTACTATGGGAAGTAGCATTGTGTGCTCTTCCTTCTGTCCAGCTCGCATTCCCACGTGAAAGAGGTGCTGTTTCGAAACAGCCTTGGATGGAGCAACCGCAGGAAGTTTAAGCAACTCGGTTCCCAAGGACCCTCTGTCTTTCTCTTTCTTTCTTTCTTTCCTTTTTTTCTGTCTAACGCCATCAACCCCCACCCCCCCCCCCCCACCCCCCCCCCCCCCCCCCCCCCCCCCAACCATTTACTTAGTCTTATGTGTGCACGTCTATCAGCACATCCTTACATGACTCACACACGAGTAGTTGTTTGTTTAGAGAACAATTTGAAATGGCGTTTCCGTGCTTTTTCGTTTTATTTTTATTTTTTTCCAAGGGCATCTGGTGCACAACACATACATAAATACACCTACAAGAAAACCAAGTGAATGGAAGTAAATCAAGCAGTCGTGATCGAAGGATCTATTCATTAAAGTGTTGCGTTTAGACCGTAAGTCAGAAGCACACCTGCAACCGTCACGAGTGCATCCTGATGTGAGCGCCGCCCCGTGACCAGGTGTGTGGCGGAGCAGCGGTACGTCCCGGAGTCTTGCGCTGTCATATTTCTCAAGGTCAAGCGCAGAGCGAGCGAGTATTCTCCTTCGGTCAGGTCTCCGGTCAAAGCCGGACCATCCACCGGGCTGCCGGTCACTCTGTGCCAGGACATGTTGGAATACAGGTGTTTACTGGCGACGCAGGACAGGTGATAGTCCCCGCCCTCCCTCGGACCCTCCTCTGAGTCCCCCGAGACGCCGAATCCTCCCTGAACGTCTGTGATTGGCGAGATAGAAAAGAAGGCGTTTTAGAGAGCGCTTATAAATACCACCGGCGATAAACTCGGACAAACACAATGGAGAACAACATCATGAAAAGCACTTTTTGTCAGTGTTGATCGAGCTGGTCTTTTTTCAGAACCCTTTGATGACAATGTTGAATAGCCATTGTCGGTATAAGAAAAAAAAAAAAGAGCAAGCCCGAATAAACCACCACCCGCCCCCCCACAATCACCCCGACCCCCCGTGAAAAGAGCTTTTATTTACTTTAGCTATTTGAAATTTCCCGTGGAAACCGCTTCGAGGTTTTCCTGATGGAAGATAATGTTTATCTTTCCCGAACACCACCAGAACTCTCCAAATAAAGCACGTAAGGCGGCATTGGGGAAGCAGGCTGATAAGGAGCGCGGGTTCCTGTTCACCTCCCTAATCGCCCGGTAGACATGGCAACGTTTTACACGTCCACTGTAGCTAGTGCGGGTGAACATAGGGTGATGAAGAATAGTAACGAAAATTGGGCAAAGAATAAAAAAAAGGGAGAGAATATGCAGGAAAATGGAATGTGATCTATAGCATGTGACATCCAACCTAATATTTCAAGTTATCAGGGGGTAATATATCCTGCTAGCGATGTAATGACATTTCAGGAGATCTGTGTTAAAAGTAGCCGTGTGTGTTTTGTTCAATTGTTTAGTGAAACTATAAATACCTGTTACATAGAAACGGATGTCCAGTTCATCCGTGCCCATCGAGTTGGAAGCCACACAGCGATAGATGCCAGATATTAATGCCTTGCCAACTGTTAAAATACCTACAGTCTGAGAGCCAACACACACACACACACACACACACACACACACACACACACACACACACACACACACACAAGCACAAATAGAGCTGAAATTAACTGACACTTGTGATAATATATAGGTCTCCAAGGGCTCAAGCAAAGATCCACAGATTTTAGCAATCAAATATCTTTTTGGTACACAATATAATATTGTATAATATAAATATCTTTGAGTATTAGAGAAGATTGTAGGGATTGAAGGGAAATTAAACAGAGCAGTAGATTATTTTGCTAACATTATTTTGCTCCTCATATCATAGCTGCTTTTTTTTTTTTTTTTTTTTTTTTACAAATTATTTATAGCTGCACTGAATGCTTCATGGAACTTTCACAAGGAACAATAATAAACATAAATAGCTTTTTTTCTCTGTAATGTAGTTTAAAAAAATCCACACACACACACACACACACACACACACACACACACACACACACATACACATGCTTATTACGTTCTCCGGAAATCATAAACATTTGCTAGACAATTCCCTATATATAGGTTAAAGCTTACCATATCAAAGCTCTGACACTGGAGACCCCTTTCATTACATATTTCATCCTATAAACATCTCTGCGTGGGAAATTTCAGCGTGTACATGTTTACGCAGTTCTGTTCAATGACAGCTTTAACGCCGCCGTATCCGCCATTCATTATACTTTATCTTTATTTTTATTTCATTCTTTTATACACCATTTTTTCCCTATTTATTTATGTAGTTATCTATCTATTTTTTTTATCTATTTATTTATTTACTTACTTACTTACTTACTAACTTATTTATTTTATTATTTATTTTATTTACTTACTTACCAACTTACTTATTTATTTATTTTATTATAAATGCCTCCCTATTATTCATGTTGACATGTCGGACGGTCGTAATAAGCATTTCACAGCATGTCATCCGCTGCATGTGTCAATGTGACAAATGTAATTTGAATTTGACTTTTATTAAGCTGTTACGATCGAAATCAGAACGAGTGCATGAATATAAATCTTGTCCGAGCTACTGTTATAGAAAAACGAATAAAGTCGACCAATCAGAATCCAGAATTTCTCAGGCAGAATTTAATTACAATTTAGTTTTTAATTTGTTACAGCGTTTGTCCACAAAACCAGTTCAATAAAAACTGTTTTTAATTTATTTTTTCTCGTATCCTGTTTGTGATTTTTATTAGGACGCTTGATCAATAAACTGCCCCCCCCCGGTGAACTTCCCCAGGATATTCCCATAAACGGAAATGCAACGTGTAGTATGTTACGTATTAACAGTACTGCTTGTTCCCTGGCCACGATGTAGTCTCATCGTTTATGTGAAACTAAACCATACCCCCCCCCGCCTTCGGACTTGTGCAGAATGAGCCACTTAAAACCAGCTTCCCATATAAGTTGATCATTCCATTCCCTTTCACAAACGTCCACCCATGATCTGTTTCTCACCTTATTCTTTCCCTGCAACACTTCCTGTGTGTGTGTGACGCTCAGGACGGGATTGTGGGTGGACGTGATTGCTGTCCTCTCTCTCACTGCGGTCCAGGAGGAGGAGGAGGAGGAGGAGGATGAGGAGGAGGAAGCCAGATCCTCGCATCTTAGAGCCAAAAGACAGAAAAGAGACAAGAGGAAGAGAGAGGGACATGGGCTTAGTTTAGCTGAAGAGTGACGTCACACCGCACAGGTGTGAGACACAGCTGCAGGAGAAGGAAGAGGGAACTCCGGAAATATCATCATCATCATCATCATCATCATCATCATCATCTGTCCCCTGGGAATTGCAATTCCTCGTTAACAAGTTTTCTGAGGATTTTTATGTATTTATTTATTTATTTATTTATTTTTGGTACATAATGGATTGCAATGTGCATGGGATGTGCAGAACGGGATTGAAGGGTGGTGGTTGTGCATGCGAGGTTAACCGTCAAGACACAGTGTTTTTGTTTTCTGGAGTGTCCTTGATCTCTAATTAGCAGCGTCCTGCTCTTGGACGTGTTTTCTTTTTTGCTTTTTGTTCCCTTCTGTTGGCTTCTGTGTGTAAACTTCCTCCAACTAAATCATCCTCATCCATAGCTTTACACAACCCGGGTCTTATCTAGTGCCAGGCCTATTATATCTCTATAAACTCTGTGTTATGTTGTGTTCCGTAAGGTGCCGGGGCTCTATAACACTCCACCACCCCCCACCCCCTTCCCCACCCATCCCTGCGAGCACACACACACACACACACACACACACACACACACACACACACACACACACACATTTTGCTAGGTTCTGCCGTGGCTCAGACTTCTCTCTCTCGCTCCCTGATTGCTCTTCCTCTTGGCGGAGATAGTGAGTGCCCATCTCCTGTGCTCCCATGGCCCACCCTGATCATGACACCAGAATTCTTCACCCACACACACACAAATACACATGCACATACACACACACGCACACACACACTTCTCTCCCACGCCTCCCAGGAAGCACATGCACTCGCACTAAAACCATATGGAACGCACATTTTTTTCCCTTTTAATCATTCGGTTAAAAATAGAATCCAAAATTCACACACCCACGCATCCACACACACACACACACACACACGCATGCACACACAAGTCTCTGTGTGCCTGAGTACAGTGTATTTAGGGGATTCTGAATTGCATGTCGAAACTCATTCAGAAAACAATAGAAATCCAAATCGATCTTTGGTTTGTTTGTTTGTTTGTTTGTTTTTTTTAATGAGCATCAGTTTATTCGCAAAGAAGGTCGGTCATTAGGTTAAACCTTCCGTCAGTGAGAATTTGCACATTTAAAATAAAAGACCATGTTGTACATATGATTTCGACTTTTAATATAAAACCACATACATTTTAATGATAAGACAGAATTTAGACAATACTAGGAATTTTATCAGCCTTCTTACACACCAGGCAATTATTTGCATTTATCATAAGTACGTTAGTGGTATAAAATTATTAAATATTAGGTTCATATATTACTCATAGAAAATCTGTATAAAAAGGATAAATCACAGTGGGATAGACCCGTAAAGTGAGAAACCTTAGTCTTGCACACGCACGCATTTGCAATTCACACACACACACACACACACACACACACACACACACACACTCAACAAGAAACATGTTCTTTTAACACAAATCATGGCTATGTGTAGTGTTCAGCGTTGCCACAATCAGGAACTCTTTGACATAGAAATCTAATGACACGGGTTGATATGGGATGATAGCAGTCTTTTATGTCTGGCCCATGAAGCCCTACACAGCAGGCGCTCTGGACCAGAGATTGTTCTGGGACACGAAGCAAAATTCCCGAGCGGTGAACGTCCACTCGTCCGCCTCTCTCCGAACGCTCACACTGATTTATTGATCCAGAATGCATGATCCGAACTCACAGCTTTTTTTTTTGTTTTTTTTTGTGGATGTTAGAACTACAACAGGCAGGCTGGAGCATGGAGACAGACACGGTTCATACATCCATTATAGTACCACTGCAGGACATGAATATAAAAGCAAATAAGCAGCTCCAGAAAGGATAGGCAGTGTGTAGATGGAATTGCACTTCTTCTGGCTCAAAAAGAAAAAAAAAAGTCTGAGAAAGATTTAAGATTTAAAGATTAAAAAAAAGAAACCTTATTCACCATACGGAGGTGAGGGGAATAAATTAAAAAGCACTTCCGTGGTATACGTATATGGACCCCCTTCCTCCATGACTGCGTCTTGTCCTTATGGTGTCTTGTTTCCCAGCGTGCACCAGTGCAGTCCTGTCTCTAAAACAGCTGCCTGTGGAAACGGTCCAGACTCTCACAGGAGGGTGCCGTGGGCCTGCAGGGTGGCGGTGGTGGGCGAGGCGGTGATGTCATTGGAGGTGGTGGGGTTCAAGGACAGTGTTGATGACTGGCTTGTTGATTGAGCACTAAATAGCGTGAGGACAGGGTGGAGGTTGATTAGGACGCGGGTATTAAGGTGGTTGGAGATGCTGGTCAAGTTGGAAGGGGTGGGGGGGTGGCCGGGAGTGGGGGGGGGGGGGGGTGGTGGGTGGTGGTGGTGGTGTTGGAGGCTGTGGGATGAGGGGCTCTCAAGAATAGATCAAGCCCTTGAGGAAGCGAACTGTGCCACGTTTGAAGACGCAGGGACAATCACGCTGCTGGGAAGCCGCCTCGCGTCGGGGAGGAAGCCAAACAACGAGAGGAAAAGCGCTCTGATTTTCGCACAGGAAGTCCGTCTGCGCCTCCTGCCCGGCTGAGATAAGAGCGTTCCCGTTCCCATGGCCGAGGCTTGAGCTTGTTCAGCGCTAGGAGGCCAGCCCGGCCCACAGCGCCACTCTCCCTGCGCCTCCTCCGCCTCAGCGTCAGGCCAGCCGCGCTGGGCTGCTACAAAGAATAAGGGCCTCGGTCAGGATCCTGCCAGTCATCAGCTCTTAATAATACACTTTCAATAACACCACTTCAAATCAATGGCACAAGTTTTTTTTTTGTTTGTTTTGCTCAAAAACTAAATTTCTTATTAAATCAATATATAAATGCATTTTACACAAAATGTATAACATTTAAAAGGGACTATTAGTATTGGCAAATAAGATTTGTTTTAATTCAGAAACTCATTTCATTGACAGATTTCCTTTACACCACTTTCAGGATGTGGAATAACAATGGCAGGATCAAGAGTGAATGAAAAAGGCGACTATAAGCTACAAATATATCAAAAAGGCCGAGAAACGAATTGAAATTCTGCACATGGATTAGTTCATTTCCTATTAGCATTGGTTTGGTGTGCGAGAGACGGATTCAATAACCCTTCTATAATTGTTTTAGCAGATACGTGTTTTGTGTGTGTGTGTGTGTGTGTGTGTCTATATATATTTATATATATATATATATATATATATATATATATATATATATATATATATATATATATATATATATATACATAATGGGAGTTTCTTCTCTTGTGAATAATGCTGGCTTGGCGTTTCTCATGAGAATGTGGAATAGTTTGTGCATGACACATTAGGAGAGCCATGACAGGATGTGCCCGTCCAATCAGAATAATAAACAGGCTGCATTCTGCAGGGGAAGTTCATTAAATCATGGCGTTTGATTTAGAAACCAGCTAATCGTTATTGTAAGAGTGGAACTCGTCCCTTTTGAAGGGTTTTTTTTTCCTTTTTTCTGGGCTTTCAACTGTAGGTTACACTCAGTTCTACGACTGTACCAGGCACACATTCATGCAAATACACACACACACACACACACACACACACACACACACACAAGCATAGACATACACAATCATTTGTTCAAACAAAAATGAATAGACACACACATGAAAGAGATGCTTAACCATCTGTTCTACAGGCTAAAAGGAAACTCTGTCTGAAGTCATGCTGAAATAGACAAAACATGTCTCCATTCACAAACAAACAGACCCATACATAAGACACTGTTCCTATAGGCACGGACAAAAAACACACTAATCGGATATACTATGAGCAATATCCAAGTTAGGTCATTGTTGAGAATATGAACCATGATTCTAAGATATAATGATGCAGGAGCAACGTCCAACAAAAACACTACATCAGCTAAATTTGTTCTGGCTTAAGTGTATATCTGTATGTGTGTGTGTATGTGTGTGTGTGCTCAGGATAGTGTGGCACTTACAGGCCTTTAGAAGGGACAGCGATGCCAGAGCCATTGGATTTGAGGTCTTGGGACTCCGTGAGCAGTGCAGCGGAAGGCTTGCCGGCTGAACCGCGGCATGGTTGTTGCGTCACGCACCGCTACCGCTTTCTCTCCGATCTGAGGTTTAACTGTGAGAGGGAAAAGGACGGTACTGTTCACAAACGACCACAGAACCCTCTGCGCATGCACATTAAATAGGCGTGAAAAAGTCTAGCCTTTGAAAAGGCGCGTACCGTTTACCACGAGCGAGAGTGTCAGGTTCCGATGAAGACCAAACTTCTGGATTCGAGCGAGGATGGTATAGACCCCAGCGTCCTCCTCTGCGACATCTCGAATCACCAGAGAATGGCCGTCTACGTGGTATCGCGAACACCGCTCGGCTGCCACCATCCCGTCTTTCAGCCTGACCAATGATCAAAGAGACCCGTTAAATCCATATAATTCACGAATGGAATATTTGGTCTTTAGGTTTTTTTCCCCGCTGATTTACCAGATGATTTCCGGTTCAGGGAAAGCCCGTAATTTGGGGGACAGGCGAAAGGATTTATTCCCTGCATTTGCTTGCACCAGTGATCCACCTCTGTGCTTTAATGTGAGGAAGGGATGATCTAAGGAGCAAAATACCGAAGATATATGCATATTAGAAATGTATAAAATTTGCACTTGCTTTGGTAATGAAGATTTGTAAACTTACCATAAATTATGACTGATGTGTTGACTTCCCGCTTCGCCGGTCCACTTGACACACGGCACGTGTAGAGTCCTTTATTCGCCTTGTGCAGTTTCTGGACAGTGAGAATGCTGTAGAACACGACGTTGGTCTTGCCCTGCGTTATACGCCGACTGATTGAGACCGTATTATCCTACAGACAGAAAACAAATACATTCGTTTTTCCGGTTAACTAATTTAAAAAGCTGCTAATAATGAGCAAAAAATGGCGTTATTGTCTCTGAATGAACGTTTACTTTTCCAGGGTAACTCCAGCTGATGTTGACTCGCGAATTAAACTCTGCCGTAACGGTGCAGTTTAAAGCCAGACGCTCTCCTTGCAGAGCCTGAACCAAGCCTGTGCTGTTCAGATACACCTGTTGGATCTTATTTACTGGAGAAAAAAAAAAAACAAAAGTGAAAATCCTGTTCATTTTAAAGATCGTTTTTACAGTACGAGTTACAGTTGTGGTCGTACCTGGTCTGTAAGTCAAGAACTTGTTGGTGAATTTTGTCCCGTTGACGACGGTTTCACAGGAAAACAGGCCGATGTAGAAGTATGTGGGGCTTCGGATAACAAAGCCCTTTTCTGTTATTCCAAACGATGTTCCTCTGATCAGTGCCAATTCTTCGGTCGGGAAACTGTCATGATTATAGAACATTCAGGTTTACAGGAACTCTATTAATATGCTTATAATGACAGTGTTATACAGTCAATATTACTCTCTTATAAAGGCAAATAGGACCGATTCGATTGGAAGACGGGGTTTCTTGGAGAGCGGCATTATGATTTTGTTTGTCTTCTAAATTCAGAGGAGGAAATGTTTACTGAAGGAGCTGTGACAGCTTGGAAGTGCCCTGCCCTTTCTCAAGGGATCAGGTGGACACCTCCTTTCCAGTGTGAACAGGTCAACAGCGTGAATGTGTTAGCTAAGCCCTTTACAATGTGTTCCCATACAGGTCTTACATAGCCAATGTTTCCTGTTTTACGTTCTTACATTCTACACACGCATACTATAAGATGCCCCCCCCCTCTCTGTCCACCCCTCGCCTCGAATCCCTCGTACAGAGCCTGAGAGTGTCGAGGATGTGGAAACGTGACTCCAGTCCATCGCCTCACATCCTGTTACTACAGGATATAGACACTGCGGCTGGGGCCCTCGGGTCAATCTGTGGAAGGGCCCCCCCTTCCCACCAGCCACTTTCACGGCTTCTGTGTGAGTTTGGCCCCCAGAGTATTGTTCCTTATGTGAGAGGTGTGAGATTAAAGATATTCATCTGCAAAATAAAAAAAGAAAAATTTTCCGGAAAAAAACCCCACTCTAGTAGTGTGTTACAGTCCAACTTTTGAATGGGAGATCAACATGGTCTTGTATTTTTAGACTGATTGCTTTGGTGACTCTGTACATAGGGTCAAGTATTACATAAACACAGCAGGCTGAAATTAAATGGAAAGCTTTCTTTCGGGCCAAGGGGAGGAGAGGGATGTCATATCGATGGCAGATCCCAAAACAGCTCCCATCCTGAAAGCAGAGCCAAAGGGAGCGCAAAGGGAACTGGTCATTTTGCTCTTTTCCGCTCTCGTTCACTCAATCCGAGCTGCTTTTTTTAAATTGTTTTTAGACACAGAAATTTGCTATAAATGGCATGAAGAGTTCAACACTTAATTCCACTTAACGTCTAACAATTGGTGATTCAGGCAGCTGTAGAAGACATCAGCAGGTACAAGGACAAGTAATGGTAGTGGAGGGGGTGGGTGGGTTAGGCAAACCCTCATGTCCTGTCTACATCTCCGGGGGTTATACATGGTGCCACTGAGACGGAGGAAGCCAGGGGCGCCACTGTCTCTGCCTGCTGGCGTAAGGCAGGTACCCTTTGTCACACGGAGGCCAGGGAAAGACTCTTGTCTATACACCACGCATTCTCCCTCACGTGAACAGATCTGCGCTCCTTCCCCTGGAGCAGGGCCAATGGGAGGACGGGAACACAGGAATTTGAGAAATTCATGAATGAAATCACGACTTCAGGAGTCTAAGTATATAGCAAAGGATGGGAGATTGTATAGAGCGGTTCAGACAGGGTCGATGATGAACATGGGCGGAGAGGGTGATGAAAAATGTGGGCAGACAGACACAGATAAGCTTGATGAGAAATTGCAATGATGGCTTCCGGTGGTTTCCGGATGGAAATTTACAAGAGAAACTGCATAAACTGGACATCAACAAGAAAATATTTGGTAATATTTTGCTATCTGTTATATGATAACAAAGGGGAAGATTTTCCTCAACATAATTATGTTGATAGCATAGAGTGGCATGCAGTGTGGCCTTGCAAAATAATAACGTGGCCAGAAAAGGTTCCATTGCATCTGATATTGGACAAAAAAAGCAACAACAAAAATACTCACTTTGACCAATGAGACTTTGGTGTCCGGGTTGGTGACCCTGCAGGGGAACACTAAGTCTTTTCCTTCCTTCATGTAGACCACGTCTGGGATCTCTTTCTGCACCTTTACAAATGGCTGCTGGCTATCTGAAACCCAAACACTGGGGTCAGGAAAAAACATATACCTTCCTTTGAAAGCGAACCTCGCTTTTACCAAATACCACGTCGAATTTGACGGCAGAGAACAATTTGGAGTCAGCAAGAAATATTGTTTGCTGGTTACACACAAAAGCTTTGTGAAAGCTTTGCACTTTCTTTCGCAGCCCGAAATCATCTTGCGGTATTGAAAGCGCTTGGGTGTTGCTCGCTCCATTGTTTGTTACTCTAACATTATTAAAAGGAAAGATAAAAAAAAATCTCTGAACATTTGAACAAAAGTACCCCAAGGACTCCTGGATGCAGGGACTTCCTTGATGTGCTTTGATTCCATATAAAAGAGGGAGGGAGAGGCTTAATGGACATGCTCACAAGAGCAATTGATGGCCCTCAGAGGCCTTGTTAGGTGACCAGGGGGCTAATTTTAATCGCTCAAGGTCATTGTTTCTTGGACATTTCTCTCTTTTTTTTTCTGCTTCATAATGGATGATGCTGCCTTCCAACAAATCCTCAATGCCCCTGGATGCTCCCTCGCTTTAGTACCCATCTCTTTCACCTTCATTTACAAGCAGTCATAAACACTCAGCAGCACTCCTCTGCCAAGGGAGACATCCTATTCCCCCATCCCTGTCCCTCACCAGCCCCCCATGAGCAGCACAGGATGCGGACAGCAAGGCTGAACAAGGGAGATAAGACCTAGTGCCTTGGGAAAGAGCTGCCCAAGAGCTGTGCCTTTCGACAGCTGGGGCTATTTCTGGGCTGCTACCAAACCCCCCCCCCCTTCCCCAAGGTAGCACTTAAATGAAAGTTACAGGCTAAATATAGACAAGAAATGGGGAGACAGTGAGAACCCATGCCAGACTTATTCACTTAGTCTGATGTGCTGTGCTGGGAGAAAATGCTGTTTAGATATTATGGGCTTCCTGTTTTGCCTTAACAAACAGCGGTGCATCATTAGTGAGTGCACCAGATCTTGGAGTATTATCTCACTACCTTTGAGCGGACACGGCACAAGGAGACTCTTACCTGTGACGAAGACGTAGACAGAGGTGTGTCTGCGCTGCTTTTGTGAATAGCGGCAGCGGTAGGAGCCCGTGTGCTGGGCTAAGGCCGGGTTGAGGATGAGGCGGCTGCAGTAGTGGTTTTCTCGCCTGCCACAACGGGTTTCTTCTACTTGGACAACCGGTCGGCTTTTGCCCTCACCCGAGGGGAGCACCCACTCCAGCTCCCATCGCCCCCTGGAAAACCAGTCACGTTCATCTCAGGAACATTCAACGTCTATTTGTCTTCGTCTAATCTTAACGTTAAAATAAATAATGCCTGGGTCAAACAACTGTGCAATGTGAAAGCTAATGAGAAACCCTGGTGTGTCACCTGCAGTTCAGCTGGAACATCTGGTTCTTCTGTACTGTGATCTGCCGTTCAGTTACATCCAATACTGGAGAGCTGAACCTTCCTTTATTGTCTGCATCTTCGAGACGGAAGAGAAAAAGACTCCTTTTACGGCTTTTGCGCAGCAAGAAAAACAAACCGTAATCTACATAGTTTATTAAGTGTGAGATTCATCCGCACATTTACATATTTTATAAACATATAATTAACACATAGCAACAGGACAGTGTCATTCGACCGAGGCCGGGTTTCTGATGAGGTGCTGAAAATCATTTCAATAAAAATACTCAGAATTCCACTTGCATTCCACTTCCATTTTTTTCTCTCTCGGAGATCGGACCAACCGGCCATTTCTAAGTAAACAACCCCATTGTCTCCAAGTCTGTAGGGATAAACTATGAAGAGCAAGTTGAATATGATTTCATAACTCTGGCATAACTCTGAGTCGTATCTTACCCTTACACATTATCACATTCGCTTTCAAAAGCTCTTTAGGAAGTAAGAATGGATTAACATTTAACTTCTGAATACATTTCACTGGAATCCCTGATCATTTCTGTGCATGAATATGCAATATACACTATCTATCTATCTATCTATCTATCTATCTATCTATCTATCTATCTATCTATCTATCTATCTATCTATCTATCTATCTATCTATCTATATATATATCTATGTGTGTGTGTGTGTGTGTGTGTGTGTGTGTGTGTGTATATGAGTGTGTGTGTGTTTTAAATGTACACAGTAGTGGAAGATTTGGGTTCCAAAAACACAATGTGTTCCCCGTCTGAATACATCCTGGTCTGGGGGTTTGCTAGCGGCTTTCGCCATTGTCTATGCCAAACTCACAGCTTCATTTCCTTGCCAGCATTCTCACATGGCGCCTATATACTAAGCTGCTGTTTCAATTTAAAAAAAAAAAGGAAGCTGAGTCAATTAGTTCCACACGACATGAAACCGAGGTCATATAATGGCTGGATGCCCAGGTCTCAATCAGCATATTCCACACACTGCAAAGTGTGAGCCTTTGTTACTAATTACACTGTAAAGGTCACAGCACTGGTAACATAACGACTTGCGTTGGATGGATATTAAAGCGGTAAAAGGATCACAGCATGGGAGAACCAGTATACGTTGTATCTTCTCTGTTAAGCAGAAAGCTCTTAATGCACCTGAGCACAAACCAATCACCAGGTTTATAAACGTCTATGTAGAACCCACACTTTAAGGTTCTCTTATTGTTCCACGTAACAATGACGAACAGCTGTATGAACTATTGTGTTGTAGTTGTGTAGATTGGGGATTTCCACTGAGATAAGCAGCTAGAAATTTGCACGAAAATCAGTCATAACGGCTGTTTCAAAAGCGCTGCTGATCGTGTGCACAAAACAGGAGATATTTCTGATTATTATACACCAATAAAATGCATCAAATGTTATGCAAAATTAAAGAGAGTTTTTAGTGTCAATATTTCAGTTGAACTGAAATCGACCACTTAAAAAGCTCTGTTAACCTAAGTGTATAATTATATGTGTTATTTATTTGATTGTATTAATTATTATACAAATTGAAGTTATATAATTATTATTTTTTTTGGTTTGTAATTTTTTTTTTTTTAAGTTTTTTTTGCGAGGCACGGTGGCGCAGTGGTTAGCACATTCGCCTCACACCGCCAGGATCCGGGTTCGATTCCCGTCTCGGTCATGTGTGTGTGGAGTTTGCATGTTCTCCCCGTGCCTCAAGGAGGTTTTTCTCTGGGTTCTCCGGTTTTCCTCCTCCCGGTCCAAAAACATGCACAGTAGGTTGATTGGCACCTTGGAAAAAATTGTCCCTAGTGTATGAAATGTGTGTGTGTGTGTGTGAGTGTGTGCCCTGCGATGGGTTGGCATTCCATCCAGGGTGTATCCTGCCTTAATGCCCATAGACACCTGAGATAGGCACAGACTCCCCGTGACCCGAGGTGAAAGATCGGATAAAGCGGCGGGGAGGAGGGGTGGGATTTGAAGATGATGTAGAATGTTTAGGATAGCGGTTAGAAGATGAATGAATGAATGAAAAGTTTACTTTGCATCTTTTTTTTAACGCATACACCTGGAGGTCATTTTACAAGCAAATTGTTCATATAATTAATTGCACTTTGATGAAATGATTTTTGCAATCGGCGTCTCGGAGATAAGAACTTGATTTGACGCTCTGTAATTGCAGCTGGAATTGACGGATTAAATTGAGATGACGTGATAACGTTTATTATTTCTCAACCAATTTCATTTGTGTTTGCAAATTAGGATTTTGGAGAAGAAGTAAAAGCCTTTAAAGCTTGTTTGGCTGGAAGGCATGCTAAAAAAAAAAAAAAAAAAAAGAAGAGAAGTGACGCAGGGTTTCGCCCTCCATATTTCCTTCCCTCTGGGGTCTGTTTTAGTCATGAGCGCTGATTAGCTGCGGGGCCTGCACGCGCACTTCCAAAGTTTCCTTGCGGTGGTCGTGACCCCGCAGTCATTTATATTAGAAAGTCATCAGGCTCAGGAAACAAACGCCCTCTGCGACTGAACAAGGGCCAAAACAGGAGCACACCACACACACACACACACACACACATACACATACACTTCACAGTTTTTCCTTTATGAAATCTTTCAATATATAATAATATACACATTCATATTATTATTATTATTATTATTATTTCCTTTATTATATGAATACAACTATTAATACTACTAATAGAAACAATAATAATGTTGATCATCAACATCATTCACGTTTTTCTCTAAACGCTTATTAAAATGTCTGCAATAAAATGTAAACACATTTCTTGATTTTTTGCACAAATTTTTGTTTACATTTAAAATGTCTTTTATTGTTTAATTCTTGATTATTTTAACAACAATAATAATAATTATTATTATTATTAGTAGTAGTATTTAACACTTTATTTGAACTATATTCTTTTTTTAAAGTGCATGCTATAAAAGTAAACATATATTAATTTTAATTATAATTTGACCTCATTGTGTAGGTGCAGGTGAGCATGTCGTTTTTCCCCCCTAACAAACAGGTTTATTAGGAAAGAGATTTTTATCATCATCATGTTTTTATTCTTCTTTATTCATCAACATTTTATTCTTCTTATTGCTCTTGTTATGATGATGATGATGATGATTATTATTATTATGTTGTTGTTAAACTCCTACCTTTGGTCATTCCTCGGCTCGTCAATCCACAGAGCATCACTAAAAAGATCTCCAACATCTTCTTGCTGGTAAAAAAAATAAAAAAAAAAAAAATAATAAAAAAATAAAAGTTCCTGTTGTCAGATAGAAATCGGTGTTTGTTTTTTCCCCCGGTGTTGTTGTTGTTGTGTAACAGACTCTGCTCGAACCTCCGGTAATAATCAGTGCGCGCTGAAAGCAAACTTCTGGTAAAGGTCCGAGGTGGTGACGTCACTGGCGAATTTTACCGCTCACACACACTTCCACACACTCAAGCGCGCGTGCATGCATGCAAGTACACACACGCTGTTTCTGCCTCTGGTTTTCTCTCTCGCTCTCTCTCTCTCTCTCTCTCTCTCTCTCTCTCTCTCTCTCTCTCTCTCTCTCTCTTTCTTGTCCATTGTGGGCTGTGCGCTGGGATTTTATGCGTTTCTCAGCGTTACCGTGGTTTCCGGTACGCGTGAGGGTCGCTGACACACCCCCTCTCTGCGACCCGGCCCCGACGCACTCGGTCCTGCGCGCGCATCTTTCTTATATTTTCATTATTCTAATTTTGTGTATGTATGTAAAGTTTTGTGTAAACTTTCTGCAGCAATGAAAATACTTTGGGTGTGAAAATTAAACTCCTTAAAATAAATTAAACTCCTTTTAATAATCGGTATCGACGATTTGATTTTGCGCACTGCTCTAACGAGTCTCATCACTGCACGGATTTATTTTCCCTTTTTTACTTTTTTACTTGATTTTACTTGATTGCATTTTTGCTTTGAGTTGTTGTCATGCTGAAAAGTGACCCCCCCCCCCCCCCCCCCCATCCTGTATGGAAGCTGTGGGTATGATGCTGCTATCACCATGCTTCACCGGGAACACGGTGTTCTTTCGGACACAAGTCTCAACACTTTTTTTGCATCATGATTTTACTCAGGTTTAGAAATTTGCCCTCCATCCATCTAATTATCCAAACTCTGCGTTCCAGACAGGCGAAGAAGACTTTCGTGTGGTGAACGAAGATTCACACTGCTGAAGTATCTTTCATTTATTCTTTAAGTCTCTTTCCCAGTGTCAATTTTTGGAGGCATGTCATGAGTCATTTTTTGTTATTTAGAAGCCAGTGATGTATATAATAATTACTTCTCTACACAAGTTGCAATGTGAGTGATTTAATCTGTGAAATTGTTGTGCACTATTGTGTGTGTGGAGTTTGTGCATGTTCTCCCCGTGTCTCAGGGGGGTTTTCTCCGGGTTCTCCGGTTTCCTCCTGGATCAAAAACATGCACCGTAGGTTGATTGGCACCTTTGAAAATTGTCCCTAGTGTGTGAATGTGTGTGTGAGTGTGTGTGTGTGTGTGTGTGTGCCCTGCGATGGGTTGGCATTCCATCCAGGGTGTATCCTGCCTTAATGCCCATAGACGCCTGAGATAGGCACAGACCCGAGGGAAGATCAGGATAAAGCGGTAGAAGATGAATGAATGAATGAATGAATGTATTGTGCAACCAGTTAATTTTTTGTTATTGTTGTTGTTGTCCGTTTAGCTTTTTTCTCCTAAAGTGTTGTGTAGTGAGTGTAGGCACCAATCCATAAGTAAAATAATCCACAGCGGCTCTCTTAGACGTAGACTTTTAGACTTAACACTTCTGGTACTAAACACATAAACCTAAATATCAACTACAGATTAACATCAACAACAACAACCGTCCCAGTAAATAATGTTGTTTTTTTTTTGCCACGGTGATAGTCATGTTGCCAAATCAGTTGCTTAATAAAGTATACCTTGTACAGTTTATATAAGAAAAATAGTTATTTAGTGATTTTGTATATTGTTAAACAAGCCAACAATATATAGGACAATTTGATAAAGTTTTTTGAATAAGTACACACTTAATCGATCTCATTACTAATGAGTTTATTATTTAATTATTATATTATATAAATGTTTATTCAGCAAAATTTAAAGATGCACAATGTTGGATGACTATTATGCCCCTTTATTAATGAAACACATTCACAAAATCACATGACCACAAAGTCAAAACTGGTATAGCACCTCTGTTTAATATTTGTCTAATATTTCAGATGTAACATAAACATAAAATCTTTTGACATCAATATCAGGTTGTTCCACATACAGGGGGGGGGGGATAAGGAAAATAAACCAGAGGGAGTTTGCAGTTTTTGCTCGCACCGACAGGGGGCGATGTTAGGGAGAAAAAAAAGCACTGGCCATTTCTGCAAATCTATGGAATCGAACACAGTTTAATAAAAAAAACCTGCTTCTCACTGGATTTCTCTTTGCATTCAGTTTAGCAATCCGCTCCATAAAATCAACAAATGATTCCAGTCGACAATAATGCATTTAAAATATAAATTCATGTGTGTAGGATTAGCATGAAGTGGGTATTGTGCATGCTGCTAAATAAACAAAAACGGCAATATATATATATATATATATATATATATGATTTTGGTTGGGTATAATCTCTTTACCCGCAACTCGAATCGGTTATTTTTTCAGCAGGTTTTTATCTACTTATTTTATTTATACTCTGTAATTTTTATTATTATTTTTTTTGCATTTCACAGTTGTTTAATAATATGGCCTTTATGAAACAAGCGAGATAGAGTGCTCTCAGTATTCAGGGGCACATGGAGGAATATTCATCAGTCTATAAATACGGTTAAATCTGTTAATAGGATTACATGTATGTTACTAGTGATGCAGGATACGCAGTACTCTCTGCATAATTTGACACTCGTTATTTAAACTGAGCATTAACGTTACTAAACTAACGCTCTGTCGCTCGGCGCGTGCACTGTGTGTTTTGTTCAGGACAGAGCGTTTATTGAACAGAGAGGTATGAAGTGGTTACGGATGAGGCCTGGACTCCGAGGGGGTTTTCTTCATAGGGACACGACGGAGTTCGCCGTGGCGTCTGGTGTTGGTGTCCATGAAGGACGACAGTGTGTTTGTGTGTGTGTGTGTGCAAATCGTGACGAAATCCAAGCTGTTTTTAATGGTATAATCACACCTGGCCTTTAGTCTGGTGGTGGATCCAGTCTGTGAACTTGATGACCTGTGTGTAAACTCCGGGCCGGTTTTGCCTTGCGCACCCCTCGCCCCAGCTCACGATGCCGGCCAGGAACCACCGCCGGCCCCGCTCTAAACACACCAGAGGCCCTCCGGAGTCTCCCTGCATACAGACACACATTAATGTAAATGGAAGGGCAGATAAATATGCAGAATTCCCCCCCCCCCCCAAACACACACACAGGAACTCACTTGACAGGCATCGACTCCTCCTTGTATACTTCCTGCGCATATCATTCTGGGAGTGACGGCATCGTCGTACATCTTGTTGCACGTTTTGTGGTTGATGATGCTGACTGTCGCCTCCTGCAGCAGGGTGGCCAGCTCGCCTAAAAAAAACCCATACAATTAATAATTCACTTACTGTCCACAAGAGGGCAGAGCTGAGACCCACAAATTGGACAATCCCTCGAAGGTTTACCTTCCTCAGTGAGGACTCCCCAGCCGGTGACGAAGCAGTTGGTGCCGGAGGTAAAGGCGTGCGACGGGGCCGGCACGCACACGGGCTGTACCAAATCGTTAAAAAAGACGGGGGCACTGAGCTCCAAAAGGGCAATGTCGTAGTCAGAAGTGAACTGGTCGTACTGGGCGTGCTGGACTATCCGGCGGATCTGGCGTGTAGCGGCAGCGTTACTGGCCGAGTTCATGACCCGCATGCCCATGTAAGCCCTCCAGGCGCGAGCATCCGAGTACCTGCACAAGTCCACAAGTGGTTCAGCGCTATCGTCTAGTTATGTCTGGGAAGTTTGTGATTATAAAGGAAAACCATCGAGTAGAAATTAATCTGTCATAACAATGAAAATCATGTCTTAATTGACTAATGAGATCAGAGTACAAATATACAAGTTATAACTGACAGGTCTACACCGAGATCTACGCCACTTCTCACTTGATGGCGTCCGAGTCCTGGAAGCAGTGAGCAGCAGAAAGGAGCCAGCGACTGCCCACTAGCGACGCTCCACACACGTGGCCATAGCGCTCGATCTGCAGGCTCACCTGCCACGGCCACGAACCCGCCTGTGCGTCCGTCCCGCCCACGATCTTCGCCCGCTTCCTCGGCCGAGTGCCACACCCTGCCCCAGTGAGAACACGACACGGCCTGGGTTCAGCGCAGCTATGCCTCATTTTACATTAATAACGATACATGAAACGTGTGTGTGTGTGTGTGTGTGTGTGTGTGTATATCTATCTATCTATATATATATATATATATATATATATATATATATATATATATATATATATATATATATATATATATATATATGAAGTGTTGGGGAGTAACTAGTTACATGTAACGGCGTTACGTAATTTAATTACACACCCGCAGTGTGTGTGTCACACAACCCACCGCCCCCCCCCCCCACCCACACACACAGGTCGACAATTTTGACTCTGAAACAGCTGAAATGCGAAAATATATCCCTCTTTTTCCAAGCGCCACCTAGTGGACAAATGAAAGTCATCAAAAAGTAATCAAAATGTAATCAAAGTAATCGTTACTTTTATAAAGTCATTGAAAAGTTACACTATTTATAAAATTTTGAATAGGGTAATTTATAATCTGTAACCTATTACACTATCTATCTATCTATCTATCTATACTATATATACTATATATATATATATATATATATATATATATATAGAGAGAGAGAGAGAGAGAGAGAGAGAGATAGAGAGATAGATAGATCCCCTCTCTCTATAAATGTTGATGAATAACGACACTGGAGATTAGCAGCTGGATTCTCACCACAGCGTATTTCATCAGATCCGTCCTTGCAGTCTTTGATGCCGTCACACTCGGGGTTCACCTTCGCAATACACTTGCCGTTCGCACATTTATAGGATGTCGGAGAGCAATCCTTTATCTGCACGTTCAAAACAAACGTGGGGATTAAAACCAAGCACGAATAAATTACCTACACGCAAACGTTTATTTCCTGCATAAATTTAGGACTAAATTTGGATTAACTAAATTTGGATTGTCAATATTTAAATATTTAATATTTCCTGGCAGCACGGACAAGTGGGTCTTTACTTCATATCCAAATGTTGGAATTGATGGCGATGAAAAAACAATATGTTAAAGAAGTAATAGAAGTTCAAAATGTTCTTCTCATTAAAAATAGCGTACAGAACTCACATGCCCTTGTGCAGTTGAGCTCATCACTGCGGTCTTTGCAGTCCAGGACACCGTCACACACAGAAGACTTGGGCAGGCATATTTTGTTGGAGCACATGTGGTAACATTTACCTGCTGGGAAGGAAAGACAAATAAGAGTAAGAATCGGGTCCGACACAAACACCTCTTCCAGTGTTTATGTGAGAATAACTCACATAGACAAGTGTATTAGCGATAAAGTGCAGTCTTGCTTATAAAGACATGAGGGAGGTAAAGCTGTATATTTTACCGCAGTTTGTTTCCTCACTGCTGTCTCCGCAAGCCTGAAGGTTACACTGGCTCCCATGTGGTCTGCACTGCCCACTCCCACAGTACACCTCTCCTGGTTTACACATCGCTGTCGAGAGAGGGTGAGCACTTAGTGATGCAAGTCCATACGGGCATTTATAGCTAGACCTTGATTTATTCTTCCATTCATCTTCTACCGCTTTATCCGATCTTCCCTCGGGTCACGGGGAGTCTGTGTGTATCTCACCGCCTATGGGTATTAAGGCAGGATACACCCTGGATGGAATTCCAACCCATCACAGGGCACACACACACACACTCAACACACACACACACACACACACATATTCATACACTAGGGACAATTTTCCAAGGTGCCAATCAACCTACCGTGCATTTTTTTGGGACCGGGGAGGAAACCGGAGAACCCGGAGAAAAATCCCCTGAGACACGGGAAGAACATGCACAAACTCCACACACACATGGCCGAGACGGGAATCGAACCCGGACCCTGTCGGTGTGAGGCGAACGTGATAAACACTGAAACACTGTGCCTATTAGTAGGGTTAGATTTTTATATTTCATGTATGTATAGTATGTTAAAAAAATTCTAAATGATATTTTGTCCAGGCTGATGTTTGTATGTGTATACAGTAAGGTCAATGATGAAATGATGTATATATAGATTTGTAGATGTAGTTTGGCTTGACGCTTATATAGGCGATAAACATCACCGTGTATCGCTGCAACGTAATGTGTAGTAGGGACGATAATATTGTTATATCGCACAAGCCTACTTACAGCACTTGGCCTCGTCCCGACCGTCTGCACAGTCCCTCTCTCCATCGCACACTTTCCTCAGAGGAATACAGCGCCCGTCTCCGCAGCGGAACTGCCTCGGACACGCTGGAGTGAAAACACGCAGGGTGTAAATACTGGCAGTAAATTACATGCACCGGTAGTCGACAAAAATACGATTGTAACAGGACACTTGACCTTTACTGGCCCAGAAACATTACAAAGAATCCACCGCCAAGAGAAGAGAAAAAAAAAGAAAGAAAGACAAACAACAGCGTCCAAGGCGGCCACGACACAAAGGCACTTTGCAGAATGAACCACAGCCAAGTCGCTTTGCAAAAGAAAGCCCTAAACATTGTCATACATTCAGCAGACGCTGGAGGAACACAAAAGGATAGTGTGCTCACTGCTCTCCGGGGAGAAGGCTCTGTACACCAGGTAAAAGCCCTTGTGAGTCAGAGACTCGTCGGAGTGAAAGTGCAGTAACACGGGGGAGGAGTAGATCCTCTTCCTGCTGCTGTCCCCAATTGGATTGCACAACCTGATGGAGGGGAAAAAAAACAGATTCGCGTCCATCAACGGCATACGAGAACGAGCAAACGCTACATTTGGCCTTTAAAAAGCCTTTAAAAACCCCCTTTGCCCCCCCCTCCGACACGCACTTGACGCCGCCGATTTCCAGCCAGTCTTTCTCACAGCTGGTGGTGGTGGGCGAGTCCTGAATATCCAGCATCACAATAGTTATGGATAGCAGGTAACCAGGTAGCGGAGCCTGAAAGAGAAAGCACAGTCAGCCGCCTTCAAAGGATGCACTCTGGCACAAAAGAAGGAGCATCACCCCCCCCCTTCCCCGCGCTTGTGGTTGTGAATGCGGTTCACAAGCCATGTGCGCTAACACTGAGAAACACAGTCAGGACATGGGAACCTTCTCTGGCCTCAACTCACCCTGATCTTCCAGTTACAGTCCACGTTTGGAGGGTAGTAGGCAGGATAGTAAGGGGATACCACGGTGCCATTCCAAGCTGACACAAAGCCTCCACATTCTGGTGAAGAGAAACGTCAGTGATAATGCCGCACGACATCCACGAAACAAAACAAACAAATAAACAAAAGAAAAAACATGTCCACACGCACCGGCTTTCGGTATGGCCTGGAAGTAGGCCTTGAAGATGGCTCCGTGCCTCTGTCGACTAAAGGAAAAAGTGACCAGCATGACGTTTCCCGAGGACGTCAGTTTCATCACTGGGGATGAGCTGGTCACTGGTAAGCCACACCACCTAGCAACGACAGCATGCTTTCACGCTAACTAAGCCTGTGCAGGTCGGCAAAACAAATCATGTGCATACACACCTGGCGATGATTTTGTTCTGGAGTGGAAGCAGGAAGTCATACGCCGAGAGCTTATTGGCGGAACAGCTACCGGGCGTCGCCCCCTGCAGGGTGACTACGTCTAGCCGCACTACATGACCTGAGGGAACTCTCAGCCTCCACTGGTAATACGGTTTCTTTGGGCTCACCAAACTCAGGGTTCGATTGTTGCCATATTTGGCGTAGAGGTCAAAGGACATGGCTGCGAATCAAACAGGGGAATTAAACAAACAAATAAATAAAATATATATATATATATATATATATATATATATATATATATATATATATATGAGACACAGTTATTTGGATGACGTGATCTTACCCTGAAGTCCGAGTTGCCACTTGCCGCTTTGCAGATTGTTGGGATTCTTTATCTTGTCTGCCATGTCGTCATCGTCGTCGTCATCCTCGCTGTCTAAATTCAATCCTGCAGGTAAGACGCGCACGTTATCAGGCAATCCGTCATCGCACCCGCAACCCGAAATGTACACGGTTAAGCTCCAAAGAGTTCACCCAGGAATCGTAGCGTGTCTTCATCCTTCGTCAGGTAATACTGCTCCTCCAGCCTGCTGTGAAGGACCTTGTTGGCGCCGGGGAGATGCAACCGCTGCAACCACGCAGGCTTCGACCTCTGCAAGTCCTTCGCGACGGCCGCCGACGGAGCGGAGAACTTGCTCCAGAAGAAAACGTTCAGCCCGTTCACTCCTTCACTGAGAGCACGGAGCCACAACATTCACACGGGCATTTTTAAGCCTTTATGTGCTCGGAGGCCGAAGTGCAAAACAACACTCAAATCATAAGGCGCTAATGTTAGCGTAGCTTATACGTCAGTCTGCCGCATGGAATGACGTGTCTACTGTACTATTACTGTTTACGACGTTTTGTCCGTTTTTATTGTCCGAAAAAAAAACGCACACACACAGGAGTCTGTTTGAGTTCAACGCTTTCATCTTCTAACACTAAATCTGTCTTGGATCAACTACAATTGGAGTTGGGAAAAAAAAACAAAAAATTCTTACCTAAAGGCGACGATCCCCGAGCGGCGGTAGTATGGCCTCCAGGGTGATGACTCGTATAACGCTGAGAACTGAAGCACCGCAAACAAAGAATCATTCATCTGTTAAACACCATCCATGCAGTGAAAAGGAATATTGAAATAATCGACCCGCACAAAGAACCATCCCGTCCTGGTTTTAGGAGTTTACAAAGACTTTCGCCCCAGACGTTGTGCGTCGTCCGGCTTGTGTACGGCGTCACCCCGAGTTCAGAGCCACAGAAAAAGTGACATCACTGGACAAGGTGTGACATCAGTAGCCCCGGCAAAGACATGCAGTCTTGGCATAAAAGGCCCCGTTCTTGTGCGATTGGCTTTGAGCAACAGGAGCCACGGGCAACAAGAGCGCCATTGTCCGGAGCTCAATGTCATTCTGAAGTGCAGGGTGGCTGGGGCGGGCACTGGGTTCAGGCTACTTTTAATAAGCACGGGCACACTCTCGCACAACTCCACCACACCTGCCCCGTTCACTCATATATTAAACAGGTATTACATAAGGCATTATTCAGGGCGGTGGAGACATGATGGAACGCTCACTTGTATAACCTTAATCAAGCATTTAATCAATTTCCCTCTCTCTCTCTCTCTCTCTCTCTCTGTTCCTACGTCTACCTTTCCTCTCCTCTCAGCCCCGGGTCCCTCTCAGTGCACAGACACAGAGCGTCTGATTGTGCGAGGAAGCGCAGAGACAATGTTTTTATTGAGGGCCTGCTCTTCTTCTCACTCGGCTTGCCTGGGTCCTGCGGTTCTCACAAACACCATTCTTGTCCTCAGGCCTGAAAAGACTCTGGCCCACTGGGACACGCTCTCACCGTGCTGCCTCGCACCAGGACGGGCTCGGGTTACAGCTGGCTTTACATTTAAGAGGGCCACGGAGTGGCCGAAAAGCTCGGCAGGGGCCCTCGCGCAGCCTGCTTTACATCTTAAAAGGGCCACGGTGCCGAGCGCAGCGCACCACAAGAGGCGCAGCTCTGGCCGACTCGGTGTCTGAAACTTGCCAAGGGCACGGATCGGCGCAGAGTGCTCTCTGGAGGTTTCGCTGCATTCCAAGGAGACCATGTCGAGTCACACACAGAGCAGCTGTTATGTACAGTCTGGGTGCATGCTTACATAGGGGCCGAGCGCCTGAGACTGAAGATGGAACTGTGCGGAGGAAGGATCAGCCAGCTCGGGTGAAAAGCTGAGGTTGGAAAACTCCATGCTTCCTCCCAGGAAGAACACTGCAGAAGACGGAGAAGCTGGAGAGACAAGAGATTGGTATATTGGTATCATTTGGTATTTACATCGCGGCCACGACATCGCACTACGCGCCAAGGTTTAACTTACATGCAAGGAAATGGAGAGTCAGCGCAATGGCGGTGGATAGAGGGATGAGGGGGGCGGCACCCAGCGCCCACTTTCGCCATGCCCTGAAGGTGGCTCTCCTGTCCCCCGGCCACTTGGTGTCTGACCCGGTCCGAGTCTCGCTGTCAGAGGTGCTCAGCGCTTGGAACGGCTCCTTTACTCGTATATCCTACAAATAAAAGTGTTTAACGTTATAAACGATTGCGCAATACAATACAAAAGTCGGTGATGTTTGAAATAAGTTCATGTTTTTGAAGGTCAAAATACAACACACACACACACACACACACACACACACACACACACACACACACAGAGCCCTTTTTTTCCTCAGGTTTTTCCTCAGCCATGTCCTTAAAACACACGCCGAAGCATTTAAGCACCTAAAGAAAAAGAGGTAGGGCTTTCTGAATTGCCAGACGAGTGGAGACGCCTGCTGTCCTAATTGACTGAATGTTGGTGTCCCACATCATTTGTTTCTTCTTCTTTTTCTTCTGTGCTAAAGAGACACCAGAGAATCTACCCCAAGTCTGTTCTTTTGTGAATATTCCAACAAACTTGGCCAGTCATTTAAAGAAATCCGCTTTATTTACACACTACACACACTCGTCGAAACGCTTATGGCACAATACACCGAATAGATTAGAATCCAAAGATATAATAAATATATACTATAAACTAATTCACATTGAAACAAATGATTTTTATATACGTATAGAGTATTTGTTCATGCCCGGGTGTTTGTGTGTAGGCCGTGTGTGTGTACGACGCACCTATTAGCTGATTTATTCATCAGTGCATGTTTACATCTTAGTGTCCTTCAAGTACTGTGCGGAAGTGTCCTCAGATGGACAAAGATACCCAACAGTCGTTATAAGACAGATATGTATGTACAAAAAGAGAAAGAGAGAGAGAGAGATAGAGTGAGAGAACGAGAGATAACCAGGTGAGGTCTCCTTCCCTGTGGAGTTGTGCGGAGAATAATTCCGAGGGTCCGCTTTCCCACGGCCCTTCTCAGTAAGGTCACCGCTGCGTCGGCGCGGCCACATCATCTTTCATAGCCATAACTTTGACAAGTACCGTGCTGCAGATTCCCTGCATGTGATTCCAAGTCGGTAAACAAATCACTCATCAGCACTACACAGAGATGCACACATTGCCCGGTTGATCCCCAGACTCTGGGAAATCAGGTGTTATTTTATTGAGATTTTATAATCTTTAACTCACATTCTATTTAAATGCCGGTTGTATCCCTTTTCTAAAGGCACACGTTTCAGGCTCCTCACTGTGCAGTGCACTCCGAGCGCTTTTTCTTACCTGTACAGGTGGGTCTGCGGTTCCACAGTGTCCTAAACCGGATACGCTGTAAACATCGCAGCTTCTGTTTTTGGGGAAAGTCCTCATTCCTGGTCCAGTGTGTCTCCCTGTCGCAGTCGACACACAGCACGACTCCGGGAGGGAAAAAAAAAACAACCTACAAGAGAAGGGGGAAAAAAAAAAGCACCCCGGAGCGATGCCTCGCTTTCGGTGCGCAAAGAAACCCGAGCTGAGCGGGTGCAGCGCTGCGCGCGCTCAATGCCTGCGCCCGCCCGTGCACAGGTGCTGCACGGCTCCCATGATGCAAAGCGGCACAAAGGCACCACTATAAACCGGTGGCACCCTGGCGTCCGACAGAACCGGCGGCCAAAGTCAGGACGATCAGCAACGTGTCCGGAGACGTTCATATGATCAGGGAGCAGCCAAATAAAAGAAATTAACTGTCTTCAAATGAAAAAATACAATGTATACGTCTAATATGTGGTATTATTTGTTAAACATATTTAGTTCATAAATATGTAATAGAAATATAAAAATTTCTATTACAGCAGTTTTGACAATTCTAATATAAACATGTAAACAGCTCACATATATATATATATGTGTGTGTGTTTATATATATATATATATATATATATATATATATATATATATATATATATATATATATATATATATATATGTATTCATTCATTCATCTTCTACTGCTATATCCGATCTTCCCTCGGGTCACGGGGAGTCAGTCTGTGTCTATCTCAGGCGTCTATGGGCATTAAGGCAGGATACACCCTGGATGGAATGCCAACCCATCACAGGGTACACACACAAACACCACACACACACACACATTCATACACTAGGGACAATTTTCCAAGGTGCCAATCAACCTACCGTGCATGTTTATTGGACCGGGGGAGAGGAAACCGGAGAACCCGGAGAAAAACCCCCTGAGGCACGGGGAGAACATGCACAAACTCCACACACACATGGCCAAGACGGGAATCAAACCCGGACCCTGGCGGTGTGAGGCGAACTGTGTTGTTAACCACTAAGCCACCGTGCCCCTAGGGCAGAGGAAACATGTTTGTCAATATTTATGATCATTTCCAGCACTCACATTTTCAAATGTCCTTTATTTTGGAACGCACATGTATTTCTGTGTCTATGCACATACAGCAAACGTTACAGATTTTTGAATCACACAAGACGACAATCACACAATCCGCTCAGACGAGTTAACGATGGCTGTGAAGATGCTGAGGTTCGATACGAATACTGAGGTTCACTGAGTAAAGGTCATGATGCTTGGCTGTGTGTGTGTGTGTGTGTGTGTGTGTTTCTTCTAGGTTCATTATCAGTCGTAAATGTGACTGTTGATCCAGGAGATGAGCTTGGCCACCCTAGTGTACACTCCGGGGAAGTTGGGTCTGCCGCAGCCTGACCCCCAGCTTACGATCCCTATCAGGAACCAGCGTCCGCCTTCCGTAGCCTGGCAAGAAAGGGGACCGCCCGAGTCACCCTGCGGTCAAAGAGGAAAGCGTAACGGTACCGAGAAAAGACTTAAGGACGTTTTAGGTATGGATTCTTCATGTAGGATTGCTTTCTTTTTTGGGCTCACCCTGCAGGCATCTCGCTCTCCACCGGGCACGCCTGCGCACAGCATGCGGGGTGAGACAGGACCGTATGCCCGTTTACACTCGGTCTGACTCAGGACGTTTACCTCAGCCTTCTGAAGCACAGTAGGGAGGACCTTATCTGAGAAAAACATCAAAGAGCAATTTCGTAAATAAATAAATAAATGACGAGACACTAAATTTGATCTAGCGTTTTGCCTCACCCTGTTCGGAGCGGTAGCCCCAGCCGGTCACCCAGCAGCGGTGTTTCTCACTGAGAGTCTGCGATGAAGCGGGTAAGCACACGGGTTGGATAAAGGGGGCCAGACTGTTAGGCCACGCCTTTCGGAGCTGCAGCAGGGCGATGTCATAGTCAAAGTTACGAGCGTTGTAGTACTCGTGCACCACGATACGGCGGATCTCCGCCACGTGCTTAGCACTTCCCTGAGTCAACATGCCCATATACGCTATCCACTGGCGCGGGTCTGACAGTCTGGGAAAGGCAAAGGCTATCACAGCGTTTTACATCTACTACTAACCATCATTACATCACAGCTCATGTTAATCACATAAGGTGTTAGGAACATGCGTTTACCTGATCTTACCTCTCTTTGCTGAAACAGTGTGCGGCGGAGACAAGCCACTCGTTGGTGATGACGGAAGCGCCGCAGTACAGGTGCCCAGAGAAATGCAAACTAACCTGCCATGGCCACTCCCCTTCTACAGCGTTGACTCCACCCACCACTCGCTCCTGAGGGGTCGCGCTGTCTATCACGCGCTTCACAGGCATGGACTGGCCGCAGGCTGCATGGTTACCGTCACATCACGGGCAAAGCAATGCAAAGTTATTATTTGAGTATTTGAGGATTTGGGTACATTTAATATTCTAATATTCAGTTAGGTCCAACTATACAATGGACATTTCCTGAAGAAAATCCTGGTCCGTTTAATATTTAGCGTTGACTTCGAAATGCTAGCTAGTTCAGAGAGACGAGTTTTTAGACACCAAAACAAAAACACAGTTTTGGTTGGGTTTTTTTTGGGAGGGGGCGGGGCCAGTGACGCATGTGACATCATCAAATTATCCAAATTGTCCGACTCCCGTCGATGTGCCGAGCGTTTAGACACGTCACATGACCCTGTGTCCGAGTTTCGCTGTTTCATAGATTTTTCACGTTCGCAGCCACATGACTCCATGCGAAAGTCATATGATCGTGACCTACTCTATCTCACCTACGAGTGGATATGTCAAATGTGCATGTCGGGAGCGGAGCATCAAATTTCTCCATTCATTCTCTATGGGGCCGGAATGTCGCGGATTTCTCGAAATTCCGAACGTGTTTGGGGGTTCGGGAGGTATATGATCGTGATCCACTCTGGACCACCTACGTGTGGATTTGCCATATGTGCATGTCGGACACTCACAGGCCGAACTGTGAGGCATGTAATATCAGCCCCATTCATTTTCTATCGGAAAAAAATTCCCTCTTTTTGCCCCCGGGTTCGGAATTCCACGGGACGATTCCTTATAAAAGTAATATCACACCATCCACACAATATGAGGAATGATTCATGAGGATCGGACAAAAACTGCGTTGAAATTACACTCTGAAAATTTGAGCGAAGCGAGAGAGCGATTATAATAGTGATGCTTTTGCACACGTTACTAACTAGTTTTTTCACAAACAAATTTTCTTTAATAAAAATGTAAAAAAAACATATTATTGTATTATTCATATAAAGTAATAAATAAAGTGACAGTACTTTACATAACAAACGAACCGTCCCACGACGAGGTTTCTCTAAACAATCTCGGCCAATCAGCAAGCGACAGTTCTTAGCCAATAGGAACACTCGTTGTTGCTCTAATGACTGTTTATCGCGTAACTGTTTTAAGTGTACTGTACTGTTATTAAATGTTATTAACACTCTATAAGCCCTTGTAGAAGTATGTCATGAAATGGCTTCAAACTGCTTCCAGGCAATTTAATTTAATATATTCATTCATTCATCTTCTAGCGCTTTATCCGATCTTCCCTCGGGTCACGGGGAGTCTGTGTCTATCTCAGGCGTCTATGGGCATTAAGGCAGGATACACCCTGGATGGAATGCCAACCCATCACAGAGTACACACACACACACACACACACACACACACACACACACACACATTCATACACTAGGGACAATTTTCCAAGGTGCCAATCAACCTACCGTGCATGTTTTTGGACCGGGGGAGGAAACCGGAGAACCCGGAGAAAAACCCCCTGAGGCACGGGGAGAACATGCAAACTCCACACACACATGGCCAAGACGGGAATCGAACCCGGATCCTGGCGGTGTGAGGCGAACGTGCTAACCACTAAAGCCACCGTGCCCCTTAATTTAATATATATTTAATATCATTTCCTTTAATTGATTTAATGTAGCCAGTTGATGCATATTTGACATGTACTACAGATCATATTGGAGGATCTGATTGCACAATAATAATAGGATCTGCTTGAAAGCCAAAAAACACACAAAATGATTTTTTTATATGATTGTAAATCAATTCAGGCAACAATAATGTTTTTATACATTATTTGTTGATTATACGTGTGAATTAGGTCAAGCCCTGTACATCACATGCACTGTGCTACGTTTATAAAGTGACGCGTCCCCCCCCGGCGGCTTTGAGAGGACTTTTAGAGTGTGGAAAAGAGAAGTTGTGAAAGAGAGGAAGCTGACAGGCGTTGACTGGATGACCAGCCACGGTCCTGAAGAGTCCTGGTCTTATTAAATAAATACAGGTCTTTGCTATGGAGCCGGTACAGTGATCACAGCCCAGCCTTTGTATATCAAAGCCCCTTCCAAATCACACTGCAATTAACACAGCAAGGTCAGCGCACTGGTGAACTCTTACAGGATGGAGCTGAGACTAACAATATCCTCATGGAAGAACAGCTGAAATGTGTGCAGGGGCGGCCTGGGGTTGGGTGAGGCATCGCTCGAACAATTACAGCGCGTATAAATAAAGTCTCTGTGTGGCTTCTAGAGCGAGCAGAAGGTTAATGATCTGAAGTCATCTCGGCCAAATCAATTTTCCCCAATCACAAGAACTCGAGAGTTTAAATAAACACACCCGGATTCATGCGGTGAGGAAACGGCCGTATGCTTTACGAGAACTCACCGCAGTCCTTCTCATCACTGTGGTCCAGACAGTCATGATATCCGTCACACTTTGCATTTTTCTTTAGGATACACGCGCCGTTGCTGCACTGATACCACATCCCCGAGCAGCCGGTCTCTACAGGGCATCAAGCACTCAGTCAGAGTCATATTCACATCTCACTTGTAGACAACGACAAAATAAATGCTTTGTCTGTAGGTCAGACTCGGGCAAATTAAGGCTCACTGGGGGCCACATCCGGGGCCCCTTGGCCCATTTAATAAGGCCCGCTGAAAATAATCGGATAATAATTATGACTGCATTCATTATCCTGTAATTGCCTGACGTTCCACCAGGTGGCGCATTAGGCACTGCGTTAACACGTTAAGTGTTCTATGTTTGAGATGTATGCATCGGGTGCTGGACAAATTTTAAAAGTCCCCTGAGACAAAAAGTTTGCGCCCCCCCGCTCTAAATAACATGGTTTATGTGAAATACATCTTTTTTTCCAAAACAGTGTTGTTGTTTTTTTTAGCGTGTGTGTGAACAGTATTGGCGATCTGACCTTGGGTACAGTTGGTTTCATCTCGACCATTGGGGCAATCTTTCTCTCCGTCGCAAATGTACAGCGGGTGAAGGGAAGTCAGGCTGCCGCAGTTTTTAAAGGGTTTTGCTGCAAATTGAAAGTGGCAGCGTGTAAGGAGATACAATTCACCCTGACAGATCACTACTAACGAAATGCATTCTTGTTACTTGTATGGCGTTTGTTTGTATCGATCGGTAAGATAAGTCATGTGATCCTGATCAGGATTTCTGTGGGGTTTTTTTTTTTTACAATATAAGGAAATATATTTTTTGTTCGTCTATGTTCACAATTTTCCCGGTTTGTTCGGTGACGGAGTCGGAAAACTGGCATACAACAAAAAACTTCATCGCTTTCGTCTTGACAGTCATCCAGGCCGTCACAGCGGCGTTCCTTTTCCACGCACAACCCTGTGGGGCACAGGAAGTGACCCTCAGGACATGCTGGAGAAGAAAAAAGAACAGTGAGGGTGTGTCCTTAATCAATGTGGAGTATATATATATCAAAATATTTAAACAAATTGTAATAGCTTCCCCTGTCCTCAGGGGGCAGCGTTCTACTCACGTTGGCTGATGTTGAAGCTGCTGTATGTTGCGCTGAACGGCAGCTCAGAGCTGCGGGAGCTGCAGCGAAACACCACTTCCACATTTCTCTCTGGGACGCGGAAGACGGTCGTATGGCTGACGTAGCGGCCGCAGTATCTGTACGATCAGCGAGTCATGGTCAATCTAAACTCGCGCTTCAGCATCGGACTAAATGCACCATCACTCACATGATCTCGTTGACCTTCCACCAGCCGTGCTCGCACGGCGCCAGGTCCTTCAGCGAGAGGACGTACCTCTGAAACGTCAGAGCCACGCCGAGAAACGGGCCGCGGGTCTAAAAGGAGTCGCATGGCGTCAAGACGTCATTATTACACTTCAAAAGTGGCATTTACGTGACTGTATTCGATCTAACAGTGTTTCCATGTTGTGACGTGCCTGGAACCTCCAAGTGCAGGAGCAAAGCGGGGGCAGAAGACTGGGGTAAAAAGGGCTGGTCATTTCTCCCTCTTCACCGGGGGCAACTGGAATTTCAGACACGCTCAGGCATTCTACAGAGACGTTAAACAGAGGTTAAAAGAGAGAGAGAGAGAGAGAGAGAGAGATAGAGACACAACTTTGAGATCAGACATCCGGGATATCACACACACCCTCCTCGGGAACAGCCTGGAAGAATCCTCGGAAGCTCTTGTTGCCTTGTGTGAGCCTGAAGGACAGCAGCATGACGTTCGAGGTGGAGACGAGCGAGACTGGGACCCGCACGGCTTCGCACAACCTACACGTATTTAACACGGTAAACATATTTCACCGTGTATTCTTTCGGAGAACAACTTTTTTTAGTCGGAGATCAACTCGAACCTGTGTAAGGTTTTGGCTCTCATAGGCAGCAGGGCGTCGTACACCGTGAGCGCGTCGTACACGCAGTCGCTGGCGTCGATATCCAGGCCGCTGACGGTGAGGCGGATGATGGTCCCCGGGGCGGACGTGAGCTTGACGTGGCAGCTCAGACCTCCCCACGAGGAAAACACGTTCAGCGGGACTTTTGCCTCGGGGATTCCTGCGTACAGCTTGTCCACACACTCTGAGCCTGAGACGGAGGCGGAAAAAATGATGAATCTCGGGGTCAGTTTTAATGCGAGACATGTCAATGAAACACTGCCAAAGCTTTACCTGCAGCGATCGATGTGTAATCAGAGCGAAGAGCAACTAAAGAGAAAAAGTGTTATAAATATATCATTAATATAACATTATATATTTACATATATATATATATATATATATATATAATATATATTCATTCATTCATTCATCTTCTAAGCTTCTACCGCTTATATCCGATCTTCCCTCGGGTCACGGGGAGTCTGTGCCTATCTCAGGCGTCTATGGGCATTAAGGCAGGATACACCCTGGATGGAATGCCAACCCATCACAGGACACACACACACACACACACACACACACATTCAAACACTAGGGACAATTTTCCAAGGTGCCAATCAACCTACCGTGCATGTTTTTGGACCGGGAGGAGGAAACCGGAGAACCCGGAGAAAAAACCCCCCTGAGGCACGGGGGAGAACATGCACAAACTCCAACACACACATGGCTGAGACGGGAATCGAACCCGGAACCCTAGCAGTGTGAGCCATCGTGCCCCTATATATATATATATATATATATATATATATATATATATATATATATATATATATATATATACGATATTATATATATATTATAGAAAATTATTTCTGTTCAAAAATTGTCATTTCATCATGTTTATAAATTATTTGGGGCATATGCAATAATTAATAAAAACATTTAAAGCATTAAACAAAATGTGCATTTGTTCCACATCTGGACCTTCACATGTAGCTACGATTCTCTAATAAGATTTCAAGATATTACCTTAATAAGAACGTTACAATTATAGTCCAGTGTTTATGCTTATAACGCTCAGCATTTTGGAAATAATATTGCAATAAACAATTTCTGGTTTTTCTCTATGATACATTTTGCTGTTTTTGGGTGTCGTCTGTGAAAAGGGAAACTGTAGATTTGTATAGAATAGACATTTTGCTGTTTTTGGGTGTGAAAAGGGAAACGTCTGGAGGGGTGAAAAGGGAAACTGTAGATTTGACCCTTACCCTCTGTGCTCCAAGGGGCGCCGTATATGGCTGACCCTGCGCTGGGATATGAATATGCTGACAATAAAAAATGATATTATTAAAATCACTATATTACAGTAGAATCTGTATTTCATCTGTGTCATGATCAGAGTTTGTGTCTCTGCATCATCATCATCATCATCATCATCGTCGTCTTACTGTTGATGAAGATGGAGTCGATGTCTACTGGCAATCCCAGCAGGAAGCCCACGGAGGATCTGTTCTGCAGGGACGTGAGCACCGAGTCCCTAAAGATGGCGCTGACGCACTCTTCACACACTGCCGGCGTCTTTAGCCTGGGCACCACGAAGATCATCCAGAAATGCACCAAAACACCGCCTTTATCATTGTTACTGAGGAGAGTGCGATCAGAATACAACACCGATTACCCCGAGAGAAACATCCGCGCTCATTAGTAATGCAAAGGTAATGTACAAAAAAAAACAAACATCACAAAAACAAACAAACAAACATCAAAAACATCAAATTATTTAGGCTTTTATAATTCACAGTAAAAACGACAAGGCAAATAGAGAAAGATTTATGCACCTTCGTAAAATCGTAAAATATAAGAATAAGTGCTGAGTAAAAAGAAAATATTGCCATAAAATATTACTAAAAGTTTTACTTACTTTTACAATCACAACTATAATAAAAAAAATAAAAAAAAGGAAATGTAAAAATGTGTGATGTCAGTACCTCAGGTCGGATATGACGGTGTGTTTGTAAAGCTTTGATACTGATGAGGATCTGTAGACTTTGCTGACCTTTATTGCACGGAGGAAAATACACAATTATTGACTATATTTACTGCATAATTATCTATCTATCAGCACATCCATCCATTCATCCATCCATCCATTTATCACAGTGCATCTCATTCATTCATTCATCTTCTACTGCTTTATCCGATCTGCCCTCGGGTCACGGGGAGTCTGTGTCTATCTCAGGCGTCTATGGGCATTAAGGCAGGATACACCCTGGATGGAATACCAACCCATCACACACACACACACACACACACACACACATTCATACACTAGGGACAATTTTCCAAGGCGCCAATCAACCTACCATGCATGTTTTTGAACCGGGGAGGAAACCGGAGAACCCGGAGAAAAAACCCCTGAGACACGGGGAGAACATGAACAAACTCCACACACACATGGCCGAGAATCGAACCCGGACCGTGGCGGTGTGAGGAGAACGTGCCCCTTACAATGCATTTCTCCTGTCAGAAATTCACTTTTCTTTAACAGCAGCACATTCAGCATGTTATTTATTGTTGTGTCCACTAGATGGCGTAGGAGAGAACTGAAGTCTGCTGTTTGGTAAAGAAGGTTGGAGAGAAAACGTCGCTGTATCGGGCCTCGTGTTTTTATTGTGAACATGACATATATTAAAGATAATATGTACTTGTTTCTGTAGTAAGGGATCGTCGTAAAGACATGGCGTATGTGAAAATATTACGCATTTTTTGATACAGAAAGAAAACACATTAATAAAAAAGGAGTCTCCAGTTTCAGTGCTTTGTATCTGTCAGTATATTATAGAAGTTGCGTTTTTCCCCCACGACTCACCACATGCTGTATTTGATTTGCCATGGACACAAATTCGCTGGAGTCGGCATGCCGGTATTCCGGTATGAACTCCATGTTGGCAACACGGAACATTCCGGCGAAGTATACGCCACTGTTGCTTTCTCTCCGAACTATAAAAAAAATAAATAAAAAAGATTCGACAACATTTAACACGTGACTTTTATTCGAATTTTGCGTTTTTGTGTTACACTTACAGGTAAAGACCCACAGAAGTGACCACATGATCACCACCATGATAAACACGAGCAGCGTAATAATCAGGACCAGGTTCTGCAGAGTCACCAGCGGCTTCTTCTTTGCTTTCTTCGCCTTCTTTGCTCTCCTTCTGCGTCTGCTGTATTTTTTACATAGTTTATCGAGCATGGCGTCCACCGTGGCCACCTCCACGGACACGTCCTTCACCTGCAGGACAAAGATCGGTGCGATTTGTGGGTCACGGGCAGCCTTTCCTTACACTGTCTATAGAAATAAGTTACAATTAAAAAATAGCACTTTTTTTTAGCTAATTATATATATATATATATATATATATATATATATATATATATATATATATATATATATATCATCATCAGTCATTCATCTTCTACCCCTGTATCCGATCTTCCCTCGGGTCACGGGGAGTCTGTGCCTATCTCAGACGTCTATGGGCATTAAGGCAGGATACACCCTGGTATAGAATGCCAACTCACTGCAAGGCACACACACACACACACACACACGCACACACACACACACACACACACACACATTCATACACACACATTCATAAACTAGAGACAATTTTCCAAAGTGCCAATCAACCTGCCGTGCATGTTTTTGGACCATTGGAGGAAAACCGGAGAACCCGGAGAAAGCAAACTCTACACACACATGGCCGAGACGGGAATCGAACCCGGACCCTGGCGGTGTGAGGCGAACGTTTTATATATGATATATATATATATATATATATATATATATATATATATATATATATATATATATTTTTTTTTTTTAGCTATATCTTCTTCTGTGGTAGATGTTGGTGGTGGCACTTTTAGTGGGTGGTGTTATTGGTAAATCTTACTGAAACCTATTACTGATAGATGATGTTGTTTTGGTAGATGTTTATCGTAGACTAGCCCTAAACACAATCACAATCACACTACTGCTCACCACAAACTCAATACAATCACCATCAATCTTCACCAATATCACTTTATCTGTAAGAAAACAATGAATCTGGCACTAAAACCTGCCAAACAGTAAGTGACGCTAAATCGTAGCAATAAATGCACACAAAACTAGCCGACAATCTTCAAGACCATCAACAACAAATTCCATGCGACACCTGCTGGCCAAAAGTGCAATAACACGTTAATAATGCTTACATTGATGCTGCTCTTCTTAACAAAAAGATGTTTTATGTCAGATTAAAGAGTTAAACCCATATCTAACTCCTTATTCTGTATTCAGATTTAGAAACAAACAAATAAACAAAGAGTAAATATGGAATTAAATATAAGCATTAATTCATTCATTCATCTTCTACCGCTTTATCCGCTTTTATCCGATCTTCCTCGGGTCACGGGGAGTCTGTGTCTAGTCTGGGTCTATCTCAGGCGTAGGCGTCTATGGGCATTAAGGCAGGATACACCCTGGATGGAATGCCAACCCATCGCAGGACACACACACACACACATTCACACACACATTCATACACTAGGGACAATTTTCCAAGGTGCCAATCAACCTACCGTGCATGTTTTTGGACCGGGGGAAACCGGAGAACCCGGGGAAAAAAACCCCCTGAGGCACGGGGAGAACATGCAAACTCCACACACACATTCCCGAGACGGGAATCGAACCCGGATCCTGGCGGTGTGAGGCGAACGTGCTAACCACTAAGCCACCGTGCCCCCATATAAGCATATAATATATATATATATATATATATATATATATATATATATATATATATATATACTATATATATATATATATATATATATATATATATATATATATATATATATATACATTATAATGCAATCGTATTATTTTATTAGTATATCACCATCATATATAGATTTATTTTGAAGGATACACACACACACACACACACACACACACACACACACACACACAAATACATATTCATATTTGTTCATTTTTAAAACACGGCCTTCAGTGTGTAAACAGTTAAATCCCAAGATTCCGGTTGGAAAACATCCCGGTGTGTTTGTGTCCCCGCTGTGCGTCTGAGTTAACCTGTTCAGCCTCATAACGTTTCAGTGAACATTTATAATTCATGCCGTGTCAACTCATCTCGGTTTACTTACTTACAAGTATCTAAGCGAGGGCTGTTTTTTTATAGTCTAACCTTTATTAAAATAGGTGAAATTGGTTTATTATTTACGCATGTGGGTGAAAAATAAACGAGTGAGTGATTGGTTGATTGATTGATTGATTGGATGATTTGAAGGTGTTGTGAGTTTGGAATAAAGTCTTGAGTGACATAAAACACACCGTGTGTGAGATGAAACCTCACTTTGACGTAAATAAAGATGATTTCCAGCAGGTTTACAGAGTAAAACATTAGTAAAAGATAATGCTTTAATTAAATAACCGAGAAATGGACGTTTTAGGTGGCCGGTAATAACCGTTGCATTATAAAGCGACTCACGCTGACGCGGTCCTCCGGCTGAGAGTCGTCCTCGCTCCCCGGGTTGCTCTCTCCGTGCGCCTCCATATCGCCGGTGCATTCCTCAAACCTTCAGCTTCTTCTTCTACCGGCGATTCCCGGCGAGATCGCGCGCACAGCCGCCATGACCGTGCGCCTGAGCCGCGGGGTGGTGCACGTGCGTGAAGCCGCCGAGCGCCGTTTGGGATTACGGGTGTAATTTAATCCTGTGGGGCAGAGCTCCGGTTTCCGTCATTCCGTTATCCGAGAGAGCCGTTCACTTCGGGGTTCACTTTAGATTATTTTATTATTCGTTATTTATTTATTATTTGATGTGTCCTTTCTGAAAATCTCACGTGATCACAGAAACTTTGAATGGAGTAATTGAGAGACTGAGGGGCATGCGCATATGACATCCTTATAGGCAATCTAGAGGACGTTCAGAGGAACACTAAAAGGGCAGTGCATTACTGAGTCATCACTGGACTGGCCCTATATGCGAGAAAACATGACAAAGTGCCCCCTGTGACAGGCTGCCTATAGGGCAGCGTTTTCACGCACGCTATAGGACATGTAGTGCGTTTTCCGTGATGGTGCCCTTATACGTTTCTTTGCACATAGGGGAATACTATACGGCATCATATCGTGTCCTAAAGGCTACCCATATTTGAATGAGTGCATCAAATCCTACACTAGGAGCGCACCCTATAGGGCACTTCATGACGTTTCCAAACCCTATAGACCAATGCATGAAGTCGTTTTCTTCGGAACGGTGAACCAAAGTGAAAATTCACTTCTTGAAATGCCGGCTATATTATATTATATCACTTCACCTGAAGGGCAACCTAGAAGGCAGTATCATCAGACCTGCATTACGTATTTCCTGTTAGCTTCAACGCTCCAGTGCAAAACTAGCGCAGCGAACGTGACATGAGGTGTGTGAGAACTGTATAAAAGACAAAGTACACAAGCTCAGAGGTGTTTATTTACAGGACATGAGGTTATTAGTGCAGCGTTTCTAAAGTTAGGACTAGCTTTTCAAAAAGGTTCCAGCCTTAGCTTTATAAAGTTATATAACAAACTTGACAAGTAGACGTTTGTAGCATATTTACGCTAACGTACGCTGATGTGGTGAACAGAAGGATACAAAAATCTGATACAAGCAGCACCGTTACCACACCAGAAACACACAAACACACAGCATCAACACTTTTGGTACCAAAGGCTTGCACACACACACACACACACACACTTCGTTCATTTGTTCTTCATTGTGTTCCTTCACATTGGCACCAGGCAGCACTACTCAGAGGAAGTTCTTCATATGAAAGATTATAAAGTTCCCTATTTTTTCATTTCCGTAAAAGGGCGTTACGCGTGAACGTGTACCACAGTGCGGGTTTCCTCTTGGGTTCTGCCAAAGAGAAGACCTGCTGCTGGGGGATACTGGTGGGCACAGTGATGTGGCGCTGGTGGATGGGGTGTAGCGCTTGGTGAGGATGAGACACTGGGTGTCCTGTGTATTTTATATCTTAGGGGGGGAAAAATACACACAATTAATAAACACACAATTAACTAGTTGATTTCGTCTAATATTACAATATACCATCAATACACGGCGAACTGATCTTACTTTTCATTTTGCCTTGTTTCGATTTCCTGGCATTTTGAATCGCGTCTTTCCTTTGGGTTTCGCTAATCTCCATACCTGTGGGAGAGAAGAAAGCGTTATGCTGAAGGTGTTGGAACATCATACGCAAACGAATCGTAATAATACAGATTCATTATTTAGAAAAAAAACTCGTTAATGAGGTAGATATTTTTGTAGGGAGTCTCCAGTGTCAATATCTTATCACAGACCATTACAATACATAATTTAACCAGATAATAAATAAAAATAAAATGGTTTGTGTGGGAAGGGGACATGGTGGTTTAGTGGTTAGCACGTTCGCCTCACGCCTCACACCGCCAGGGTTTGGGTTCGATTCCCGTCTTGGCCATGTGTGTGTGGAGTTTGCATGTTCTCCCCGTGCCTCAGGGTGTTTTTCTCCGGGTTCTCGGGTTTCCTCCCGGTCGAAAAACATGCACGGTAGGTTGACTGGCACCTTGGAAAATTGTCCCTAGTGTATGAATGTGTGTGTGAATGTGTGTGTGTGCCCTGCGATGGGTTGGCATTCCATCCAGGGTGTATCCTGCCTTAATGCCCATAGACGCCTGAGATAGGCACAGGCTCCCCGTGACCCGATGGAAGACCGGATAAAGCGGTAGAAGATGAATGAATGAATGAATAAATAAAAATAAAATGGTTTGTGTGGGAAGGGGACATGGTGGTTTAGTGGTTAGCACGTTCGCCTCACACCACCAGGGTTTGGGTTCAATTCCCGTCTTGGCCATGTGTGTGTGGAGTTTGCATGTTCTCCCCGTGCCTGAGGGTTTTTTTCTCCGGGTTCTCCGGTTTCCTCCCGGTCCAAAAACATGCACGGTAGGTTGACTGGCACCTTGGAAAATTGTCCCTAGAGTGTGAATGTGTGTGTGTGTGTGTGTGTGTGTGTGTGAGTGTGTGTGCCCTGCAAGTTGGCATTCCATCCAGGGTGTATCCTGCCTTAATGCCCATAGACGCCTGAGATAGACACAGGCTCCCCGTGACCCGAGGGAAGATCGGATAAAGCGGTAGAAGATGAATGAATATACTCATATGATCCAATGCAAAATAGGCCACACCCCCTTCACCGGAGGTTTATAGCTCTTTGGCAGGAGATCTTTCACTCCAAACCATGAAAAAACACATCTTCATGTGTCCACCTCCAAATATCTTCTCACAATATGGGTGGAAGAATTAGGAGTCCCCGTAACGGTTTTAGACTCACCCATCTCCTGGTCCTCTTTCACACGTCTGCGTTCCCGACTGAAAGCCTCGAGCCACAGCTGCTTGTCCTGGGCTTTCCTGCACGTCAGCACACACAGCACCTCCAGCGTGTCGCGGTTGCGCAGGGCGATGGCGTTCCGCAGCATGCCCAGGTCCGAGTGACGCCCGTCAGGCAGGTCCAGAGGCACCACCGTGTCGGCGTCAAGGCGTCCTCGATAGTGCAGAATGTCCCTCCACAGGACTTCCTTTTTACAGAAGACCAGCTGGTGATCGAACAGGAAGTAGCTGCGTTGCTGCGTCTTCCCGGCACGCACCACTCGAGTCAGCTCCCCCGAATGGATCAGCTCGGAGCTCCGTGATAACACGTCTTCACCCTGAGGAAATGACACATGAAGCGCAGCGTGTATTTATTTTCATTTATATTTACATTTGCAGCATTTGTCCCTTATCCAGAGCGACTTACAAGTGAGCAATTGAGGGTTAAGGGCCTTGCTCAAGGGCCCACTAGTGGCAGTTTGGTGGTGGTGGGGTTAGAACCTGTGATCTTCCGGTCCAGAGTCCAACACCTTAACCACTGGGCTATTTAGATTTATATTTACATGTATGGCATTTCGCACACGCCATTTATTTATGAATATTGTATATTATATATATATATATTATTTTTTTTTTTTTACACACTTTGTACTTTACTTCATATATTGTGCGTTTTTTTTTTATTGATTTTGCCTTTAATTTTCTATATTCTGTACATTTTATAAATGTATATTTTGTTTTTATGTATATATATATATATATATATATTTACATATATTTATATTTAATGTATATTTTATACATTTTGTTTTTTGTTGATCTGCCATTGTAAAGATTTAATTGTCATACTTTATGCAGCTGCAACAAACATTTCTCGCTGGATCAATAATGTAGTGTTTCCTACTGCCCCCTGGTGGAACGCATTGGTAATGACCAGAAAGCTTAAAAGGCTAAAGACTAAGGATAAATGGAAATAAAATAGACATTTGTGTGACAGAAATTGGGCCTTTATGCTGTTCTTTGTAAATCCAATCATTTACATTTAAAATAGGTTTAACAGGTACAGACTTGAAACTGTTAATAAGAGTTTCGGCAGCATTCCTGAGAGAAGCGCAGCTGAGATAACAGGCAGACGCAGCGGTGTGTTGTCCTCACCTCCCAGTTGCAGGATGGCCTCCTGCCAGTGCGCGATGGTGTCGATGCTCTCCAGCCTCCTTTTCCTCTCGTTGATCAGACTGGCCACGTTTTTCATCGCCTCGTACGCTTTACACACGCCTTCGTAATCACTGGACCAGGCAAAGTGACATAGTGCATAATTAACACTCTATAAGTATCTTTATATTTTAGTGTAAATTCATTCATTATTTTTGCAGCACAAATGCCTTTTATCACTATTAATCACATTTTATCCCTTTATTCTATTTCTTATTGTTCATTTCTATTATTTGACTTTATTTCACGGACAAATAAAACAAGTTCAAATAAATTCGATACGAAGCACATTAATGCGTTAATAATGTGTAATTAATGAGTTAATAATGCATATTTATGAAAGCATTACCTGAATGTTGAGCACTACATCTTGTGAAATAATTGTTAATTTCATTATATGTGTGTGTGTGTGTGTGTGTGTGTGTTAGTGCTACCTGTGTTCCATAGGTGTGTATTTGAGCAGCTCGCCCAGCTGCAGCGGGTATTTGCAGATCTTCTGCACGGGTGTGAGCAGGAAGCCCGCGATGGAGATGTCGATCATTTGCTGCAGGAGGCGACACGCTTCAAAAAAGTGTTTATAGCGTCCCTGCTTCATCAGTCGCTGCAGCTCCGCACAGGCGGCCGGATGTGTGTTACAGTACTCAGAGTATATGGAGAAACCCTCATCCTGATGCACAAGGACACACACACACACACACACACACACACACACACACACTGGACATTATTTTCTCGGTGTTTTTATGATGTTTATTTCACCTTTTACTCGGACAGAGTTCATAAAAAAGTTCATGTATAGATGTGGAAACATCACTAAACTGTATTTTATAATAATAACACAGGTTAGTCCTGTTTAAAAGCCTAATTCACCTGCTGTAGGAAGCATGAGCCAATCTCACTCAGATGCGGGTTTTCTTTTTCATAATTCTTTTCTAGATCCTTCAAGAACTTCCTCTGGAACTTGTAGATGTCTTCGATGTTGCTGAAGATGGTCTTGAGCTGGGTATCTGTGAACATATTTGGGTGCTTCCTGCACTGGCGGATATAACCCTACACACACACACACACACACACACACACACACACACACACACAGAGATCCCATTAAAACAATCGTAAAGCGTTGAGGAGAACATGGTCATACTGTACTGCACGGATTCGCCACAGCACTCGCTGTAATATATGGACTTGTCCATCAGGGGGCAGCAGTGAGAAGCCACACAGTGCGTGGTGTGAAAAGATTTCCTGCTGGGATTCATTTAGAATTACAAAAAAGAAGGATTTAAGATGAAGAAATGCAAATCCCTCTCTCACTCCCCATGTGATCAAGATGAATACGTGCTTATTATAATGACAAATGATGACATTCCGCTGTAACAGCTATTATAACGCTTAGTTTTAACAGGAAAACGCGACCCTATTCATATTTATAACGGAATATATCCATCAATTTTATCTTTTATATTTGTTTTTATGATTTTCCCCTCGGTTCTGCTTGTTTATGCGATGCAAAAAGTTGGGGAGGATTTTTAAAAATATCTAACTACAAAAAGTATTTATTAAAATAAGTATACACTTTTATTTACACAAAAATAATCGAAATAGATCAATGAAAACAACGGGGAGCCTTTAGAGTGATCACACTTGTAGACTTGTGTAGTGTAATGGGAACAGTGGTGTAACCAGGCAGTTTGAGTTTTAACATATTAGTTCATAAATGAGATAAAAGAATAACGTTGTGTAAATATTGCGTATAATCTTATGTCCGGACGCCAATTAAACGATGATCACATGATCGAGAGTCCTTCGGCTGATGTCCCGAGATCAACGGCCTTCTTATTGCGCTCTCTCAGGAAGCCTTCAGTTGTTACGGGAATGCTGAGAGTAAGTGCAGCGCCATGCATGTCAATACGTTTCGCTCGAAAGTTTACACACCCCCATGATTTTGAGTTAAAAACAACCTCAAAAAAACAAAATTCCCAGTAGCATTTGGTGGACGTATACTATGTGTGTGTGTGTGTGTGTGTGTAAAGGGAGGCACTGAAAAGTTGTGCAGCGGAAATGAAAGAGGTCGGAGTAGACTATCAACACAAAGCGAGGGCAACTTATTAAAGTCTACTCGTCACACTTAGAAAGGAATTTCTATTATTAACTTTATAATATAATGAACAAAGGGGGCACGGTGGTTTAGTGGTTATCACGTTCGCCTCACACTGCCAGGGTCCGGGTTCGATTCCCGTCTCGGCCATGTGTGGAGTTTGCATGTTCTCCCCGTGCCGCAGGGTTTTTTTTTTTTTCTTTTTTTTTCTCCGGGTTCTCCGGTTTCCTCCCCCGGTCCAAAAACATGCACGGTAGGTTGATTGGCACCTTGGAAAATTGTCCCTAGTGTATGAGTGTGTGTGTGTGTGTGTGTGATGGGTTGGCATTCCAACCAGGTTGTATCCTGCCTTAATGCCCATAGACACCTGAGATAGGCACAGATCATTTTGTGTTGAGGGCGTGTAAACTTTTGCACTCGAAGGTACGGTGGAGATTTGAGACACTGCGTAAATATATCTGTTACAGGAAACGAGCAGTCTCACCTCGCAGATGTCCCGGAGGTGTTTGATGTACACACGCTCTGTGTTCATGATCTCCTGGACCACGTTAGCTCTCATCTGCTCCCGGTGTCCCGAGGTCTGGCCGTGCGGCTCTTTACACAGCGCCTCCTGCTGCTCGGCCGAGTTCTCCGCACCCTCACTGGCCGAGTCCTCCTGGTTCACGCGCACCTGCGGGACAAAAGGCCACCGCGCTCACGTTCCACCCATATTAAAGTGCCAGATTAATATATGGGTTTGTCACATGTCTAAATGCTTATAAGCTTCGACCCTGTGCAAACTTTGTGTTTGAGAGGTCACAACCTGCATATTTGCTCTATTAGAAGGCCAATTTACAGTAGCTCCACCCTCCTTTAGAAACCCCCTTGTTCCCATGACCCCCCCCTTCCAAAAACCTGCCAATCAATAGCGGTAACCATGGCGACGCTCCTTCGGCGGCCTCTTAACTCGACCCCCGGGAGTCATTGAGAAGTTTCCATGGCTCGGCCTTGCGGCTTTGTTTTTCACGCTCGTCGCCCCACACTTACTCTCACAAAGCTGGAGGGGAACCAGGCCTGACGCTCGCCCACCAGCCCCCACCACCAGTCTTTCTCCTGGGCATCCAGCACCCGGATCACATCCCCGGCTTTGAAGGCCAGCTCCTGCTCGCCCATCGTCACGTGGTCCCACAGGGCCTCGGCGTAAACCACATGTCCGGCCGAGATGTACTGTAAGAGGATGAGACAGTCGCAGAACTTTATAACATGAACACAGTTATACACACACGCGGACTTTCATGACATCACATGCATACTGGGGAAAAAAAAACAAAAACACACTGGAATGAATGAATGAATGAATGAATGACAGAGAAGTTCTGCATTGGCTTGTTGGGTTGTTTCGGAGCAGGGAAGGCGGGAGACTTGTTCCGGAAAGTGAAAGGGATCCTAAACCAACATGGCTACCATTCCATGCTTATTGTTATTTACAGAGAAAACAGTCATTTTGGAGCGTTATGCCCAGTCACTGCACCTAAATCCTACTAAACTGCTCTGAGATGAACTGGATCACAAGGTCAGAAAGAAATCTCCAAAATAGTACAGAACGCTTGTTTTACAACAGGCTGAGGGCTGTAAACAGACTCAAATATTTATTTAGGTATTTATTTATTCTATTTATTTAATTATACATCTTATACATCTGTTTATGTACTTTTTATAATAATAACAGCAAATAAATACAGACGAACAGACACAAAACATTTTTACACCTAACACTGCAATGTTAATTGTTTAAAACACTTTAATAATAGTATTGATTATTTAATAGTTATTTGGCTCTGGTGATTATTCTTCTAATATTATTTTCTTGTTCATTTCAATCTCAATTTGTATTGGTGGTTTTAATGATTAAATAAGGTACGCGGCTCCTTTAAGAATTATGTTCCAGTTTTGGTTGCTTTCCATATACACTGGTGATACGTTTAGCTTCCATACGCTAATATAGTGAGGAGCTCGTACCTGTTGTGAATGTGCAGTAAGGTGGCGTGATGCGGGGGACATTTAGGAGGCGTGAGTGGATGCACGTTGTGTTTTTTTGTGTAACATCTCTTTTATATTCCATCCTAACATTAAGCGGTAAGCGCGGCTGAGGAGCGACCAATGCTGGAACGATCTGGAAAGGCCACGGACTGAAATGCGTTAATCGCGCATAAAAAAAACCCCTAATTTAAGCTGAATGTTTGGAAGCTGTTGTTCATTCGATTTTTACAATTTGTTTGTACGAATATTTGTCATAAAATTACAGGTGCTTCAAAAGTAGGCGTGGTAAGAGTTAAAATACCATGATTTATAGTACCGTCTATTTATCAGCGTTTTTACAACAAGAAGCAATGAGGGTAGTTTGCACTGTTATCCATGTCTGGGCGTGTTCATTCGAGGTGTGTTTGTCTGCAATTATGGCGTGTTTACCACAGATTTGCGTATTTAAACGTGCGATCTTGCAGAATCTGTACGCTCGCTACTGCAGCATCTACGGTAATATTTTAGCGTTTTAACGTAATAAAAAGAGTCTGTTAGCGAGAAAGTTACGCAATGGTTTGGAAATAACGTGGAATCCTGGACTTGTTGCCGCGCCCCATTGGAAAATATAAATTCGCCACCCCGAGCAAATAAACAGCATGTTTTTACACTCCAATCCATTTCTACCACAAAAACTCATCATCCAGAAATGCATTCAAAAACCTCAGAGAATCATCAGAACCTCCACCCAGAAACACACACACACACACACACACACACAATATAATAATACCCACAGCACCCTTAAAGTATGCGCCGACTACTCCAATTATTTCCTAAGCCAAGTCTTCACACGCAGTCTGGGATATTTAACACCGTGACCTGACGCAAGCATGCAACATTTACACTCAAATTATTCACAATCTGGTTGTGATGTCACTTCTCGCCGCCAACCGACACATGATTATACACATGTGTTCTGTCTGTCGCGTGACCTCGTGCGTTTCGGATAAAGCAGCTGCACGAGGGTGAAACATTTCAATACGAGGACTCTTATAGGATCCTGTGGTCAAAGTGATCATTGTCCCGTGCAGAACAATGATTTATGAGGCGATTTGGATTTACAAGAGATATATCCGGTAATAAAACGGCGCCGGTATTTGGAAAGAAGCACCTTTAGGAATTAGGTCATGCGTGAGGAAAGCAATAATCCTTACGTCACTTAGGCTAATAAACTTTCCCCGCGCTGTGGTTTAATAAAGCCGATTCTTTTCCGGGGAAGGGGGGGGGGGGCGTGATTGGAAACAAAGTCGGTGCTGGGAGTGAATTCGCTGCAGTCACGGAACACATTTTCATTTATTCCACATGCAAATGATCTGTGTTTGGCAAATGAGCGAAGCGATGGCGGTGTGACGACGGACTGGCTCGGCTCATGTCGGGAATGACTTCTTGGAATGAAGGAGTGTCAAGTTACATCTACGGGACGACTGGAATCGTCACACACAAACGAAGCGCCCTGACAGTGTACACAACACTCATTCATGTTCCAGACTAACGATTTATACACTAAAGTACATTCATTCATTCATTCATCTTCTAGCGCTTTATCTGATCTTCCCTCGGGTCACGGGGAGTCTGTGTCTATCTCAGGCGTCTATGGGCATGAAGGCAGGATACACCCTGGATGGAATGCCAACCCATCGCAGGACACACACACACACACATTCACACACATTTATACACTAGGGTGTCAATCAACCTACCGTGCATGTTTTTGGACCGGGGGAGGAAACCGGAGAACCCGGAGGAAAACCCCCTGAGGCACGGGGAGAACATGCACAAACTCCACACACACATGGCCGAGACGGGAATCGAACCCGGACCCTGGCGGTGTGAGGAGAACGTGCTAACCACTAAACCACCATGACCTACTAAAGTACAATAAATACAATAATCAATCTGACATGTCACAGCGGACAAATATTGCAATCCATGCAGGATGTTCTTAGAATTAATTGTTAAGAAAATGTGTTTTAAACTCGTGTTTTAAAATGAAATACATTTTCCTTAATAGGTGCCAATACTTTTGGTCTTATCTGTCATTTCGCTTCCACGCACTTTGGGATATTTCATAGCATAAAGATGTTTGCTTCAGAGATAGAATAAAAGCGATCCGATATGTTGTGTGTTGTGTTTCAGGATTAGACGCTTGCAGTAGATCGGATCAGGGCGTCGCTTTTCCTCTGTAGATTAATCCATGAACTGGAATTAACGCTTCATCCCGGATTTGTCGTTACAGCAAAACAGGTCCAAAAAGCTCAAATGTGTTCAGGAGGCGTTTTACATACACATACATCGAGGCTTTATAAGGCGGCGGTGGCGGTGGCGGCGGCGCGATACGGGAAAGTCTGTCGAAGCCACGCCCCTTTTGCATTTTCAGCACAGCACGATAACTCACTTTTCATTCATATGGCAAAATTGATATCATTCAAAGATACTAATTAGCCGAGAATATAATAATTGCCATGAGACGATCCTTTGATCTCAAGATGTTTCTGATGTAAATGTAAATGTGGGCGGGGCTTACACGTGAACATACACACACACACACACACACACACACACACACACACACACACACACACGCGACTGTGTCTTTATACTGACCTGGTTTAAAGTCGACAGATCGAATTCCGGCTGCAGATACGGCGTTCCTTCTGTGAGCTCATCAAAACTGCCGTCCTCCTCGCTCACACTTCCGTCCAGGCCTGTGCAGCCGTCTGAGTTCCCGTCTGCCCCACACACACACACGTCAGCTTTGTCTTTCGCAGGACTAATCATACCTATGTTGTCTTTCACACACACACACACACACACACACACACACACACACACACACACACACACACATACACACACACACACACATACACACACTCACCACTGAGGACCCGGTGCGTTTTGCGGCGCCCCACTCGGTCCAGTCCCGTCGGCGTGCTCTGGGAGAAGACGCAGGGGCGCAGCCTGGCGGATACGGCGCGGTACGGGGGCACGCCGTGAGACGGTACAGGGGGTCGGGTGACGGGCTGCGGAAACACGACAGCAGCACACTTACAGACGTTTTGGCTCGGCTTGCGTTCCAAACAAAAAAAAAAAGGTTCAGTGACTGTCCTGGAAAAGGGCATTGACCCGATACAAGGGTAAACACGGCATGTCATGTTCTGAACACACTACGCTGAGTCAGCTGCTGTTCAAACGGGCGTACGATTATTCACTCAAATGAGGAGTTAAAGGTTAAGAGCCTTGTTGGGATTTGAACTCAAGACCTCCTTGTTCAACATCTTAATCACTGAACTGCTACACAAAAGCCCTCGCAGAAATTCTGAATTAACCATTTGGAAGATGCCATATCCAGAGCGGCCCACCGGGGGCAGCAGAGTGGTGCTGGGATTTGAACTCGACACCTTCGGATCTGCAGTAAGCCATTGAGCGACCCCATAAAACCTGTATAAATCATATTGTCTATTGTGAGACACTTCTGTAGTTAGTTTTAAAGCTGCTTTTTTTGTGCTAGACTATTCCTCCAGGCATTATTTATTTATTTATTTATTTATTTGTGGCTTAGTGAGGTCATTCAAAACGAGCGGGGATTTCGGGACGCGTATGAGCTCGCGGTATGAGGAAATGAGAGCGGGACATTATGGTTTTTTTTTCCTCTCAGAGCCAATTATGACTCACGCCGACACGGCGTCCCTGGTATGCTTTTGAACGCGGTAATTCTGCGTCCCTCAATGCATCATTAGACCTCAAGCAATAGTTTACCTATGGCGGAAATCGGCCCCGGGTGCGCTTGGAGGCACTGTAATCACGTGGACGGAAAAAGAAGGCTTTGGGGCACAAACCTATTAAGTGCTGTGAAAGAGAAATGCAAGCGGGACGAATCGGCTGCTACGGAACCCGTTCTCCTTTTGTCATGCTGTTAGCATTTCTCAGTCGCACAGCGTTTGTAACGAGACGATCCTGCATGACACATGACACTCGGACACGGAGTACAGGAAGTGTAGATATAATCACCGCCCTGGTTTGCAGTTTGCTTGGTAATATGAGCTGAATAAATCACGAGCTATAAGTATTACAATGCTGGTGTAAAATTAGACAGTGTTTTAATGGGTTTCCTGCCCAAATTTAGCTTTTCTTAACTTGATTTATATAAAAACGCACTATTAGATTAAAGACCCGGAAAGGCGTCTCCAGCGTCAGTGATTTGTAGGCATGAAGGTTCTTATTTTGTTGTTCCTGTGTAATTGTTTGTCTTATTAACAGTTAAGTGTATTGTAGTGTATAATGTATTTAGCAGGAAAGGACTTTCGGGAACGATAAATGAGCAAGTTCATCATTCATCTTCTACTGCTTTATCCGATCTTCCCTCGGGTCACGGGGAGTCTGTGTCTATCTCAGGCGTCTATGGGCATTAAGGCAGGATACACCCTGGATGGAATGCCGACCCATCACACACACACACACACATTTATACACTAGGGACAATTTTCCAAGGTGCCTAACCTACAACCTACATGTTTTTGGACCGGGGGAGGAAACCGGAGAACCCGGAGAAAAACCCCCTGAGGCACGGGGAGAACATGCACAAACTCCACACACACATGACCGAGACGGGAATCGAACCCGGACCCTGGTGGTGTGAGGCGAATGTGCTAACCACTAAACCACCATAGTGTCCCTTCTGTATAAATTCAAATGAATAAAAAAAAAAAGGCTTACGGAAGGAAAACTGGAATTCTCCTTGTTCATCAGGAGACGCGAACAGATCCACTCCTTCTATCACCGAGACAGGACGCCTCTTCTTGTTATCCTTTTTGGCGCTGCTGTTCTCGTCGGCGTGCAATTGCGTGTCGTTATTGCACCCGTCCTCCGGAGCATCGTCCTGCACTTCCACCTCCTCCTTGGGGACGGCGTACTTTCGGCACATGAGCTGTCCGTAGTCTGAGATCGGTCGAGGCCTGTTTCTGTTCGACCTCCTTCTGGGCACGGAACAGACGGGCGTGTCGCAGGAGGAGGCGGGCGAGGTCGGCGGCGTCGCCAGGGGCGACTCGGGGGCGCGGGTGGGTGTGGCGGGGGGGCTGGCGAACACCGAGTCGAAGTGGAAATCTGCCGGCGACGAGTCTCCGGGCGGCGTCTGGAATAAACGTGCGCACTTTTTATGGTAAATGGTACATTTTTAAGTTTGGACAGGAAGTGCGTTTAGAAACAACCCGGCTTCAGGAAACGGACATTAAAGGCCTCGAAAATCACGTCCTGCTGGCAATAACATCTTCCCACTGAGGGATGAAAAGTCGACTTACCTTTCCATTTCCACTCTTTCTCTCCGGAGTCTTCCAGATGCACTGAAACGGCACACAGTGGATCAGCACCATGGCGACGCAAACGCACACACACACACACACACACACACACTTTAAACATAAACAAACAGAGCAGCTTGTGCTCATGGGGCCATCTTCTGAGAATCTGTCAGAACAGCCTCCTGGAGTGTGTCTGCATCTGTGTGTGTGTGTGTGTGTGTGTGTGTGTGTGTGTGTGTGGTTGCATTTCTTAGACTTTGACCCCTTGATAAGTATCCGCACTCGGGTCTTGGAGCTTTGTTTAAGCAATGGAGCTAATCATAAACCCCAAGTAATCATTAACCCTTCTGGAGAGCGCTCCGGCTGAGCCATCTGTCTGACACGAGTCCGAGTGTTTACAACCGCCACAACGCTGTCCAATCGGTACGTCTGATTAATAACCAATATCGCCCAATCGACACGAAGTAAGATGGAAGGCACTGTTGCGTTCTTTGGCGTTTGGCCCGCGAGCGATCGGCCGATACGTGAGCTCACGACGGCGAGTACAGGGGTCAGAGGAAAAGTCTGACGTAAGCTACAATCAGTCCGTCTGTGTAATTCACTCTGATAATAAACGTCAATGCCCCCCCCCCCCTCCATATAATCACCCCATGTGCCTGATAGTACACCCTAATTATATCCATTATGACTCTGAGGGCACTTTAGGCTACACCTTCAGACCTGCCATGAAAAAATATTTTATTTGCTTATATATATGCTTTACATATTTAAAAAATTATAATTCGTCATTAGATATTTCGAGATGGTTAATGGTCATAAAAGATAAATGTGTGAAGTACAAATGGGACCTGATTGAGGAAAAATGGCTTTTTATTATCTATTTGTCAATTTGTAAAATGATGAAAAAATGCAACATGAACATTTTATGCCTTTGACAAATATATGCCATAAAATTCCGCCATATTACAAACGTTATAACATTATCAGCGGTGAAGTCCATGACACTGATTATCGCTGGCGTACGGTATATACGTATATATATCGTATATCAAGAAAGCTGCTTGATATACAAACAAACCGGTGCTTCCCTAAATAGCTTCCCCTGGTAGCATCTTCTCTATTTTAAACACTGCAGGGTCTGAGGGGGGTTTCTGAGTTCGTATTATTTAACGATAATAAATAATAAAATAAAAGGCTCTGAAAGGTTTAAGGCACTCAGCTGTTGATCGGAATGTCGGGGGTTCGAGCCCCGGTTTCACCAAGCTTCCACTCTTTGAGTCCTTTTGAGGACGAACCCTCTGTTCTCTAGGGGGCGCTGTAACATGGCTGACCCTGTGCTCTGACCCCATACAAGCTGGGATATGTGAAGAAAGAATGTGCTGTGACAAATAACGTCTGTCCTTCTACGCCTCTTACCTCTAAGTTCACTTTAACGCAGTCCAGTCTCTGTTCCTGTCCTGGACTTGCACACTGCTCATCCTGAACGAAGGCACTTTTCACATTTCGCTCTTCTTCCACAGCACCACAATCTCCGGGGATGAACTGGGACATATCGGAGCACAGCGCTGGACGCTGGACGCCGGGACTCGAGGGGACCTGTTTCGCGGAGCTGGAACAATCGGGAACCTGGTGATTTAAGGGATTATGGGTAATTGGTACTACGGAGTCAGTAGGGAGCGGTGGGGTGTTGCGGTGAATATCAGCCTGTGTTTTCTCCGTCTTGTCAGAGGCGCACGAGGGCGGCGGCCTGCGTTGGCGCTCGCTGGCGGAAACGCAGGGAGTCCTGCGGGAATAGTCGTCATGGAGCTGGCTGACGGCTGATAAGGAGGCCTTGCTGGTGGGACCGGGGCTCTGCCTTGCGGTTGACAGACAGATCGGTTAAACTGCCGACGAGTTTGAGCATCTTTCCTCGCACTCCCGCGCTCCCTCGGTACCGGCCTGCCTCGCATTCTTGCACGTCCGTGGACGAAGCACTCGCTGCTCTCTGTAAATCTGGGCTGCTGGAATCCTCGAGGCTCTGAAGCTGACAGGAAGGGACTTTGCGTTTGAAAGGGCTCTTGAATATATGCAAATTGTCCGCACTTTTGCTGAGTCTACTCATGGCCTTTGCATTGTCAGTGTCTCCGGTCAGACTGGGTCCGATGGGTTCCACGGTGCTGCAGGGTCGGGGGCGATAGGCAGGTTCCTGAGAACTTTTGGCTTGCTTTTGTCCGTTGTCCAACAGCGAGATGCGGCCTGCTCCGTACGCTCTGCGTATACTCCGTGAGAAGTGCGAGTTTCTATGCAGGCCGTACCCGTCGTCCTCATAATCATCCTCCTCGTCCAAACCACATGTACTCGGACCGGTGATGCGCGCCCCATTAGTGACCTTGGGAATCTCCTTCCCAGTAGGTTGAGCGCTTCTTTTAGTTACCAAGAATCCATAACTCTCCTCACCGGGCAAGTCTTTCTCGTGATTGTCTCCGGTCACGCCGCCGCGGTTCTGGATGCCCTGGAGAACAGAGGAACGCAGCTTTTTGAAGGAGCCCATAAAATGGAGACCAGGCCACGCTTGTGCGGCACTGGCCGGGCCCCGGTGTGGCGTCCGCTCAGCCGCGACACACTTTTGCTGTAAGGAAAAGATTCGCCCATTCTTGGACTGGCACGGTACGTCTTCGGCGATTACCGGAGTGGACCACGGATGAGCGCCCACACCGTTCAGTCCACGTTTCTCACAGCAGGACTCGGAGTGGACCGGCCTGACCGGGGCCCCAAGATTCATCCGCTTCTCTGCCTCAAAGGAGCTGCAGACGAGCCTCACTGGAGCGTCGGGGTGATGATCAAGAGAGGCTCCGTTTGATGAGTAAGACAGGGACATTTTGCTCTGTGATGAGGCTCCATCTGAGTGCGGTGTCTGCAAAATAAATAAATAAATAATCCGGCCTTTAAAATACAGACGTTTACAATTATGTTTCGCATCAGAGAACGGCACGCATTCGTACATATTACGTACAATTATGACCAATTGCAATGTAATAAAATCCTATGGTTCGTGTGTTATCTGTAAAACATCGCTGGCCTTTCAGGTTTTTTCGAGTCACACACAAGTATAAATCAAACAAAGTGTTTGTTCTAACATGTGTTCGATTTCACACGTCGAATTTCTTTTTCAGGTGTAAAATCAGAAACAGGTTCCTCATAAATGACCTTTCGATCCTGTGGGCGTTTCCGTCACTAAACAGACTTCCTGGTCGCTACACGGAATGAATGGAGCGCCTTCACGTCACGCCTGTAAGACGGCGATGAACTCATTGTTTTGAGGGTTAGCAAGTCGTCTTTGGAATTCGAGAAAAGACACCTGGGCACTTTACGTTGGGGGGTTGATTTCCGTGAGCGTGACTAAGCAATACAAAAAAAAAAAAAAAAAAAAAAGACGCTAATCCGTTTTGAGTAATTGAACAAATTGCTCGGTTTCCTCCGTGTTTATTCACCAAGAGCAAGACATCCGAGAGACGGAGTGATGGTGGGGGGGGGGGTTTGTAGCAGGGGGTCAACTAAGAAGGCTGATCTGATTTACCACCCACCTGTCGTGTCCCCTATTAGTGCAATAAACGGACAAACATGCTCGTAGCCTGGTTCTGTAGCCTTCCTATGACCTCAAGATAAAGGCGTCATTACTGCCTGGTGTCCAGTGTTGTTTATAAGAGTCTTACTCAGCATTTTTTTCTCCCCCCAAAACTGAATTGCCCTTTCGCACACATTCTGAACTAATGTTTCCAACCCGGGGCGCCCGTCATAACCAAACTGTTTACACTCTGTATTATGATGCGGCACCAGAAAGGAATTAGTGTTTTAGCCTTTGTTTGACTTCGGCTTTAAAAGAATGCAATTAAAACGACTCCCAGTTTCCTCCTCCTGCAGGTCTGCCAACATGCGCTGCACTTTCCAATGCGTTCCAACGCATACCGACGCACTACCCTTGTTCTCTCTCACGTTCATATCCCTGCCTCAACACTCGCATGATAAATGCAGGAGTGGAGTTAATTAAGAGCTCAGACAGAACCAGCATGCTTCCAAACTCCCCACCCCCCCCCCCCCGCCCTAACCAAACTGGCTACCAACTGGAGCCAGGCTCGGATTAAACTCCCCGAGAGAAACTCAAACTGCAAACCCACACATACAGAACGAAAATACATTCAGGGACTTCTAACACCGCCAGGGTCCGGGTTTCGGGTTGAGTTTATTCATCCGTCTCATGTGGGTTTGTGTAGTTCTCATGTGTGTTTGTGCATGTTCTCCCCGTGCCTCAGGGGGGTTTTTCTCAGGGTTCTGCGGTTTCCTCCCCTGGTCCAAAAAAAAAAAAACATGCACGGTAGGTTGATTGGCACCTTGGAAAATTGTTCCTAGTGTATGAATGTGTATGTGTGTGTGTGTGTGCTGTGATCGATTGGCATTCCATCCAGGGTGTATCCTGCCTTAATGCCCATAGACGCCTGAGATAGACAACAGACTCCCCGTGACCCGAGGGAAGATCGGATAAAGCGCTAGAAGATGAATGGATGAATAAAAGTGGTAACTTTTAATGACGAGTGACATTTTTTTCTACGCAAAAGCTCACGAGAAAAACCCACCATTCCAGTTCCAGCGATTAACCCGGACAAGCAGGTCGCTGTGTCGCCCTCGGGAAACCGCACAGCGCCAAAAACCGGACACTCTTGTTAAAACAATAAAGTAATTGTGATGAATGAAAAGGCGCGTGCCTCGTGTCTTAATGTCTAGCCGGCTACCTGAAAAACTGCATGGCTGTACGTTCATGTTCAAACATACCGAACCTTCTGTGTGCTCTGGTCCGTCCTTGTCCTTGTACCATTTACATACTGTTTGAGCAAAGCATTGGGGCACCTTATGGATTTGAGGGCACGTTATATCGCCTTCACTAGAACCAGGAGACCCGAACCTGTTCAGGCATGACATCATCCCTGCGATGCCGAAATATCCTTCCCATGTGCACGGAGGGGGGGAAGATCTGCTATAGAGGTCCGACCTCATGGGGATGGGGATGTACCCCTTCACCCCTTGTGTGTGAAGAAGAGACGAGGCGGAATTGCAGAGGAAACACCTCGTCACGAGGTCTGACTGAGAGAGGGTGTCATTTACTCCTGTTTGCTGACGGACCCTGCATGTGCCATGTTATGACCCAGTTCCTATTTTTTGGGCCAAAAAAAAAAAAAAAAGGAAAGCGATTGTGAGAAAGGGACACGCCCTGCTGGTTGGCGTGGGAAGCCAGGAAACACGACCGACTCCTCAGGAATTTGCTTACCACACGTTCTGTGTGTCCCTCAGCCTCCTTTAGACTCGGGCTGGGGACCAAAATCCTTGATTTCACCGACAAAGTGTTTACTCATAATTCATTCATCTTCTAGCGCTTTATCTGATCTTCCCTCGGGTCACGGGGAGTCTGTGTCTATCTCAGGCGTCTATGGGCATTAAGGCAGGATACACCCTGGATGGAATGCCAACCCATCACACACACACACACACACACATTCATACACTAGTGACAATTTTCCAAGGTGCCAATCAACCTACCGTGCATGTTTTTGGGACCAGGGGGAGGAGGAGGAGGGAGGAGGAGGAAACCGGAGAACCGGAGAACCCGGAGAAAAAACCCCCTGAGGCACGGGAGGAGGGACGAGGGGGAGAACATGCACAAACTCCACACACACATGGCCGAGACGGGAATCGAACCCGGACCCTGGCGGGTGTGTGAAGCGAACGTGTTAACCACTAAACCACCGTAGTGCCCCGTTTACATATTCAAAAAAAATAACAAAAATCTGGAATTCATTCATTCATCTTCTATCGCTTTATCCGATCTTCTCGGGTCACGGGGAGTCTGTGTCTATCTCAGGCGTCTATGGGCATTAAGGCAGGATACACACTGGATGGAATGCCAACCCATCACAGGGCACACACTCTCTCTCACACACACACACACACACATTCACACACTAGGGACAATTTTCCAAGGTGCCAATCAACCTACCGTGCATGTTTTTTTTTGGACCGGGGGAGGAAACCGGAGAACCCGGAGAGAAAAACCCCCTGAGGCACGGGGAGAACATGCAAACTCCACACACACATGGTCCGAGACGGGAATCGAACCCGGACCCTGGCGGTGTGAGGCGAACGTGTGCTAACCACTAAGCCACCATAGTGCCCCCGTTTACATGTTCGAAAAAATAACAAAAATCTGCCCTCTTTTTAAGACTTTAGATAGACGTGACAGAATGAACGAATGAAATGGAAAGTAAAGTCATATACGAACCAGTATGGACACTTTTTTTGCGCCGATCAACAGCTGGAGGAATGTGGCGGTGTGTGGTAAAAAGGGGGCGGTTCAGTAGCAAGCAGGAGGGAAAGCGTTTTAACTTATCACTGCACTGGAAGAAGGAGGAAAGCATTATGTGATGAAACTCTACATCGTGTGTGTGTGTGTGTGTGTGTGTGTGTGTGTGTGTGTGTGTGTGTGTGTGTGTTGGAATAAAGTGACCCCCACACTCCTCAAGTATGTAGAGGACATTCCAAAGCTCCTTCACGGCTGTCCGATGTGTTTATTTTGTTTTTGTTTTTTTTTGTTTAAATCATGGAGGGAGGGAAAGTGTGTGTGGTGTGTGTGGTGTGGTGGTGTGTGTGTGTGTGTGTGGTGTGTGTGCACTTTGTCGGGACGCGTTAAACATGCGACGCTTCGCTCCGTGTTCGCACCGGACGCAGATTATCAGTAGTGCAAAGTCTAGTCACATGTCACCTACATTTCCTCACTCGGAATGCCTTTTACATCAGCTATGCAGGCGTGGAAAGCAAAACAACACACACACACACACACACACACACACACACACAAAAAGAGAAAGATCTGCTTTCGCAGTGGAAGACGCACAATGAAGCGTGTTGGAATAGGAGGAAGGCCTGAGGCCGAGGTTAGGGAACGTTTACAAACACAAACAACTCGGACTAATCAGTGCGACTCGTCACTTCTACGACAAACTTCTAACACAACTCCACTTCTCAATACTGAACAACGCAAACACACTATACAACAAACGAGACCAAAACACCTTAACACTACACAACCTCTATAAAAACACAGCATTCGTATAAAAACACTGTAACACTACACAACACCTTAACACTACAACCTACTTAAACTCAAACACTACACAACAAAAACTACTAAACACCTAATGATTACAAAACACCATAACACTACAATAGCACTTTAACACCCCATCACTACAACCCACTTACAACTCAAACACTACACTAAACAACTAAAACCCAATACAAAACAACAAACAAAAATACAAAACACCACCCCCACTCCTCCTGCACTGAATAACACCCATTACAAAACAACACAACAAACACTGACACACACCCCCACTACAACCACACTCCAACACTACACACTACAAACACTACTACACACAAACCACTAGGACCCATAGCACACCCGCCACCGACCAACCCACTTACAATCACAAAACTACACAACAAACACTACTAAACACCTAATGATTACAAAACACCATAACACTACAATAGCACTTTAACACTACACAACACCCTAACACTACAACCTACTTAAACTCAAACACTACACAACAAACACTACTAAAACACCTCATGATTACAAAACACCATAACACTACAATAGCACTTTAACACTACACAACACCCCATCACTACAACCCACTTACAACTCAAACACTACACAACAAACACTACTAAAACACCTCATGATTACAAAACACCATAACACTACAATAGCACTTTAACACTACACAACACCCTAACACTACAACCCACTTACAACTCAAACACTACACAACAAACACTACTAAACACCTAATGATTACAAAACACCATAACACTACAATAGCACTCCAACACTTAACACTACACAACACCCTAACACTACAACCTACTTAAACTCAAACACTACACAACAAACACTACTAAACACCTAATGATTACAAAACACCATAACACTACAATAGCACTTTAACACTACACAACACCCTAACACTACAACCTACTTAAACTCAAACACTACACAACAAACACTACTAAAACACCTCATGATTACAAAACACCATAACACTACAATAGCACTTTAACACCCCATCACTACAACCCACTTACAACTCAAACACTACACAACAAACACTACTAAACACCTCATGATTACAAAACACCATAACACTACAATAGCACAATACACCAACACTACACAACACTTAACACTACACCCCAACACCCTAACACTACTAACCCACTTACAACTCAAACACTACACAACAAACACTACTAAAACACCCTAACACTACACAACACCCCATCACTACAATAACACCCTAACACTACACAACACCCCATCGCTACAATAACACAATAACACTACACAACACCCCATCACTACAATAATACCCTAACACTACACAACACCCCATCACTAACACTACACAACACCCCATCACTACAATAACACCCTAACACTACACAACACCCCATCACTACAATAACACCCTAACACTACACAACACCCCATCACTACAATAACACCCTAACACTACACAACAACCCATCGCTACAATAACACAATAACACTACACAACACCCCATCGCTACAATAACACCCCATCACTACAATAATACCCTAACACTACACAACACCCCATCACTAACACTACACAACACCCCATCACTACAATAACACCCTAACGCTACACAACACCCCATCACTACAATAACACCCTAACACTACACAACACCCCATCGCTACAATAACACAATAACACTACACAACACCCCATCGCTACAATAACACCCCATCACTACAATAATACCCTAACACTACACAACACCCCATCACTACAATAACACCCTAACGCTACACAACACCCCATCACTACAATAATACCCTAACACTACACAACACCCCATCACTAACACTACACAACACACCATCACTACAATAACACCCTAACGCTACACAACACCCCATCACTACAATAACACTAACACTACACAACACCCCATCACACTAACACACAACACCCCATCACTACAATAACACCCTAACACTACACAACACCCCATCACTACAATAACACCCTAACACTACACAACACCCCATCACTAACACCACACAACACCCCATCACTACAATAACACCCTAACACTACACAACCACCGCCACAGAAACACCCTAAAACTATACAACCGTCCCTCCCCGTGAGAAAAACATCCCATCATTACAACAACACCCTAACACTAGACAAAAACCAGTACAACAACATTTCATCCTTACAATAAAACCTTAACACCCCACAGCACCATGTTACACTGTAACATAACCCAGGTACACAAGCACTCACACACCATTACAATACAACAAACACCAATTCGTCAACCATGTAACACAACTGCAATCTCTAAAACAACACAATACAACAATAAATACACCAACAGTGTAAGTAGATTCATCACTTTATGACTGTATAAGTACACAAACATTTCACTTTACACACTGTTACAGGCCAGTTCTTCTGTACAATGGCTACAGCACACAACTACGGTCACTATGGAAACCGCTGGGGGTGGGGGGGTGGGGGGGGGGGGGGCGGTTTGGGGGCAGTAGGGCACACAATGCACCCCTCAGTGCAGATCTTCCTCCTCCGCCTCCTCCTCCTGCTCTGCTTTCCAGGCAACTCGTTACCAACGAACAAAACTCCGCCGTTTAAGTTTGTTTTGTTGTTGTTGTTGTTTGTTTTGCAATGAATAGATAAATAACTACATGAAATAAACACCTGATACCTTTCTCATGCTTGTGTTATGGAGCTACAGGTTGTTCCCCGGACCTGCTGCGTGGTGCTCAGCACAGCTCCGGCCATGCACCGAGGGTCGGTGTCGGTGTCGGTCCCGGGTCCGCAGTGTTTCTCATGTTTCCGCCTCGTTACCGAACAAACCCGAATAGTCGAATAATCGCTGCCGGGAAGTCCGACGCGGTTCCGCTGCCCAATTATTCAGCGCGCAACTCACCCGGACCGAACAGAGCAGGACGGGGGGAGGAAAGTTCCGAGAAGTGGTTTAATGCCTTTGGAGAAAATAATAATAATAATAAAAATAACTATTACATAAACAAAGCTAGAACAAACGACTGACCCAGCTGCGCGCGCTCCCGGACGCACTCGCGACGCGCTCGCGACGGTGCAGCCGAGACTCGACAGCATCGCTGCACTTGTCGCGCTGATCCGTCAGAGAGCGGGTTGCCAGATTGGCCAAGAAGAGTACTCCCCTGACTACCTGTCTGTGCCATCAGAGCAATCAGAAAACACACAGGTTGGAAATTTCCACATACTCGGGTTGTCTTCGGATGTTGTGTGTGTGTGTGTGTGTGTGTGTGTGGTAATTTTTTTTTAATGGTTCATTTTATTAAAAAAGATCATTTTTAATAATATCTGTACACCAAACGTACATCTATACTTTATTTAGACAGCGTGTGTTTAGTTTGGACTACTAATAAATGATATATGAAAAGATAAAAGATTAAAATGGGCCTAATAGTGCAATACGGTCTAAAAAATGTAAAATTGGTGAGTTAAACAGCCCAATCTGGCAACAACAGTTGAGAAGGCGGACCAAAAGAGGCGTGTTCTGACAGGCGAGCTTTGCGATTGGCTGTGAGTTGCGTATTAAATAATTGATAAGGCGTCAATCAATGTGGTTTTTTTGCTTGTTTGTTTTGATTTATTAGAGAAAAAAATTAGCATAGAAAAAAAAACAAGTACCACAAATAAAATGGAATCATTGTGTTTGATTTGATCGTGCAAAAACAAAACAATGTTATATAATGTATATATATGTATAATGTATATATGTATATATATGTATAATGTATATGTATAATGTATATATATTTATAATGTATATATATGTATTTATCTGCTAAAACAATGTATAGCAGATAAAAATACACTCATTAACAATCTATATTTTGTTTGTCATTCAGCAAAAAGGAGAAACCCCGAAAAAACGGTGTCATCGTCATCGTCCGCATAGAGTCCGTTAAAGTACTGCCCTATAGGCACCTGCAGCCACACCTTGTCCCCGGCCTCCAGGTGAAGCACGGCGCCCCCGGCCGCCTGGTCCTCGCTGTTTTGGTAGTTGTCCATGGTTTGGATGATGCTCTCGCCGTTCTTCATCAGTGCCACTCGGACATTTCGCGAGTACACTGTGATGTGGTAGGTGAAGTAATACGCCCCGGTGACGGCGCAGGTGAAGCGCCCGCTCTCGGGGTCGTAGTGACGCTGACGATTGTAGATGATTTTGTCGAATCGGATTGGAACATTACTCGCAGGCATCTTGCTTTGTGAGGTCAGTCCAACAGAAAAAGCACTTTTCGGGATGTCGGGCATGTCCCCTTTAGGCCCTTTTTCTCCAATTTCACCTCTTGTCCCCTTTTCACCACGGTAACCGAGGCTGCCCTTATGTCCCGGAGGTCCAAATTCACCCTTTGGGCCTGGTCTCCCTGCCGGTCCTGGCGGTCCTGGGGAACCTTTTTCTCCCTGGTTTCCAATCATTCCCTGTGGCCCAACAGGTCCCTCTGGTCCTACGTCTCCTTTAATACCCTTCGGTCCAGGCATTCCCATCTCGCCTTTTCCGCCTTTTAGACCAAGCGGGCCAGAGAAACCTTGGGGCCCCATTTTTCCAGGCGGGCCCCTTTCTCCGTTCTCTCCGCGATGCCCTTTAAGTCCGTCTGGCCCTGGTGCACCTGTCAAACACAAGAAAGCATTTTTTGGAGGATGCATTAAAGACACCACCACATTCATCAGCGTCTTCAAATCAAATGCAGGGATGAGAAGTTTGACCAGGTTCTCCTTTGTCTCCTTTCGATCCTTCCTTTCCATGTGCGCCACATGTCCCGATTTCACCTTGGAAGAAGAAAAACAGGGGTTAAACCCACGTGTATTCATTGTGTTCATAGTGTATAAGCATTACTATAGAGAAAATGCGATTTTTTTCCCCCAACCCCCGGACAGTTTCTGCATGACATGTCAAGTTGTTTAATGACAGGTAAATGCTGTAATGTAAGCGTAACAGACCTGTTCTGTGGACGTATCATTACGAGTAACACTATAAGCGAAACGAAACTCTGTTATAGGAATTCCCGAAGTAACTCCTCACCATACAGCAACACAGCAGATACTATCTCATCAAGAAAACCTCATCACCTCCCGTAGCTGCACCTCGCTCCCTGAGAGCGTCTAGAACTGCTCGCCTGGTTCCACCGTCTCTCAAGAGAAGAGGTAAGATCAGCTCAAGGCTGTTCTCTGTCCTGGCACCGCGGTGGTGGAACGAACTTCCTCTGGATGTCCAAACAACGGAGACACTGTCTACCTTCAAACGTCGATTGAAGACACACCTCTTCCAACAACACCTTTCCTAACACTTCTTTCCTCTCACTGTCCAGGAATCCATTAAAAAAACTCAACTGTCTATGCTTATTGTGTACTTATGTTTGTATTTACCCTTCGTGAATGAATTTATCCTCAGATGGAGACCTAAAGCACTTCTTGTACGTCGTCCCTGGATAAGGGCGTCTGCTAAATACTGCAGATGTAAATGTAATATAAATGCATTCTATTGTTCTTACATCTTACAGGTGCTTTAGTCTGTTCACATATGCAGCAATATATGCATGATTTTGATTCGAATAAGCAAAAAAAAAAAACCAAAACAAACGATTTATATCTCAGGACTCGCTTTATTCCCATCCCTAATCCGAACTCATTCAATATCCGCATACAAATTTACCCGGATCTCCTTTCTCTCCTTTGAATCCATCACGACCGTCACGCCCGGGTACTCCGCTGTGTCCCGGGTTGCCCGGTATTCCCGGGTGTCCAGACAAGCAGCCGGGATTCTTTCCGGAAATGTCCTGCTCTGCAGTAATATCCACCGCCACTAGGAGGAGCACAACAAAACCTCTGGCAAAGAACATGATTGCACGACTAGCGCTCTTCAAAACCAAGAGCTCCAAACTGTCCTGTGTCTCCTCGGGTGGTGAAGAGGAAAGTGAGCTGAACTTGAGGATTCTGTTCATGGAGAAGTTATTCGGGTTACTTATTTCAAGCATATTTTGTTACACATCGCCGACCTCGTCTTTAATGATGTAAGATAATGATTAACTGGGGCTAATTCACACACACACACACACACACACACACACACTTTTGGAGGTGAAGTGAGGAGGCCCGGGGTGGAAAGCTCGTGGATTGGACGATCGTCCAATCCAATCCCAGGTAGGGCATATCATCATGGATCAGGTCCAGTCCCCTGGTTTGACCACAGAATTCGTTTGTTCGTCTAAAGCTGTTTAATAAGGGGCACGGTGGTTTAGTGGTTAGCACGTTCGCCTCACACCGCCAGGGTCCGGGTTCGATTCCCGTCTCGGCCATGTGTGTGTGGAGTTTGTGCATGTTCTCCCCGTGTCTCAGGGGTTTTTTCTCCGGGTTCTTCGGTTTCCTCCGCCGGTCCAAAAACATGCACGGTAGGTTGATTGTGTATGAATTCATAGTATATGAATGTGTGTGTGTGTGTGATGGGTTGGCATTCCATCCAGGGTGTATCCTGCCTTAATGCCCATAGACGCCTGAGATAGACACAGACTCCCCGTGACCCGAGGGAAGATCGGATAAAGCGCTAGAAGATGAATGAATGAATGAATTGGTTTAATTGCCGAAAAGTCGTTAGAATGTTAACGAGGGCCTTAACGGGGTTTTGACTTGAGCTTTGTATTATTCGAACATATTTCTTGCGCGTGTCATTAAACCGCCCAGGAGAAGCCGGACGTCTCCCCGTCTCGCATAGACGGCTCATTACTCACCGCTGTAACCAAGGCTGATTACGGAGAAGACGTTAAACCCATTCATGCATGTTTAAGCCTTTTCCAGTTCTGCGTTTTTTGTTAAATGCCAATGAATATTAATAAGGTGACACTGCAGCGCATGTAGAGTAATGCGGTAATAAAACACGGCGGCAATAAATAGTAACCTTTATATGTCAATGTCACTATACGCCATTTTATTTCGTCATGAAGGATACGACTGTTTATTAAAGTGCTGCTTCGAAACATAAATGAACTTATCCGAGCTTTTTTGGTGTGTTTAATAAAATGCCAGTCCGTTTAATATCAATTTATTAAACATATTTCACCAAAACACAAGCAAAACAATGGAAACATGGAAAATATTGGGGGGGAAAAAAGAAAGAAAGAAACATATAAGAGAGAACTGCTCTTTCTTTCTGACAAACAGCTAATAGCAACTTTCCAGACATGATTATAGTAATATGTGTGTGTGTGTGTGTGTGTGTTAATGGATACTGATAAACATGAATGTAAATATAAATAAAACCATAGCCATGCTTATATAGTGTAATAAGTTCTGAATTAATATCATACATATAGAATAACATGACATGGATTAAGGTCTTCTGGGTGTGCGCCGCAGGTCGGGGGGGGTCATCTCCAGGGTGGGGGTGGGTGGTTTGGTGGGGGGGGGGCGGTGGGGGTGGGGGGGGGGGGGGTTTACATGATCTGCCGATGCATGCCGTAACCCGTCATGCCGGCCTGGGACGCCCCGCGGTTGCTTCCCATCTGCAGGCTGATCAGGTTCTGTCCCCGGCGCAGCTGCTCGTCTGAAAATTCCCTCCGGTTACTCTGAGACTTCCTGCAGGAAAAAAAAAGATGGATTTTATCCAGATGTGCGCGAGCGAGATGCACCTGAGACGATCTCACTCACCTGTGGAACCAGTCCCGGTTGCCACGGTAATGCCCATCGTCCTTGGTGAGTGCCACGCTGCCCAGAGCCATGAGAGTTCTCTGGACGGCGGCCATGTCTTTTCCTGTAGGCCACACAAACACGACATTTGTTTGTTTTTGTTTACGACCATTATCTGCTATGTGTCCTATAACACATATACATACAATAAGGGATGCACGATTAATCGGAAGAAAAAAAAATATCACAATATCACATATATGCGATATTCGAAACGGCAGCGATTCCGAGTATACGCTGGTTTTTGATTATGCATCCAATGAAGAAAGTCAAAACACAGCACCACTGCCCACTAGTGTTTGTAAATCGGTACTGCAGAGCAACGCAGAAGTATAAAGGCTACAAGAAGGAAAAAAACAGCCTCCCTCGTTCATATCGCGCTCCATTCACACGCTATTGATGTTTTGTTTTTTTTATACTTATTGGTGGACTATTTTTGCCACTTCAGCATTTTTTCTTGTACTTGAGCGCATTACATTTTTGAGAAAAATCTTCCCACACATCGTACCTTCCCATAAATCCACAGTCTGAAAGATGTCAGTGGTGATGACTCCGTACGCCTCGGCTGCCTGGAGGAACTGCGAGATCTTCTCCATCTGTTTGAAGGCCATCTGCGTCTCCTGGATCTTCTTAATGGGCTCTTTCCCGCGTGGGTACAGACTGTTAATGAGTCGACAGAGGATCTGCAGCGAGGGGGAAGTGGGACAGACACACAGTCAGAAGCTCCTGCAGGTTCGGGGAGAACACAACAGGCGCAGGTACTTACAGTTCCGTCCATGAGCCACTTCTGGAAGTTCTGCTTTCCCGCTTGGGGTCGCTCGAGGTTTCCTCCGCACTGTACAACGATCCAGTCCACCAGCCGAGCCTCCAGGTCAGGATCGTACTTCTGGTCGATTTTCTCCTGCACCTCGCGGCTCAGGCCGTAGCTCGGGCCTCTGTTTGCCATGATCGCCGGCTTTCCGGGAGAGTCGGGGAGATCCTGCCGGGGGATCAGATTCACTCAGGAGTGACATCATCTTAAACAAGTCCCTTTGTTATCGGAGTAATCAGGTACTGGCTAATTTCAACCTTTTTGAAGGTGAGAGCTGCTTCATGGGTCGTACAAACAAATTTGTCTTTAGCTATATATATTATTATTATTATTATTATTATTATTATTATTAATGATACTCAATGATCTATGTGACGCTGAGGATCACGTTAATGATTTCGCACAATAATTACCCACAGTGACTTTACATTTTAAACGCATCTCACTGATGAGCTATTTTTGGAACAGGCCTGAGGGCCATTCATGTGGTCCTTGGGGGCGACCCGGTGCGAGCCGTGGTCACGGCGGTGGTGAGCCCTGGGCTAATGCACGGATCCACTGTCAGAATGTTATTTTATCCTTATTTTACATTTCAGGGATAAATCATGGACATGAGCCTCATCTTAGGTTTCAAAGCTCAAACTTGGATGGAATTTGTGTGAAGTTGCACAAAACAACAAAACATATATATATATATATATATATATATATATATATATATATATATATATATATATATATACAACATATATAAACATAAATATATAAGAACTGTAGTGACGATGTGAGACGGCAGCTGGGGTGTGGCCACTCATTTAAAACCAGACAGGGTTGCCAGATTGTGCATATTGATACATTACACATCTTTCAGCTCTAAATCCTGCCTACAGCGAGGACTTTAATAAACTAGAATAATATAAATAATCCTTTTAGATGCCACACAACATGGAAATTAAATTGCATGCCATTAAATTTCTAACGACAAGATAAATAAAAGTTTAAAAGCATTTTATATTATACAATGTTGAATTAGTGACTGAAATATAACGTAGTGTTTTGGTAAAAAAAAAAAAAAAAAAAAAAAGATGGAACAAAGCTTCATCCTTATTAAATATGATTTATGCTTAAATAAATCAAATAAAATTGTATCTGTAACATGAATACATTTGAACTTTTAAAGGTTTTAAAGGTTTTTAAGGATCAGTAAGGATGCTTATTATTGTATATTATATATCTGGCAACCCTGATTATACTTGCATTTTATATATAAAGCACTATAACTGGCGAAAGCGAAAGTATCAAAGTCACCCTTTTTATCAAAAAAAGCAAAAATAAATACCAAAACCCAAATAAATAAATAAATAAATAAATAAATAAAATGCGAAAATAAAAGTGCATTATTTAAAAAAAATTCCATATGAATAGAAAAATAACAATACTACAATAATATATGCACAATCTGTTCTTTTCCTTTATGGGTATAAACATCTGGCTGATGTTTTTTTGGAGAGACTCACCAGATGTGGAGATGTGGATGCTCCTGCTGTGGTCCTGATGTCCTGCGCGCGCACTCTCTGGAGACACGGAAACGGAGCGTCCATGCAGATGTGGGTGGGGCGCGCGCGGACACGCATACCGGCGGCACGAGCCCCGTTATATAGACCCGCGTCACAGACGAGGTCTCGAGACGCCGCTGGCCAATGACAAACAAGACGCCAGAACGCACCGAGACCGAGCGTGCCCTGACGTGGCCCCTGGACACTGACGTCCGGTCCGAGCAGCGTGCATCTTTATACCGACCTCGCATTACATCAACATAAATAAATAGTAAATAAAAATAAATAAATAATGCACTTTTTTTTGGGGGGGGGGGGGGGGGGGATGGGGGGGGGGGGGGGCATCGTTTGGACCGCGTGCACGTGCAAGAACATGCGTCCTTCAAACTCACCAGCATCCGTAAAAGCAGCAAAGCCTGGGCCTGTGTTCATGAGATTAGGCACGTTATTGATACAGATAGCATCGGCAAGCTCGGTCCAAAAACAGCCACACACACACACACACACACACACACACACACACACACACACACACACACACACACACACACACACACACACACACACACACACAGGCTACAAGTACATGATGCAATCAGCTCCAGAAAGAATGGCTCCCTTATAACCTCTCCATCACACACAACAACAAAAGGAGCAAATAATCATACCGGATATTTTTTACAGAGGCACTAAAATGTCACTAAAAAGTTCATTAAAAACATACAATAGTCTGGAGATAAAAGAATTAAAGACCAGACGTCTGAGAGGGAATGTCCATCCATTATTACACCAAATAAATAGACACACAAAAAACTGCGCATGAAGGGAATATTTACCTCTAACAACTTTTGTAAATCATTCATTCATTCATCTACTAGCGCTTTATCCGATTCTTCCCTCGGGTCACGGGGAGTCTGTGTCTGTCTCAGGCGTCTATGGGCATTAAAGGCAGGATACACCCTGGATGGAATGCCAACCCATCACACACACACATTCATACACTAGGGACAATTTTCCAAGGTGCCAATCAACCTACCGTGCATGTTTTTGGACCGGGGGGAGGAAACCGAAGAACCCGGAGAAAAACCCCCTGAGGCACAGGGAGAACATGCACAAACTCCACACATCACATGGCCGAGACGGGAATCGAACCCGAACCCTGGCGGTGTGAGGCGAACGTGATAACCACTAAACCACCGTGCCCCAACTTTTGTAAATCATTATTCATAAAAAGTAGTTTATTGTTTTATTTATTTTTTAAAAATCAGCATCGCTACTTGTGTAAGCTCAAAAGAGTTACAAATGTAAATTTAAACAGCGCATTGAAAAGACGCCTAATGGAAATGCGTCAAATCTGCAAAACACGCGTTTGGCATACACTCGCATGAGGTGTTTTTGTCAGACGATGCGGAAAACGAATAATTCGCCTAAATTGTAATGGAAACCCCAGGCACGGTGGTTTAGTGGTTAGCATGTTCGCCTCACACCGCCAGGGTCCGGGTTCGATTCCCGTCTCGGCCATGTGATGTGTGGAGTTTGCATGTTCTCCCCTCCCCGTGCCTCAGGGGGTTTTTCTCTGGGTTCTCCGGTTTCCTCCCCCGGTCCAAAAACATGCACGGTAGGTTGATTGGCACCTTGGAAAATTGTCCCTAGTGTATGAATGTGTGTGTGAATGTGAGTGTGTGTGTGTGATGGGTTGGCATTCCATCCAGGGTGTATCCTGCCTTAATGTCTATAGACGCCTGAGATAAACACAGACTCCCCGTGACCCGAGGGAAGATCGGATTAAGCGTTAGTGGGTAGATAAGTTTAGTAGAAGAAGATGAATGAATGAATGAATGTAATGGAACTGTGATTTTTGTTTTTTTCTTGGCGCATTTCGAGGTCACATGACATATGTGCGATTATCTGCGATATAAGTAAGCCTGGCCTTTTTTTTTTTTGCGTGACATCGTGAGAGGACGAGTTTTAGTCGCATGTTACGGTTGATGGACACACAGTCATTTTTTAATCGACATTTTGGAAAAATATCGCAAACGTTTTACGCACATTTTTCAATGGAAACGTACCTATTGTAATACTCACACACTTCCGGGGTTTCCTCGAGGATCTGCTCTGTATAGAATCTGCAGAAGATCTTTATAGTTTATTATAGTTATTATAGTTTATATATAAAGTCTATTTATTTACATGCAGGGTAAAAATCTGTTCGGCCTCTATTAAGGAATACTAATATTAATCATCTGTTTATTTATTTATTAATTTATTTATTTGTTTGTCATGTTTTTTTTTTAAGCACACACACAATATAAAAAAAAATTTGATATTGATTTTCTGGCATATATAGATTACAAATAAATAAATAAATAAACAGATTATTAATGCCACGTCAAATCTCAGTGAAATTTCATCCTAGAATCACTTTTAGTAAAAAAACAAAAACAAACCAACAAACAAACAAGAAAAGATTCTCAGGTTGGCGAAAAAAAAAATCCCAAAATCCTTTTTTGTCTTGGCGACACTGAAAAAGAACACTTAAAAAAGACCCTGAAAAGCATAAAAAAGGAATTTCAGAAATACTAATTATTTGCTTTGTATTTGAATATTTGGATTTATAGATTTAATGGAATTAATAGTGATAGTAGGGGGCACGGTGGTTTAGTGGTTAGCACGTTCGCCTCACACCGCCAGGATCCGGGTTCGATTCCCGTCTCGGTCATGTGTGTGTGGAGTTTGTGCATGTTCTCCCCGTGCCTCAGGGGGTTTTTCTCCGGGTTCTCCGGTTTCCTCCCCCGGTCCAAAAACATGCACGGTAGGTTGATTGGCACCTTGGAAAAATTGTCCCTAGTGTATGAATGTGTGTGTGTGAATGTGTGTGTGTCCTGCGATGTGTTGGCATTCCATCCAGGGTGTATCCTGCCTTAATGCCCATAGACGCCTGAGATAGACACAGACTCCCCATGACCCGAGGGAAGATCGGATAAAGCGGATTTTTAGGTAGAAGATGAATGAATGAATAGTGATAGTAATTAATAGTAATAGTAAAAAAGTAGTGGTACAACACATTTGTTTGTTTGTGTGTGTGTGTGTGTGTGTGTGTGTGTGTGTGTGTGCGCGCGTGTAGGGGTCTTTCAATAAAACGTTTGTAATTTCGCCGCGGCCGATTGCGGTCGGTGATCGGTGACTGGATGAAAGGTCACTCCGGTATTTGGGAAGTGAGATGAAGCGTCGCGGTGGGACGAGCGAATCACGGATCAGCGCACACACTCGCTCCTAATCGCGCGTTAATAAACAACGGGGCAATTCCTGGAGTGGCTCAGCACTGACCTTACACACACACACACACACACACACACACACACACACACACACACACACACACACACACACAAGCGAGTGAGTGGAGCAGAAAAAGGTCAGCGGTGTTTTTTGGGGCTTTGATCAATAGCCGGAACAAATCAGGGATTATTTAGAAAGAGAGGATGGATAGAACATCACGATGGATAGAACATCATTTATTTGGTTCTAGAATGCGGTCAAGAAGGCACGGGAGAGAGAGAGAGACGGCGAGAGAGACGGCGAGAGAGAGAGAGAGAGAGAGAGAGAGAGAGACTCTGAAAAAAAAAACAACAGTGTCCAAAAACAACAATACAAAAAGCAGCTTTAACAGACGCCCTAAAGTGTAAACAGAAGGGAAAAAAACAAACAAACAAAAACAAACAAACCCATGAGAGTAAAATAAGTGCACTAAGGACGCGGGTTCTCTCGGGGAGTTTGGTTTTCCTCGCCCTCGCCGTCACGCCAGGGTGGTCAGCTTGTCGATGAGGTCGTCGATGGTGTACACCATGAGCTTGATGTCGTCCTTCTCGGCCATGCGGTGTTGCCCGTGGCGCCTGAGGATGACGTCGACGTCGTTGCTCAGCACGCGCTCGGCGACCTGCATGGAGATGTGCCAGGGCACGTCTTCGTCCTTCAGGCCGTGGATGAGGCGCACCGGGCAGGTGATGGGGATGGGGCTCTGCAGCAGGCAGTGGTTCTCCGCTTCCTTCAGCAAGTCCATGCTGACGGTGTACGCGCCTTCCTCGTTGCTTTTGGTCAGGATCGTCCACACGCCCTGGTCTTCAAACGCCGTTCTTTTCTGATGGAAAGAGAAACATGGCATCCGCATTCATACAGTTGTTCTTGTTGTTGTTGTTATTTACTACTAGCTAGCTGATTTTGCTTCTGACCTCCAGAGGAAGCGATTTGAACGCTGTGACGAAATGATCGGCCGCAGTCGAAATCCCTACGAGCGCTTTCGTCTTCTCGGGGCGCGCGATAGCGGCCAGGAGCATCAGCCAGCCGCCCATGCTGGAGCCGACAAGAATCTGCGTGTGTGTGTGTGTGTGTTATTATGCAAAAAAAAGTTGATATTTATAAAGCATTATAACACACTCCGAGTGCCACGAACTCATGCAGCTGCAGAGGAGGTAAAGGAAAATATCTGGCAACCCTCCATTCATCGCATTTACAGTAAAACAACATTAAAACGTCACCTGAGGCCCTTCGGCAATTTCATCCAACATGAACAGGACGTCCTTCTTCCAGCTTCCGATCGTTCCCTCGGAGAAAACGCCTTCCGAAGCGCCGTGTCCGGAATAATCAAACCTACACGCAAAACACACGGAATCGGACGACATTGCATTCT
>JACRUU010000018.1:16964652-17002152 GCA_030449085.1 Kryptopterus vitreolus
GTGTAAAGACTTTACAGTTCCTATTCAGAGTTAGAACTCTCAGTGTGTGTGTGTGTGTCATACTTGGTGTCGAGTGTGTTGAGGAACAGGCTGTGCACGAGCGTCCTCTCATCCGCCGTAGGAGCCACCTTGAGTAAAGAGGCGGTGCTCAAATCCACACGTCTCTTCTTATTAACTGAAGGGTCAAACGTGTAGTGAACGTTAAAGTGACAAACTCAAATCCATCGTATAAAATATAATCAAATCCATCGTATAAAGTATAATAATAGCCTTTTATTTGTCACACGTATACACGTTACAGCACAGTGAAATTCTTTTCTTCGCATATCCCAGCTTGATGTTAGCTAGTTTGGGTCAGACAGAGCGCAGGGTATCAGCCATGATACGGCGCCCCTGGAGGACAGAGGGTTAAGGGTCTTGCTCAAGGACCCAAGGGCGGCAGCTTGGCCATACCGGGGCTCGAACCCGGATCTTCCGATCAGCAGCCCAGCGCCTTAGACCACTGAGCCACGCCCCCTCCAGCCACTGAGCTACCCCAAATCCATCGTATAAAATATAATCAAATCCATCGTATAAAATATATAAAGCACAGATTAATCTCTTACTCTCTCCCTGCTGGAAGATCTTCTCCTCCTCCGGCGTCTCCAGCTTCAGCGGGTTTACAAACGCGGCCCTACGGCGGATCGGAGCGTTACGCACGCGTCACCCACGGTGACACGGGAAATTACAAATTTTACGTGTCAAATCCTTGTACCTTTTATTTTCGGGATCCCGTGCGACCATTACGAAGGTGGCGTCTAATACGGGAATGTAAGCGCCATCGTGGAACTGTGGGAAGACGTTTCAGAAAATGCAATGCGACAAAGTGGATTAGATTAGATTATTCATTCATTCATCTTCTAGCGCTTTATCCGATCTTCCCTCGGGTCACGGGGAGTCTGTGTCTATCTCAGGCGTCTATGGGCATTAAGGCAGGATACACCCTGGATGGAATGCCAATCCATCGCAGGACACACACACACACACACACACACATTCATACACTAGGGACAATTTTACAAGGTGCCAATCAACCTACCGTGCATGTTTTTGGACCGGGGGAGGAAACCAGAGAACCCTGGAGAAAAAAACCCTGAGGCACGGGGGGAGAACATGCACAAACTCCACACACACGCATGGCCGAGACGGGAATCGAACCCGGACACTGGAGGTGTGAGGCGAACGCCTCACACTTATTCTAACCAGAACTTTGGATTTTCTTATTCAGCATAAATCTTCTCATTTTTGCTGATTTCTTGTTCATTTTTTATATTTGGCGCTTTTTAAGCGTAAGATTTCCTTTGGATGGAAACAAAAGCGAGTAAGTAAAAAAAAAAAAAAAAATTATAATTTAATAAATATAAAATAAATTCATTCATTCATTCATTTATACATCTTCTACCGCTTTATCCGATCTTCCCTCGGGTCACGGGGAGTCTGTGTCTATCTCAGGTGTCTATGGGCATTAAGGCAGGATACACCCTGGATGGAATGCCAACCCATCACCACATCACACACACACACACACACACACATTCACACACACATTCACACACATTCTACACTAGGGACAATTTTCCAAGGTGCCAATCAACCTACCGTGCATGTTTTTGGACCCGGGGAGGAAACCAGAGAACCCTGGAGAAAAAACCCCCTGAGGCAAGGCACGGGGAGAACATGCAAACTTCCACACACACATGGCCGAGACGGGAATCGAACCCGGATCCTGGCGGTGTGAGGCGAACGTGATAAACACTAAACCACCGTGCCCCCTATAAAATAAATTATTATATAAAAATATTTAAAATATTAAAAGGGTCACGGTGACTTAGTGTTTAGCACGTTCGCCTCACACCTCCAGGGTCCGGGTCGATTCCAGAAAAAAAACCGATCGATTCCCGTCTCGGTCATGTGTGTGTGGAGTTTGTGCATGTTCTCCCCGTGCCTTTTCTCCAGGTTCTCCGGTTTCCTCCCCCGGTCCAAAAACATGCACGGAAAAAAATTGTCCCTAGTGTATGAATGTGTGTTGTGTGTGTTGTGTGTGTGTGTGTCCTGTGATGGTTGGCATTCCATCCAGGGTGTATCCTGCTCCTTAATGCCCATAGACGCCTGAGATAGACACAGACTCCCCGTGACCCGAGGGGAAGATCGGATAAAGCGGCTAGAAGATGAATGAATGAATGAAAATATTAACATTAAAATATTTCATATAAAATCTAATCGAACAGCTTGCGGGTGGACTCACACACCTGTGTCATGTGCATCTTGGCTTCGATTGACGTCTTTCCCACCCAGGTCACATGACCCGTGAACTTGATGTCGCAGTCCGGGTAGATGATGTTCCTTCGCTTGTCTAGAAAACGATCACAGTGAGGTCACGCACCGATTCTGGAGAGTACGGAGATTTTTTGAAGTATCGCGCATGTTTACCGATTTTGTCCACCAGAGCGGTAACGATGGACAGAGGAGATCTCTCCAGCGCTTTATTCCAGGTGTGAGAGTAACATATGAGCACTGCGGACACACACACACACACACACACACACACACACCCATGACACCAACATGTAATGCTGGATGGAAGGAAACAGGAAATAAATACCAAATATTATTATATAATATATATATATATATATATATATATATATATATATATATATATATAGAAATAATGCAGTACCTGCTATACTGTCAAGATCCTCCAAAATGCGACCAAACCTTTTAAAAGAAGGGACAGATTTTTTTGAGAAAAGTATTATTTTTTTATTAATTTTTACAGAAATAAATAGATTTACAGGTATCAAGTTAAACGTATAGGTTTATCCTTTATAAAAGTGACAGGGACAAACTACGGCCTGCGGGTCACATCCGGCCCACTGAAGATCTGTCCGGAATTTTCCATATCATTCTTTCTCATTCATTCATCTTCTAGCGCTTTATCCCATCTTCCCTCGGGTCACGGGGAGTCTGTGTCTATCTCAGGCGTCTATGGGTATTAAGGCAGGATACACCATGGATGGAATGCCAACCCATCACAGACACACTCACACACACACACATTCATACACTAGGGACAATTTTCCAAGGTGCCAATCAATTCTACTGTGCATGTTTTTGGACCGGGGGAGGAAACCGGAGAACCCGGAGAAAAATCCCCCCTGAGGCACGGGGAAGAACATGCACAAACTCCACACACACATGGCCGAGACGGGAATCGAACCCGGACCCTGGAGGTGTGAGGCGAACGTGCAAAACACTAAACCACCGTGCCCTTTCCCATATCAGATCATATAATTATTAACGCCTTCATTTGGCCTTGTTCTGTAATTGCCTGACACTCCACCAGGTGGCGCATTAGGCACGGTAATACATTGCGCATGAACATTAATGCCTTTTACATGTTGATGATGCTTGAGATGTATGCAGCTGGTGCTGGCCTGGCCCCCTCGTCTGACAAGTCAATGTCCCCTGAGCCAAAAAGTTTGTGCACCCCCCCTCCCCCCTAAATCTTGAATGGGGAATTTAAGTGCTGGGTATGAAGTCTAATAAGGAGACTTTTATCTGATCCAGATCTTCCTGCTTCACAGAAGGAGGCAGCGAAGCGTTCCTCCGGTACCTGATGCTGTTGTGGACATTGAGGTATTTCTCCCGGAGCAACGGCTGCGTCCCTAAAGGAAGATGCACCTCGATCTCGCTCTCCTTCATGGTCTTTGCGGGAAGCTCCTCCTGACTGTTCGTGAGGTGTTTACTCAGGGAGACTCTCTCGGCCAGGGCCTGCTGGTGATCTCTGCATGAAGAAATGATTGGTCAGCTTTAGGCTCGGGTGGTGGTGGTGTGGGGGGGGGGGTCCTAATATTTTGTGCGACAACAAATTTTGAAGACGTACTTCCAGTTGTTCGACGCTCCGACGATCTGCCTGAGTCGATTACGCACTGATGGAAATAAATAAATAAATAAATCAACGGATTAGTTCTGTTTGCCGCGGCACAGAAATGCTGCGGTTTTCTGCATGCCAAAGCGTCGCATTCACTCATATCGTCTCAGCGTTATCATCCTCGTAACAAATAAACAAAACTACTATAGAAGCAGGAAATACTTACATTAGACTCTGAGTGATGTTCCCAATCAAAATGCAGCGCATCGTTCAGGCTGTGCAGTTTAACGCTGTACCAACAACGGGTGTAAATCAACACAATATGTTGATATGAACAATATACGCTTTACGGACAAAAGTATGTGCACATTAGTGTTGCACAATATACTTGAAAAGTATCACGATATCCTGCGTTTAAAAACGTTTCATTTTATTAGTAGCGGTACTTAAAAAAACCCACGGCTGTAGTTCTGCGTGTTGGCCTATAGAGGGCAGTGTGTGCCCATTGTGTGAATGCCGAATACTGTATTTCCTCTCGGATGAAATTTGAGGTATAAAACTTTGTATATAATTAAAAATTAATAATAATTATAATTTTATTTTTGGATTTATTTTATTTTTAATTTAGACAGTTCTGCTTTGTTACACTAGACAGCAAACACCCAGTGTTTATTAATAAATAAAAGCCCCAAATAAAGTTCATTCATTCATCTTCTACCGCTTTATCTGATCTTCCCTCGGGTCACGGGGAGTCTGTGTCTATCTCAGGTGTCTATGGGCATTAAGGCAGGATACACCCTGGATGGAATGCCAACCCATCGCAGGACACACACACACACACACACACACACACATTCATGCACTAGGGACAATTTTCCAAGGTGCCAATCAACCTACCGTGCATGTTTTTGGACCGGGGGAGGAGGAAACCGGAGAACCCGGAGAAAGAAAAAAACCCCCTGAGGCACGGGGAGAACATGCAAACTCCACACACACATGGCCGAGACGGGAATCGAACCCCGACCCTGGTGGTGTGAGGCGAACGTGATAAACACTAAACCACCGAGTCCCTATAAATAAAGTTATTCATATTTCTATTTTGTTTTTGCTATAGTGCAAATTTGGTATTGATATCTTCTCGGAATTGTATTGAAAGAACAAACACTAACTTGTGCTGCGTAAGGTGTAACATACCATAATGATGAGAATTAGCATTTTTGTCTAAAATGTTTGCAATTGGAATGTGTGTGTGTGTGTGTGTGTGTGTGATGGTGTGGCCTTCCATCCAGGGTGTAGATCCTGCCTTAACGCCCATAGACGCCTGAGATAGACACAGACTCCCCGTGACCCGAGGGAAGATCGGATAAAGCGCTAGAAGATGAATGAATGAATGAATGAATGAATGAATGAATGTTTGCAATCGTGTTGCAATTTTCAGCGCCGTAAAAATACATCCGATACATTTACGGTGAAAAGGAGAAAACCATCTGCACTACTGAGACGATACGCAAAGACGCAGAAGATCCTTATTTACGCTGAAGTGCAGCAAAGATGCAAAAGCAAAAATAACACATTGAAGAAGACGAACACGCAGACGATCGGAGAGAAGATAGAGGGGACTGGAAGGGTGACGGTTTAACGGTGTGAGTTTAAAGAAAGGAAAACGCAGAGAAAATGCTTGAGGAAGCGCGGCGGGATCGAGGACGAGGTTAAGGAGAAGGGGATTATTTTTACCGACACACCATTGGTCACAAGCAAGTGTGCGTTTCCTGTAAGGACACACAAATGCATCAAAACAATAAACTCCAGCTCGTTATACACCGCAACACAACCGCACGCTTTATTTTTGCATTTTACACAAAGGAAGGAGTCTCCAGTGCCAGGGTTTTTTTGCATGTCGTCTTTTTTTTCGTCCAACATGCATTTTTCTTTTCTATGCAACAACAAAAACAGTGTAAATTTGTGGTTTATTGTTTCTGGCTGGAGAACAGATGTGACTCGCGCTCACAGTCACACTCGGGGGAGGAGGAAGAAGAATGGGTTGGTGCAGGGAAGGATGGAGAAATGTTTTTCCCTGCAGAACTTCACCATGCAACAAGACACACAGCCCAAATCAAATTTTGCGTATCTATACTTTACTTTATTATCTGTACTTTTTTTTTGTACTTTATATAAATAATAATAAAAAAGGGCCTCTTTCATTCAATAAATCGCTCCATCCGGATAGAGTGAATGTGATTGTGGTTGGATGACATATAAACATATACCATTCTCTTTTCCCTCCATATTAATATTTGATATCTTTTCCTACATCTCTCTCTCTCTCTCTCATTCTGTACATCTATTTCTCTATACCTCTTTATCTATACATTCATATTTCTCTACCTTTTTCTGTCTCTCCAATTCCTGGTCTTCACATCTATTTTCACATCTATTTCATCTATCTCTCTACATTTCTATCACTCTCTTTCTGCTCCTCCTATATATATATATATATATCTTTCTCACAATCCCCTCTTCTGTTTTAGTCTATCTAGATCTTCCTCTCTCTCTTTCTCTCTCTCCCTCCCTACATTTCTATCACTATCTTTCTTTTTTCTTCTCTTCCTATATATATATCTTTCTCACAATCCCCTATTCTGTATTAGTCTATCCAGATTTTCCTCCGTCTCTCTCTCTCTCTCTCTACATTTCTATCACTCTTTTTCTTCTCTTCCTATACATGTTTCTCACAATCCCATATTCTGTATTAGTCTATCTAGACCCCCCTCTCTCTCTCTACATTTCTATCACTCTTTCGTCTTTTCTTCTCTTCCTATATATATCTTTCTCACAACCCCCTCTTCTGTATTAGTCTATCTAGATCTTCCTCTCTCTCTCTCGCAACATTTCTATCACTCTCTCTCTCTTCTTCTTCTTTTCTTCTCTTCCTATATATCTTTCTAACAATGCCATCCGCGGCGCCATCCCCTATTCTGTATTATTCCATCTAGATCTTCCTCTCTCTCTACATTTCTATCACTCTCTCTCCTCCTATATATCTTTCTCACAACCCCCTCTTCTGTATTAGTCTATCTAGATCTAGATCTATATATATATATATATATATATATATATATATTTTTTTTTTTTTCACATGGAAAATTGCAGTGTGGGTCATAGAGAGAGGGGGAAAGGGGAAATGGCAGATTAGTGATTAGGGAAGTGCAATTTTAAAACCACAAGGCTGTGAGTTCGAATCTCTCACTCTCACAAGGCTTTGAGTGTGTCCCTGTACAAGGCCCTAAAAAACCCATTCATGCTTTTATAAATGCAAGTCGGATCTGGATAAGGGCGTGTCTGTCAAACTGTGTGTGTGTGTGTGTGTGTGTGTGTGTGTGTGTGTGTGTGTGTGTGTGTGTTTACCATCAGCCATATCAGGAGCTTTACCCTGCTGGGAAAAATCTCTGCATGTCCGGGAAACTACTGACTTCAAAACCCTGAAAAACACAACAGAGCCCTCTATAACCCCACCGTGCAACCTTATAACGCATTATACCTCAATGCCAACATACATACAGTAATAATAATGCGTAATAACTAATAAAACAAAACTCCAGTGTCACTTTACCTGCGGGAAAACATCATGTTTGTGTTCTTTATTTTGCTGTAGACGTTATAAGACACGTGACCTGCGAACCCTGCTCAAAGCGGTGCACGGAACACGGCCTCGTCCTCAACGCTCCTAAATAACACGGATTCAACGTCTTTCCTCTAAAACACCCTATCTAGTGCACTTCATACTCAGTATACGTGTAATTGAGACACGCCCTAAGAAGCACACGTGTTTGCGTTAGGGCGAGTCCGGGAGACTTCCTGGTTAGATTTACCGTAATGACGTAACAAAATGCGCATAATAATAGCTGGAAAAAAGTATTGAGAACACATTCATTCATTCATTCATTCATTCATCTTCTACCGCTTTATCTGATCTTCCCTCGGGTCACGGGGAGTCTGTGTCTATCTCAGGTGTCTATCGGCATTAAGGCAGGATACACCCTGGATGGAATACCAACCCATCACACACACACACACACACACACACACACACACACACACACACACAACACACTAGGGACAATTTTCCAAGGTGCCAATCAACCTACCGTGCATGTTTTTGGACCGGGAGGAAACCGGAGAACCCGGAGAAAAACCCCCTGAGGCACGGGGAGAACATGCACAAACTCCACACACACACATGGCCGAGACGGGAATCGAACCCGGACCCTGGTGGTGTGAGGAGAACGTGCTAACCACTAAACCACCGTGCCCCACTTGAGAACACGTGTGTTTTTAAAAAAAAAAAAAAAAAAAGTCTTTGTAACTTGAAAAACAGCTCAATGAAGATATAATTCACATTTTAAAATTTTATTGCTCACATAAACATACATACATGCATTAAAATGCATCGTACGACCGTCGAATATGTAAACATAAAAGAAAAACAGTAATAGTGCCGACATTTATAATAAATAAATAGAAAAAAACCTGATGGTATTCTCACTCTGGGTTGAACCACTAATAGGAATGCATTTATTATATGCACTGTTTATTTATTGTTTATGCATTTATTTATTGTACGGTTTAATGCGACGGATAAACCCCATAAATGTAAGGAATGAGTAGGAGATTGGACCGGTATCAGACCGGCCGGAATCACAACCATCTTTTGTGAAATCGCAGAAAGGATCTTTCTTTTCCTTCATTCTTTCAGCAGGGAATGTTTATTTCTACACAGGGAGAAAAAAAGAATAAGAGATTTAATACACGTTCATACAGAGCAGCTGTGAAGAGTTCGGAAATGAGTTTTATTATGTTATTTGAAACACAATCATTTTCTGATTAGAAGAATTATCACTGTTACATAAATAAAGCAGATGGCAAAAGTATTGGGACATGACCTTTATTTATTCATTCATTCATCTTCTATCGCTTTATTCTGATCTTCCCTCGGGTCACGGGGAGTCTGTGTCTATCTCAGGTGTCTATGGGTATTAAGGCAGGATACACCCTGGATGGAATGCCAACCCATCGCAGGGCACACACACACACACACACACACACACACATTCATACACTAGGGACAATTTTCCAAGGTGCCAATCGACCTACCGTGCATGTTTTTGGACCGGGGGAAAAAACCGGAGAACCCGGAGAAAAACCCCCTGAGGCACGGGGAGAACATGCACAAACTCCACACACACACATGGCCGAGACGGGAATCGAACCCGGACCCTGGCGGTGTGAGGCGAACATGCTAACCACTTAGCCACCGTGTCCCCGCCTTTATTTATTTATTTGTTTTGTTTATTTAAAGAAATATCTGGTTCTGCCCCAAACTGTTATCACAAAATGTATTGTATTTAATAAATATGTATAACCCTAATGCACTTCACCTCTTTGCCAGGTAATTTATTCTTCCACACGTCCTCCATGAACACACGTGTCTGCGATGCCAAGCTGAATATCTTGTCTTTGGCGTCCTGAAAAACGAATTTTAGATAAAAACAAGAAATGAAAATACCAGGGAATTCTTAAAACGGCACAAAACTATTTCTGTCCTTTGCCAACCAAAAAAAAAACACCTTCTTGTGTTTTATCCGTTTCTAATTACGTTAAATGTCCTGGAACGTTCACGACTATCGTACACCACACTATCATCGCGTCCTACCCTGGTCAGAGTTGCAGCGTGCTGTGGGTAGAACATGGAAGCGCTCAGAGCCATCAATCCAGTGGGGAAGAGAAGGCGCTTTACCCTGCCACCTTAAACAGACAAGAAGAGGAATATTTATTTCACTCAGGAAAATAAGAGATGACTTTTAATAAACAAAGGTACAATTTCACACACACACACACACACACAGACAGACACCTTTAGCGAGATACAGGCCGAGGATTGCGGAAAATCCCACAGCGCCGACGCTTGGGTAGAACCCGGGCGGAGGATTCGTCAGATACGAGTAGGTGCCTGAATCATAAATAATAGGATAAAAACACTGTACACAGTAAATATAATATAATATTTATTGCCAGGAAAGTAAAGGGTTTCAGTAAAGTTCAATAACTGATATTAATGAAATCTCTGTAACATATTTCATTTGCAAAACCTTCTCACTTCTCACAGTCTGTACAGATGCATTGATTCCAGGCTCCATGGTGGAATAATACTCCTCTGCTTTAACCAGGGCATATGACGTCCTTTCCTGGAAGAGATGAAGAAAACGCAACATTTATGTGTCGAAATCATTTGCTGATAATAATACACTGAGCATTTTGATCACTTTCATTGGTGCAGTTCCAACTAGATCCAGCAGATGCCGCTGATGTGCATATTTATGAATTTATATTGACGATAAGAAAAACATTAATTAATAATAATAATAATAAGCTCAAGGAGAATAACTCCAACAGAGCATTTTGCAATTGCATTACATGTCTCATTTGTTAAAAATAAAAAACTGTGTTTTATTTATGTTTATTTTTTTCTATACATTAATGGTCTGGCATCAGGGGCACGGTGGCTTAGTGGATAGCACGTTCGCCTAACACCGCCAGGATCCGGGTTCGATTCCCGTCTCGGCCATGTGTGTGTGGACTTTGTGCATGTTCTCCCCGTGGAGAGGAGGTTCAGGAGGAAAAACCTCAGGGGGTTTTTCTCCGGGTCCTCCGGTTTCCTCCCCCGGTCCAAAAACATGCACGGTAGGTTGATTGGCACCTTGGAAAATTGTCCCTAGTGTATTAATGTGTGTATGAATGTGTGTGTGTGTGTGTGTGTGTGTGTGTCCTGCGATGGGTTGGCATTCCATCCAGGGTGTGTCCTGCCTTAATGCCCATAGACGCCTGAGATAGGCACAGACTCCCCGTGACCCGAGGGAAGATCGGATAAAGCGCTAGAAAATGAATGAATGAATGAATGAATAATGGTCTTGCTCCAGGACTAAAGTATAGTGATGCTGACCATCTAAAAGTCCAAGCGACCAAAGCACTGAGCCACCAATTCCCTGAACAGTGTCACTATAACAGAATAAAGAGAAAATAGAGCATCTCATGGTAGGGTTTAGGTTCCCCTCAGTGCTCGTACCTGACACCAGGCTGCGTACGGCTCGGCTGATTTCCTAAACGACGCCACAGTCTGCTCCACATGGCCCACTTCTGCCTTCCCAGTGAGCGCTGGAGAGCGTGGGGTGGTATACAAGGAGAGCTGAAACAAACACACACACACATACACGTCAAACCCGGAGAAATGTCCAACATTATCAGTGAAATACAGAACACACACCTCATCCGTAATCAGAGGGGAATCGTTTTCTTCTTTTTCACCAGCAGCGAAAACACGTCCTGACACGAGGTACAAGGAGCCGGGTAACGCCAGAGGCCACGCCACCTGCCAGGAGAAGGAAAGAAACAATAAAATACAACTGTAAACACGATTTTATATGCACTGTAAAACTGTCACTTTATTCGCTATCCAAAATCATCATCGTCTTTATATTCTCTTTATAAAAGCTCTATTGCGATGGCTTTCTTTATATACTTTGCTTTAATATCAACGTCTTTATAACTGTTTTTATTTATAACTTTTTTGTAAATGTAACAGATGGCAGTTGAAAAAATGTACAAGCACTACACAAAATAACATTCATTATATATATATATATATATATATATATATATATATATATATATATTATATATATATATATATATATATATATATATATAAAGGGGCATAGAGTGGCTTAGTAGTGTTAGGCATGTTTTGCCTCACACCACCAGGGTCCGGGTTCGATTCCCGTCTCGGCCATGTGTGTGTGGAGTTTGTGCATGTTCTCCCCGGGGTTTTTCTCCGGGTTCTCCGGTTTCCTCCCCGGTCCAAAAACATGCACGGTAGGTTGATTGGCACCTTGGAAAAATTGTCCCTAGTGTATGAATGTGTGTGTGTGTGTGTGTGTGTGTGTGTGTCCTGCGATGGGTTGGCATTCCATCCAGGGTGTGTATCCTGCCTTAATGCCCATAGACGCCTGAGATAGGCACAGACTCCCCGTGACCCGAGGGAAGATCGGATAAAGCGGTAGAATGCTGAATGAATGAATGAAATATATATATAAAAAAAATATATATATATATATATATATATATAAATATATATATATAATATATATATATTATATTTTGCTGTGTGAAGAAACAATCTGTAACGTATCCATGCAATATAAAGGATTTATTAAGAAGGAAATGTACAAATAATTTTTTCAGCCTTTAAACCTTTTTCTTACTAACAACACATTACGGGAAAATAATACAAACAAATGTGCATGACGTCATTATTTATATTTATTTAATAAAATGACCTTTTAAGCACACAAACACAAACATTATATACATGTGTATATATGATATATATATATATATATATATATATATATATATATATATATATATACATATATATACCATGTATATGTATATTATATTAATTTTATTGCAGTTTCATTTCCAGCAGTTAACGCTGTTTATGGGGTTCATAATTATTTACTAATCTATTCACACAATGTAATTAACATGAATTAATCAAATGAACACCAATTAATTTTTAATTAATTTAATTATTTGTTTTATTTATTGTTTTATTTATCTCCTGCGCGCGCACAAAGTTAGCCGCATTTATCTTAGCATATTTCACTGCCTGTAAAATAATTCTAAATCTATTATATATATTATATATATATTATATGTATTTTAGGAGACAGTAAATAAGTTGTGTATGTTTGTATTTTCTTGTATGTTTACCTTCTCCAGTCTCTTTAACATTCCCACTCGGACGGACATTCCCATTTTCTACGGCGATCCGAAGGAGACATACATTACAGAAACGCGTTTCAGATATACTTTGATTCGAATAAAGTATAATATTCGAATAAAGTGTTTGAGGCTTTTTGTAATCTGTTTTTTTTTCATACTGTATAAAAGCTTCTTATTAAATTATTATTATGATTCACTAACTGTAGTAAATAATGTGGACCAATTAACTTTCAGATCAACACAAACCTGTCAGTGATTTCTTTATTATCACACAGTTATTTAGTTTGATATGACTTTATGGCACACACACACACACACACACACACCACACACACACACACACACACACACACACACATACTCAAACACACACTCAAACACACACTCAAGGGCCCTAAATGGTGGTTCTGGGCTTTTTAACGAATTACCTTCTCCTCAAAATTCCAACGTCTTATCCACATATAAAATGTAGAAGTGTTTATTCTGATGAGTTTATTCAAAATTAGAATAAAATCATACATTTAAGGGGAAAAAAACACAATAAAAATGAGCTCTAAATTTCCTTTCAAAGTCAAATTTCCCTTCACACCTCAATAAACAACAATTATTCCGACACCTACCGTATTCTGTTTTATTTATAAATAAACATCAGCGAGGAATTATAGCCTTCAGACCACAATCAATCTTACAAAATCTGTTATATATATCTATATCTATATCTATCTCTATCTCTCTCTCTCTCTCTCTCTCTCTCTCTCTCTCTCTCTCTCTCTCTCTCTCTCTATATATATATATATATATATATATATATATATATATATATATATATATATATATATATATTCATTCATTCATCTTCTACCGCTTTATCCGATCTTCCCTCGGGTCACTGGGGAGTCTGTGCCTATCTCAGGGCTATGGGTCATTAAGGCATGGGAACCCTGGGCATTAAGGCAGGATACACCCTGAATGCCAACCCATCACAGGGCACACACTCTCTCACACACACACACACACACACACACATTCACACACTAGGGACAATTTTCCAAGGTGCCAATCAACCTACCGTGCATGTTTTTGGACCGGGGGAAAGGGTAACCCGGAAACCCGAAAAACCCGGAGACCCCCGTGTATAAAAAGTCCCCTGAGATCTATATATATATATATATATATATATATATATATATATATATATATATATATATATATATATATATATATATATATATATATATATATATATACACACACTGTATACTACTATATGTGGCACTTGTGGGTGGTGGCTTAGTGGTTAGCATGTTCGCCTCACACCTCCAGGGTCCGGGTTCGATTCCCATCTATAATAAGCGGACGACATTATGAGTATAGGGTTTATGGAACAAGGTGTAGATCGGATGTGATCGTACAGGTAGTGTGTCACTTTAATAAATCACCGATGGAACCACAATGTCAATGTCTTTAATGATCAGCGGCGCCGTCAGCACGATCCCAAACGTCTCCTTCAGTATCTCGATGATTTCTTCATCGGTAAGGCCTTCTTTCATGGTCTTCGCCGGTGCTCCGTCTTCGCCGGACAGAAGGCTGGTAATGAGTTTGCGGCCCATTAGAGTAACCCTTCCGCTGGGTAGCAGGAGCGTGCAGAGGGACTTGCAGAAGAAGACTGAGCTCACGGAGGTCTGATGGTATAAACACATGGCTTTAAAGTCCTCTCTTTGGCGCGGCTGGAGGGTCAACTTGTACAACGCCAGCCAATCTTCAGCCTCTGCACGGGTTTCCACAAAAAGCAGATTCCCAGCTGCAGCTCGAACCCGGTACACACCGTGACTCTGGGTCTGAGGAGTCTCCACCTCCAGGGAAAGAGGGAACTGGAACCCGTTCCCGAAGCCCACGTCACAGAGCCACCTTTGACCCTCCAGGGTCACCATCATCACCAGGTGATCGAACGGAGGTCCGTAAACGCCGGTGAACCGGTTCCGGACCTGAGCAGCCAAGATCTCCACTTTGAACCCGAGCTGATCCAGGAGCCAGGAGAACAGCCCGTTGATCTCGTAGCAAAACCCGCCACGTCGCTTCACCACGATTTTGTCGTAGAGCAGAGCGAGCTCGAGGCGCACTCTCGCACCGGTGTGGATGGTGAGGTCTTCGAAAGGCACCGAGAGCAGGTGCTGGAGGTGAAGACGGCGCAGGGTCTCCAGCGTCGGAGAGCAAGGGCACGACCCGGGCCAGGCCAGACGCATTAAATACTTCTCAACGTCCATGTGCACTTCCAAACCAATCGTGAAATAAACTGTTACATAAAACCAGTGTGACATAGGCGGACTTTATCCGCCGTTCCCTGGTGCAAAGTCCGAGCTTTCCCAACATGAGAAGACCAGAAGGGCGTGGATCTGACAGATCCGGGAGATTGTAATGTCAGAGGTCCACCAGCAGAGGCCGCTGTAAGACGTTGAAAGAAATACTGCTTCAGCCTTTCTGGACTGATGAAATTCTGTTCAAACGAAGCTTCATAAGCTTTATATAAAGCGTACTAACCCTTCAGCATGACAGAGTCGCATGCAAAAGTTTGCACACCCTTGTATTTGTGTGAAATGCAGTTCAGTAACCCTATACACTATACATAAACCCTGAGGATCGTATGATTAATTTCCTCATCTCTGGCATTAATTCTGGTTTGAACCAGTTAAAAAAATAACTTTAATAACCTGTAAAAGTGTGTAAATGGATATTTTCTGTAATTGAAACCTAATAATCAATATATCAAACAAATTAGTTTGAACGCGTGCCTTTAACATTTCAAATTCTGTATATGAACGCGTTTGTTATAGTATTAGTAAATTCCTGACATATACTGTGCTTTATTAATGTCATTTTGTTATGTTATTTTAATGTTGTTGTACCTGAGATTTTAAATCTTTTTTTTTATTTTGATAAGAGCTTATTATTATTATTATTAATAATAATAAAAAATTATATGATAATAATGTAGGAATTCAGTTTTCTATAAATGGCTGAGACTCTTACAATGAACTGGACAGCACTGGGCCAGACTCGGCCCGGATAACCCGCGGGGTTCCCGAACCTGGGCCGATTGTTACGTGCTATCTGTGAATACATATAATCAAAGATATGTTGAAGTTTTTCTCTTTTCAAGAAGTCTGTATTATTATTATTATTATTATTATTATTATTTTGTAAGAAAGTAAAGAGGGCACATGGTGGTTTAGTGGTTAGCACGTTCGCCTCACACCGCCAGGGTCCGGGTTCGATTCCCGTCTCGGCCATGTGTGTGTGGAGTTTGTGCATGTTCTCCCCGTGCCTCAGGGGTTTTTTCTCCGGGTTCTCGGGTTTCCCCCCGGTCCAAAAACATGCACGGTAGGTTGATTGGCACCTTGGAAAATGTATGTGTGTGTGTGTGTGTGTGTGTGTGTGTGTGTGTGTGTGCTGTGATGGGTTGGCATTCCATCCGGGTGTATCCTGCCTAAGATAGACACAGACTCCCCGTGACCCGAGGGAAGATCGAATAAAGCGCTAGAAGATGAACGAATGAAAAAGAAAGTAAAAATGAGTAAAAAAAATAGTCTGGAATTGAATTACTTTCCTGAAAGAGTAAATCAGGCAGTAAACATCCGGAAATGCCTTTTAGTCCACAAATAAAAATCGGATTTGTGCTAATTTTGCGATTCTCTATCTCTGAGCGGAAAAGAAAAACGATCAATCTACGAGCAAAACTTCGCTATAAATCAGGCGCATAGATGGATAGAAACGAAGTGATATAATGTGCCAAACAGAAGAACATTTGAAAGGTGATACTTTTCGGGTTGCAGGTTTTTCTGCTTTAGTGTAACTGCAGCCTCGCCGGAGCAAAACAGGCTGAAATGCGATCCTCATATACAGCGATACATTCAAATCATGAATTATGTGTTAGAAAAAAATGTTTAAAAAACCTGTGCGTACTTCAATATAGCCTAAAAATAATAATAATAATATAACAATATAGCCTAAAGTATTGGGACACGTGGCTCTTCACTGTAAAATCTACTGAAGGTCATGCAGCATTAGAGGTTGTTAGAGGAAACTAAATGCAGCGTGGGATCTTTAAATAGCAATCTTGTGCTTGTCCACAAACCTTTGTCTGTTTATTTTATTATGTGACGAGACAAAACACAGGCGGCAGGAATTTCCGGTCTTAGCGAAGATCGGTGAGTCACGATAAAAGGCAAGTCGCGGGTTGTTTTGTTTACACCACAGGACTTTGCTTCCTCTTCCACCTATTAGGGTTTGAAGAGGAGACACCAAAAATGGTTACGTCAACACAAACGACCAGGCGGTCATGTAACGAACATGGGGGAACCAAGGTGTTAGTGGCTTACACATAACACACACAGCGAACCAGTGTGTGTGTGTGGTGTGTGTGTGTGTGTGTGTGTGTGTGTGTGTGTGTGTGTGTGTGTGTGTGTGTGTTGTCCTTCTGAGAGCATTCAAGAATCATATGGATCTCAGGAAACAAGGTCTGTGTCTATCTCAGGCGTCTATGAGCATTAAGGCAGGATACACCCTGGATGGATTGCCAACCCATCACAGTACACACACACACACCACACACACACCACACACACATTCATACACTAGGGACAATTTTTCCAAGGTGCCAATCAACCTACCGTGCATGTTTTTGGACCGGGGGAGGAAACCTGGAGAACCCAGAGAAAAACCCACTGATGTACAGGGAGAACATACACAAACTCCACACACACATGGCCGAGACGGGAATCGAACCCCCGACCCTGTTGGTGTGAGGCGAACGTGCTAAGAACTAAACCACCGTGCCCCCCTTCAGAAATATATTAAAATACAAAATAAACAAATCAAAGCAAACAACATGCGAGCATGTGAACCGTTTTATTACGGCATTATTGCAAACGACGACGATTACCAGGAGCGTAAAGGTTACATTCATTTCTAACACTTCATTTCCAAAAAAAAAGAAAAGAAAAAAAAGAAAAAAAAAAAAAAAAAAGAAAAAAATATTTATTTAAGATTATATTAGATTCTTGGATATTAAAAAAAAAAATATATATATATTATATATATATATATATATATATATATGAAGGAATTTTACAAGAATAAACTTTTTTTTTAAAAATATATATGTTAAATAATACACATAAAATGCTTATTTATCATGTTAGCACAGTAGAACGCATCCAGAGAAAACATGAGGGATCACTCCGAGCATAGAAATATAATATATCCAAATATTTATATAAAAAAAAAACAAATAAACCTCTGACGAGATCAGGAAGAGCTCGTTTTAGACTCGGCCCGGTCCACACCCGTGTCTCCATGCAAAGAAGGTTCTGCCCGAATATTTATTTATTTATTTATTTATTTATTTAAAACATGTACCGCGGGCGAACACACAAATGTCACCGAAACAACCCGCCAACAAAAGCGCCCTGGCTAAAATAGATTCTAAATGTACACCCACACACACACACACACACACACACACACACACACACACAGCCTGTTTTTGTTCTCAGCGCTGGCTTCATTAATGACATTCATGATGGCTGAGTTACTGCATGGACCTGCCCACCACTCCTTTCCCACAGGCTCAGCACTGAGAGCTGTGCAATGCGCTGGGTGTGTAGCGGCAACGCTACAGCGAGCCGTTTACAAAATGTACAATTTGCGATGGCGTTTTTAACGACGACAAAACAAAATGAGCCTTTATTTATTATGGGTTATCAAAGATCTTCATATTTAACAAAAATGATTATTATTATTATTATAATAAAGGCGTGATTTTGGTCCGATTTCTTAAGAAAAACTAACAGACGCTACTGAAATGTTGCTTAGCAACCGTAATTGACTGTTGTTTATTGTAAGTGATAAATATTTACTGGAATTATCTGAGTTATAGCTTTTCACCACTGTGTATGTGCCTATCTCAGGCATCTATGGGCATTAAGGCAGGATACATCCTGGATGGAATGCCGACCCATCGCAGGGCACACACACACCACACACACACACACACACACACACACACACACACACACACTCATACATTAGGGACAATTTTCCAAGGTGTCAATCAACCTACAGTGCATGTTTTTGGACCAGGGGAGGAAACCGGAGAAAAACCCCTGAGACACGGGGAGAACATGCACAAACTCCCACACACACATGGCCGAGACGGGAATCGAAACCCGGACCCTGGCGGTGTGAGGCGAACGCTGCTAACCACTAAGCCACCGTGCCCCCGAACTAATAATTAAAAAAATAAAACATTTTAAAAAGGCACAATTTTGATGAATAAATGTGAACTTCTAATCACTGCTGAGGTTTAAGGGAAATAAAGCATTTGAATAAATTTACCACTAATCGATTACAGGACAGGGGGGGGGGGGGGGGCAAGTTGGGTAACTGTTACCTCACTTATTTTTTTACCCAACAGAAAGTGTTTTATTTATTACTCATAGAGTACCAGAGAACACCGAATAAATCATCTCCTTGCATTCATAGTTTATCTTAAAAAAAACCCCAAAACAAACAAAAAAAAACACCTACAGCAAGGGAAAAAAACAACAACCCAACAAACAAATATGATGTGTCATGCTGTAATTTGTGATTGTTGTGTTACTGTGTAGTAACACACGTCGTTTCTTACGTCGTTTTGTCATGTTGCATTGAACACATGTTATATTATCGCTAATATATTTTCTATGAATTATTAAATTAGAAGTTTCCAACATTTCATTGCTGCGTCGATATCGCGGTGAATTACGTTCAAATATAGATTTCTCTCTCGGGTGGTTGTGCTTATTGTGAACGCCAATTTGGAAACTTCATTCATTCATTCATTCATCTTCTATCGCTTTATCCGATCTTTCTTCCCTCGGGTCACGGGGAGTCTGTGTCTATCTCAGGCGTTTATGTGCATTAAGGCAGGATACACCCTGGATGGAATGCCAACCCATCACAGCACACACACTCACACACACACACATTCATACACTAGGGACAATTTTCCAAGGTGCCAATCAACCTACCGTGCATGTTTTTGGACCGGGGGAGGAAACCGGAGAACCCGGAGAAAAACCCCCTGAGGCACGGGGAGAACATGCAAATGAAAAAAAAAAAACAATTTATTTTTTTAAATTGTATGTATTAATTGTATGTGAAATTAAAACTTCTAGTACTTCATGTCTCATCAAAATCTTAGCAAAAAAATAAAAAATACTGTTATAAACATATCAAGTATTTTGAAGCGATTTATCAACCACAACCTCATTTCATCTCATTTGAGAAACCAACATGTGATACTTATTCTGTGGTTCAGGAAAAACAAAACAAAAAAACAAATCGATTTTTTTTTCATCAAGACAAGAGCAAATTGTACACAGCGATCAATGTAAGGTTCATAAACGAATAAAAAAACGCACCACCCTGCGATCCTGCAGTGCATGGATTCATTTTCGAATAAAAGGGTTCAAGCGTTGAGGCACTCGGGTCGAGGCAATTATCCGTGCCAGGGCAAGCTTAAGCAGGAACATGTGCAAGAGCTTCGGCTCTTTGATTTTCGTATTGATTTTCATTTCACGAGTTCGATCTTGATTGTTTTCGTGTATGTATAATTTATACCCGACACTGGAGGACATAACATTGCTATTATGCTTTGATCCTGAGGAAGACTTGATGAAAGTGCATAAAACACAAAACATTCCCGTCTAAACACCATAAACGGTCCACACCGAGATACAGTCCGCTAAAGTTCCGTTTCCTTCTCGCCGTCGTCGCTGTCGAGATAGTATTCACCGTCGGTGCTAGACTCCGAGTCCGGACTCCTCAAAGACAGACAGTGTGGACTTGTAGCTCCTGGAAGGTAAAAGTCCACGGGGAGACACGCTATCCGGCGAGGACCTGCTGCTTCCTGAAGACGGGCTGGAGATTTGCGATATGCGGCGATTTTGCAGAGGAGAAGGGGGCGGTGTCGGATCGGCCTCCATATCCCAGGAGAATGAACTGGCGTCCTGGCTATCCGGGCTCCGGAGTCGGCCCTCGGACGGCCGGCGTCCTGTGGGTCCCTTGTTAGACGCGTGGCCGCTGGAAGTCGCGCCGTCATTCTCGGGCGATCCGGGCGAACTGTTGAAACTGGAATGCCGGCTCTTGCTGGCGAAGCTGTCCAAGCTGCTCAAGTCACTCACGCTGCTTTGCCTGGATCCTGTCGAAATCCGCCCGGGACCTGAGGGACGTCCTGAGACTACGCTGCTGACCGAGACGGATCGCCCGCGATGGAGTCCGTACTTGATGTCGGCTTCGTGCAGGGCCGAAGACAAGATCCCCCCGTCGCTCTCGCCGAGGTTTCTTTTCGCAAAGTCGCTGCTGAGGAACACGCTGTCGCTTTGTTCGTCTTCTAAAAAACATTCGAACGGAGAAAGGATGGGAGAGGGGACGAGTCTGGATCTTCTGCCTGGAGGCAATGTGGCATAGCGGGTGATATTATCAGGTTTAGGCCAGTTTGGACTAACAGGTCTGGCCAGGTGCCGATTTCCGCTCACCTCCGTTAGTCTTTTTTGGTCACTTATAATTGGTGCATTTTGTGTTATATGGCAACGCGCTAACGCAGGGCTGGAAGTGACTTGGGGATTTGGCGATCTGGGAGATGTTTGGGGAGATTTCAGTGACTGACTAACGGAAAGCCCGCGATCTACCATCGTACTGTCTAGACGCAATGCGTTCTTATTCTTTCTTCTGACTGTTTCACTTTGGTCCAGTTTCCCACTTGTTTCCGGACCCTCGATGTCTAAGACGTCTTTAGGTTTATCACCAAGATTCCTATTTCTATCAAAACCCTCAGTGTTCAAACACTCTACGGGTCTCCTGACCGTCAGATCCACCACAGGATTTATCGGCGTAGCCTTACTGCCTAAAACCTTGTCGGCTTTATTACGTGTCCCAAGTGTCCGAGGATCAGTTTGATCTAATTCCCCGGTCCACTCAGTAGCCTTGCTGTCCAAAGAGTCCTCATTTCTTACATTAGGTTGCTTTTCCTTCATAAGGCTGTCATAAGACTTCACTTCGTCCTTTTTAGTCTTTCTCTTACTTTTCGTCTCGCCCTCGTCTGATATTTTGCCACCAAATTTTAGCCTCAAACGATTTAAAACCTGGTCCATTCGCTTGATGGTTTTCGGGCCTATCGTCTCACGATTGTTGACAGCCAGACCCTCTGCAGACGACGTCAGAACAGTGTCTTTCTTACTTCTTAATGAGAAGATGCTTCTCTTCAAGTTAGGGCTCTGATCTGCCTCGAATCTCCCGTTTGTTTCTGATTCCTCTCCTTTCCGAGGCGCCTCGGTAACCAGGGACGTGACTTGTGGCACTTTGGAATTCAACCTGTCGGGTGTACAAGTGTTACTTTTGTCACTCAAAAATATGCCATTACGTCCCTCATGAGGGCTATATTTACCCAAAGCGTCAGTCTGTTTCAGGTGTGTTGCGTCTGGGATTAAAGTGGCGGCTTGACAGTCTGACAGCTTTGCCTCTGTTGAGCTTTCTGAGATTCCATCTTGGCGGAACGATACTGTTTTTGTTGGGACCTGTAAATCACAGGAATCCGCCAGAGACCTTCTTTTACTCAGTCGGTCTCTGAGGACAGAAGTGTAAGATCTTTTCGGGGACTTTTCATCCACTGGGGAGCTGCCGTAAGAATAGGACCTGGTGTGCTGGTGGGTCAGAGGTGGGGACGAGAGGCCGTTACCTGCCGCTCGTGTAGAAATGAGGGTGGAGTACGGAGATTTACTCAGACGAGACCCGGGACCGTGTGAGTCAAAAGTGAAGTCCCGTGAATTTTGTAGGTCCTTCGGAGATGAGATGGGAGGATTTGGAGAGCTCGGTGCTGGAGATGTTTGTGTGCTTTTAGGCGGACTGCTTTCCCGTAGGTATTTGTAGATGCTTGGTGTACAAACTCTTCTGGGCTTAAAGTCAGACGGAGATAGAGGACTTGGCTGATCTGAAGGGCTTTCGGACCATGTTTGAGACGGGCTTGTTCCTTCTACGGTGGAATCTTTCCGAGGTGAGACACTGAGACTCTCCGTAAATGTTCTTGTCCGGACGGAGTTCACCGGGCTCGGCGAAAAGAGCTTATCCGGACTGCAAGAGTTGTTCTGGTTTGGGACAGGGGGACTGCCGATATATGATTGGATCATTCCGGGGCTAGTTGGACTGTTTATAGCGCCGGTCAGGTTGGAGTTGATCATGTTGTTGATGCTGCTGGCCTGTAAAGAAGCGCTCGCTGTTGGGATCTGTCTGTCCGAATTCAGGTTTGACGGAATTTGGGGGAAGACGAATCTACTATTTGCATTCTCCTGCTGGGAAATCCAGACGGATCTTTCTGGAACGTTACTATTCGAATCCTGTACATGTTTATTGTCCGTCAGGTTCGGGACCGCTCCAGCGGGACCCTGAGCGGATTTCCGAGGGTCCGGTTGATGGAACCTGGTCGAGTAGTTTGAAAACGGCCTTTCCGTAGCAGGGGGAGATCTGTTGATCGTGTCGAAGTCTCCCGTGATGACATAACGATGCTTGCTCGACGAGTCTCCTGATGTTGGTTCGGGTTTGTGTGTGACGGAGAGATTTTCACAAGGTTCCAAAAGTACTTTTGGTTAAAAGGGTTGGATCGTTGGATGACGCCAGGTTGTTCTGTGGTTGGGAAATCCTCAATATGCTTCTGCAAGGAGTATTTAAGGAGCCGATGGATGTGGACAAAGGCTTGTGCATTTGTGAGGATTCATGACTGGGCTTTCTCGAGTTCATCCTTCTTGAAGATAAAAGCAAAGTGCTTGTTGTCGGTCTGGACCGGTGCGTCAGAAATGCATCTCCTCGATCCACTGACTGTGCTGTCTGTCTGTAGTTACTGAGCTGAAGAGACGTTGTGGACCGGGGTACCTCTCTACGGTCCGTTGCCATACGCAGGGAGTTGCCGGATTGTGCTGTTTGCTCCAGTGCATAACTGGCCATTCTCAAAGAGCTGGTCTTCGGAAACAGTTTGCTGGATTCGGAGAGGTGCGAGAAGCTTTCGACAGAGCTCCTGCTCAACCCTGGACTGAAGTTGTTTCCCGCTTCGCCCCGGCCTTGTATCCGCTGGAGCGGAAAACTTTGCTGCTGGGCCGAAGCATAAAGGTTTGTATTTTCCTGCGATATCTTGTCCAGCATCACTAAATCCTGGCTTGTGTCTCCGAAAGCGTCCGGTCCAATGAGGAGCGAGAACGGAGACTAACGTAGACGTGAACATCACAGCAGTGGAACCGACGATATCCGATTTGGGATTATGAGCGTAATGCGGATCTGGGAACGAGGGCAGCGATAAGGCCTGGTTTATTGCTGTCAGAGAACATGTATGCACATGACAATCTGGGTCAACCTTTGGACCGGTGTCCTCTCTAAAAGCGATTATATTAGTATGAGAAACAGTTCGTTCCTCATTCTGTTCTAGGGGTTCATTATCTCCTGATTGCCCCTCCACACTTTTACTGTCTGCGACTCGGCCTCCTGTCACGTCACGCCGACCCGTGGACCGTCCCCGTGCGCAGACGTCTGCGAGCTGACCTCGATCGCAGGCGGCTAAGCCACGCTGTATTCCGTCCGAGCAGCCACGACTGGATAGGCCATGCTCAACATGGGGACCCCACGGATACACGGGATCGCCATTTTGTGAATTCGGCACATCTTCGTCTTGGGATGTTGTTCCAGATGACGCTTTTATCGTCGCGTTGACTCGCAAATCCTTTTGAAACAAGAAAACAACAAATATTAGAATAACCAAGCAAAATGTGCATTAAAAAGTCCGGCGTTTATGAAACGACTGTTTAACGTAAATATGCCTACTTCGGGTTGTACAGCCGCTCCCTTCGCATCCGAATCCCTGCGTCTGTAAAGAAAACAACAACAATACATGGTGGGATTCAAACGTAATGACCCTTTGTTCAAAAAGACAAATTTATTGAGCAAATCGGTACAAACAATTAATAGTCTTCAATATAGGCACCTCCTGCATCGATACACTATTGTAAGCGGCTTTTCCATGACTGGAAGGCGTCCACGTAGGCCTGTTCTGGGACGGCTGCGAGGGCTGCCTTGACATTTGCTCGGATGTCCTCGATCAGAGTCGAAGCGTTTTCCTTTCAGCGCTGATTTTAAGACTGTAGGGAGGCTGGGGGACCACCGGAACCTTCACCCGGGCCAGGCAGGCGCTCACGATGAAGGGGGTGTGGCGGGCAAGCTTCCAGCTGTCCTTGATGTCCCTTCTTTTCAGGTCTGCATAGACTTTCAACTCGTGCCGAGAGTTTCGATCGAGGACATCGGAGCAAACGTGGACACCTTCCAGTCATGGAAAAGCCGCCTACAGAAGTGTATCGATGCAGGAGGCACCTATTTTGAAGACTATTAATTATTTGTACCGATTTGCTCAATAAATTTGTCTTTTTGAACAACGGCTCATTACTTTTGAATCCTACCCTGTATGTACTGTACTCATTCGGTGCATGTCATATTTCACCTCCGAAACAAAACAATGCGTCTTAAATGTAATTATTCGGACAGACGACCGAGGAAATTTAACCGCCTCACTGATGCTCTGAATGGATTTTTCTGAACTTGCGAACGATGTCGGCGTGACGTTATATAAACATGTTGCATCTGAGAGGACAAGTGCCTTTTACCTTGGTAACACCATTGAAAGTCACAATGTGACGCCTCAATAATGATTAAGGACACGGAGAATCTTTTACATTCATATTCTTGAACTTGGGCCCATTATTTCCCCCCTGGGGGTAAAAAAAAAAAAGGCTATAAAACATAGCACTCCTGCAAATGCTTGACGTGCTGTGCTCGGGCCAGAGCGGCGTTCTCAGGCTGTTCGCACTTCTCGCAAACGTGCAGAACTCGGCCAAACGAGACGAGCCACATTCCGGCTTTTCTCACTCCGACTAAGTATTATAGAAGTAAACAGTTTGTACACGACTGACAAACAGGGAGGGGTCAGGGCTTAAACTTTTGTCTGGGCTACTTCTACCCAGACACACACACACACACACACACACACACATGCATACAAATGTTTACACTCGCACGCGAAAAAAAAAAGGGTTTTAACGCTGCTCGTAGTCGCGTCCCCTCGGCTCGGTCTTTGCAGCGACGGACTCGGATTCGGCTATGTAAACGTCGCCACTTCATATTTCACATTTTAATGGTGAGTTTTAACATGTTCATGAAATGCTGCCACACCCTCTTACCTCACAGTGCCCTGCTTAATAACACCTAACGCTGCGTGCTCTGGAACACACGATTACACACCCGCTAGTGCACGACACGCTTCTGAATAAGGTCCGATTCGTCCGAGAGACACGAAGATCGACATGTAATATATCAAAAACCTAATGAATAATCCTTTATTGGTCAGATATACATTACAGCACAGTGAAATTCTTTTCTTCGCATATCCCAGCTTGTTGTTTGGTAGCTGGGGTCAGAGCGACAGGGTCAGCCATGATACGGCGCCCCCTGGAGCACAGAGGGTCTTGCTCAAGGACCCAAGGGCGGCAGCTTGGCCATACCGGGGCTCGAACCCGGATCTTCCGATCAGCAGCCCAGTGCCTTAGACCACTGAGCTCCCTCCATCATGAAGCCATCATTAGGCAGAAAGCATGCCTGGTATTTCATTGTTTCACACCATTTACTAAGAGGGAGAGGTCCTTCAGGTGTGGCGCCCGGGGTTAATCATTACCGTGTTTGCTTGGATACGAACGCGCGAGTCTTTACGACGGTGCAGGTCACGAGGTGAAAAGAGAAAGTTCCTCCACACCGACTCACAGCTTTGTAGTGACGCGGACTTTTCCCCCTCGCCCGTCGCTCCTGGTGGACGGGAACGCCAGCGAGAAGAAGGACGTGAAGTGAATCTGGTCCCGCGCTGTGCTGACACACTCCTCGCCGCTTTGTGCGAATGTCCTGACGCGCACGTCTGACGAGCAACGGAACGGAGAAGTGGTCAGAAGATTTAGGAAAGTGACCTCATGTGAAATCAACGCATTTCTCGCATGACCAGCAGCACTTAATCATGTTTTGCAGGAGAGCAGCAGTGGAATGCCTGGATGGAATGCCAACCCATCACACACACACACACACACACCACACCACACACACACACACACACACAATCATACACTAGGGACAATTTTCCAAGGTGCCAATCAACCTACCGTGCATGTTTTTGGACCGGGGGAGGAAACCGGAGAACCCGGAGAAAAACCCCCTGAGGCACGGGGAGAACATGCACAAACTCCACACACACATGGCCGAGACAGGAATCGAACCCGGACCCTGGCGGTCTGAGGTGCGAACGTGCTAACCACTAAGCCACCATAGTGCCCCTGACACTGTATTTATGCTTATTTATTTATCATTTCTTATTTATTTATTTTGATTTATGCTTTAGGTTTTAGAACGAGAGTAGAAACTAGACATGGGACGTTAGAACTCTTACAACTTAGTTTAACATTTAGCGTTGACGTCGATGAGTGTTTAGACACCAAAAACGCCCGTTTTGGGAGTTTTTCCGGGAGGGGGCGGAGCCAGTGACCCACATGACATCATCACATTATCCAGCGTCCGACTAGCATCGATGTGCCGAGCGTTTAGACATGTCACATGACCCGTGTCCGAGTTTCATAGATTTTTCACGTTTGCGGCAGTCATAATATTCATGACCGACTCCATCTCACCTACGAGTGGATATGTCAAACGTGCATGTCGGGTGAACACGGGGCCGAACGGCGGAGCGTCAAATATCCCCATTCATTCTATATGAGGCCGGAATGTCAAGCAAGGATTTCCCGAAATTCCGAACGTGTGTGGGATTCGAGGAGGTATATGATTGTGATCCACTCCGGACCCGCTATGAGTGGATTTGCCATATGTGCATGTCGGATTCTCACAGGCCCGAAATGTGAGGCACGAAAATTCAACCCCATTCATTTTCTATGGGAAAAAATTCCCGCTTTTTGGCCCCGGGTTTGGAATTCCGCGGGGCGAATCCTTATAAAAGTAACAGCGATATGAGGTACGATTCGTGAGGATCGGACAAAAACTGCGGGACGAGTTACGCCGGGAAAATTTGACCGGAACGAGAGAGAGATTCTAATAGCGATGCTTTTGCACGCGTCACTAATAAAGACAAAAAGGCGCGTGCACTAGAAATCAGGATTTTGTACTTTGTACTATTTGCACTGTATATCGGATTTGCGACGGTTTAAAAGTGCCCTTTAAACTCGTGCACAAAATGACAGCAACGTGTGAGGAGTCTCTCCTGTGTATCTCTGCCTGATAAAAGAGTCTCTCGCTGCAGGACATGCGGTAATTACCGCATGACACGGATAAATTCCCTGCATTCGTGTTGCGCGTGCACGCGGCCAAACAGTGTACGAGCCTCCAGCTTGGATGGATTACAGGAATATTTACTTCTGAGATTGCATTGTTATTGATTTCCGAAATCCCACTTCCCCACACACACACACACACACTGACTCGACGTGTCAATGGCTTTACTTACTCTGAGCGGCCCGGGCGCAGTCCGGCGGCGCTCTGGTGACGCGCTTCTTCCTCCTGGTGTCCTGGAAACCCCTGAAAACGCAACACAATGAGTCGTCCGTCAAACTCGAGCGCTTTTTACATTAAACGTTCATCCAAGCTCCGAAACACGGACCTGCTTTACTATGCACCTCCCTTCCATCCAAACAGAACCACCCAGAACAACGGGTTCATCACAATGACATACCGAATCATCAACAAGCATGAAATGAAAGGACTCCTGTAATGAATGAATGCTATAAATGCAGTTATCGTCGGACAAAAGAGGGGTGTAGCTGGTCATGCTAACAGCGACAACATGTCAGCATGACAACACAGGTCTCCCGGGCACAGAGCACGGCTATAAACATATAATTACTAATCTAAATACCCACTCTTACAATGCATGCTCTATTATTTCGGTTATGCACTCGAACACAATTAACACAACAGGCTACACTAAATATTGGCGCCCTGATTTTCACAACACACATTAGCTACAAAAAAACCTGTTTATATTTCCATGAAACGTCTGAACATCTGGCTTCATATGCAAATCGCAGTGCTGGGGCTCGATTGGGTAAGATTTATGGAAGGAGTCTCCAGTGTCAGCGTTCCGTAACAGTAAAGTCTTCAGGAAAGTCTTCAGGGTTCTCTTTGTTGTTCTCTTTGTTGTTGTTTATTTTTTTAATAAAAAAAAAAAAAAAAAAAAGTTGCCGCTTCATCAAAGTAATGATTCTTTTCCTACATCAGGATGACTCAGTGTTTATTGTTGAGGATATTTTTTTTAGATACAAATATTATTATAAAATAAACACTTGACCTATATATATATATATATCTATATATATATATATATATATATATATATATATATATATATATATAAAATATATAATAAATATATATATATATATATATATATATATATATATATATATATATATCTATATATATATATATATATATACCACACACACATATCTATATAGATATATATATATATATATATATATATATATATTTTTTTTTTTTTTTTTTTTTTTTTTTTTTTCGGCATTTGGTAGACGTCCTTATCCAGCGCGACTTACAACTGAGCAGTTTAGGGTTAGGGGCCTTGCTCGAGGGCCCACGAGTGGCAGCTTGGGTGATGGTGGAATTTGAACCCGTGATCTTCCAGTCCAGAGGCCAACGCCTTAACCACTATATAAAATAATATACAAATAATATAAGCTTAAATTTTATTGCAGTTTTTGATTCTAAACAGTACAGTCCATGAAAGCATTGGGTATGGAGGTATGTGACCCCCCCACCCCCCCCCACCCCCCCCGCCCCCCCCCCCCCCCCCCCAATTAATTACCCCCCCCCCCCCCCCCTCACACACACACACACACACACCCAATTACAGCTGTTATAATTATTATTACAGCAGGGTTTCTTCAAGTCTCAAAACTTATATTACACAGAATCACAAAAAGCCTCAAATTAATGATTAAAATATCAGCCAAAAAAAATGCATAAAAAATAATATTATTTTAATATATTTTAAATATATAATATATTAACATTTTATTATTATTTATTATTATCATTATTATTATTATTATTATTATTATTATTGAGCTACACCAGGAGGGGTGTAGATCAGTGGTCTAAAGCGCGCTGGGCTGCTGATCGGAAGATCCAGGTTCGAGCCCCGGTATGGCCAAGCTGGGGTCCTTGAGCAAGACCCTTAACCCCTCTGTGCTCCAGGGGGCGCCGTATCATGGCCGACCTTGCGCTCTGACCCCCGGCTACCAAACAACAAGCAAAGAAAGAATTTCAACATTCACTGTGCTGTAATGTATATGTGACAAATAAAGGTTGTTCTATTCTGTATCCGTGCTAAACATTTTGCACTTTGAAAGTTTATAAAAAGATCCGATCCAAAAAGATCCGATCCTAAAAGATCCGATCCTAAAAGATCCGATCCTAAAAGATCCGATCCAAGACTAAAAAAAAATGGAGTTTTAGCCATGAAATCTTCCTAAGAACAAGAACACACCAGACATGTGGCAATGCAAACACACACATACACACACACCTACACACACATACACACACACACACACACACACACACACACACACACTTACACACATTCATTCATTCATCTTCTACCGCTATATCCGATCTTCTCGGGTCACGGGGAGTCTGTGCCTATCTCAGGCGTCTATGGGCATTAAGGCAGGATACACCCTGGACGGAATGCCAACCCATCGCACACACACACACACACACACACACATTCACACACACACATTCATACACTAGGGACAATTTTCCAAGGTGCCAATCAACCTACCGTGCATGTTTTTGGACCGGGGGAGGAAACCGGAGAACCCGGAGAAAAACCCCCTGAGGCACGGGGAGAACATGCAAACTCAACACACACATGGCCGAGACGGGAATCGAACCCGGATCCTGGCGGTGTGAGGCGAACGTGCTAACCGCTAAGCCACCGTGCCCCCGCACTTACACACAGTCTGACCTAAATCTGAGAAAACACCAGGCCGAAATCACTAATCCTGCCGTATCACTCGTGCTCAATGTTTGCTGAGGATCACATGTAGCTGTCACTTTTTCCACAGCAGGCTAAAAGACGCTGCAATGATTTACAGAAGCATTCCTAAACGTCATTTGCATCACGTCATGTGACATTTAGAGTGACACTGTTAAATAAAAGGCGAACGAAACGTGCCCGTCTTTATGCATTGTCCCGGGACAAGGATCAGATTGAGAGCCTGGAGCTCTTGCATGGGTAATAGTTTTGTAGGAAGTGTGAACGCCCACACGCGTTGCCAGATTGACCGGTTTGCCACTTTAGTACCATGTCGAACACGGTGAAGATATCCTGAGGCTGATAAACAGAACAGATTATCATCAGATATCGCTTTCATCTAAATCGTGCTACGGCATGTATACAGGAGAAGCAAGATAACATGTCAAAAGTGCATAACTTGTTATTAAGTGCATAAATGTTATTAAAATGTTATTAAAACAAAAGTATTGTCGTTAACTGTTGTGTAAACTGCTGTTTTTGTTTTTATCAGCCTCCAAAGACACCGCAAAAGAAAGGTTACGAAAGGTTAACTCTGTACGCGAAACTATTAAATGCAAAATTGTAACAGCCACATTTACTATGTACTGCTTTTTAATGACGTCACAACATCACAGAAAAGCATCCTGTGACATAATTGATCATTTATCATATTTATTATAACATTAAAAAGATTATAATTTGCTATAATATTTTTATAGATTTATTTCAAAAACCCTGGAAATATACATTCCATTATATTATTAATTAATTATATTATATTATTATTATTAAATATGTATCAGTGTATAAAAATACGTTGCACAGACATTGATATGTATTTACGGGTATAATCTACACTCACTTTATGTCAACATGACCAAATAAAACACGTTATTATTTCAGAATGGGAATCATTTATCCCGTGTTTATTTTTGCTCCAGAAAAAAAAAAATCAATGTTATTGAACAAGATGTTCTTTTAAATAGAATATGATATAACCCACTTATTGAATCTGGCAACCCAATATGTCCAGCAACACTTTCCTTTCCTGTAGCACTTCCACGTAAATAAAACGGGTTATGTTTCGAATTTAAAATGACTAAAAATGCACAATAAGGACAATCTGAACATTTTTCGTATAAAGGCAAATGTTTGCTTTTAAAGTCAGAAACCGTAAATGGCATTTTACGCAAGTCCATGATAAACAGCTACGCACGAGAATAAAAACAGAATAAACACAAATAGTTCGCTATTCAATAGTCGTTTGTTTTGTAAACACTGTTTTCACGGTCCGGTCCGTAAATAAAGTTTGTGTTTACACGACCACCGTGTCGGTTCCGATTACCAACATCTCCGTCCATGAGCGCGCATTATCAAGTCCATTCCGGACCACACCCCGTCCTCTCTCTCCCCGGTGATGAGTTTCCCACCGCACTCCCTTGTCGGTGTTTGGTTTGTTCCGGTTTGACTTCCCACCCGACGCCACTGCTGACATTCTAACCGGGACCTGCCGTACTCGTTTGGTTTCCACCCGCCGATGATCCACGGGGAGAGTCGCCAAGCTACGTGAGTCGGCTCCAGTGAATCGGATCTTTTGAGTGACTCGGTCAGCACGAGCAGGAAGCACATGGGAGCAGGAAGCACATGGGACCGGGTGCGTTTTCCTCTGCACATGTGTGTAATAAAACCGGGTGCGTTTTCCTCTGCGGAATCCGTTTGCGGAATCCGTTTCAAGTCAGAGGTTTGTACATTCCGGACCACATTGTCACTCTTCCCTGAGTCGTCTATTTAATTAGTGTGTTCTCGCCCAGGGACACTCTATTTAATTAGTGTGTTCTCAAATGTAATGTTATTTCCCAAATGTAATGTTATTTCATTCAAATGTCATGTTATTTCATTCAAATGAGTTTCATGTTATTTCCAAATGTAATGTTACACAAATGTGTTATTTCACTCCCTTCATGTTATTTCTCAAATGTAATGTTTTATTGATCATTCAAATGTAATGTTATTTCATTCACCCGATGTTATTTCATTATGTCATGTTATTTCATTCAACCGGGATGTAATGTTATTTCATTCAAATGTAATGTTATTTCATTCAAATGTTGATCAAATGTAATGTTATTTCATTCAAATGCTAATGTTATTTCATTCAATGTCATGTTATTTCATTAATGTTATTTCATCAAATTCATGTTATTCATTTAAATGTAATGTTATTTCATTCAAATGTTATTTCATTATGTCATGTTATTTCATTTCATTCAAATGTAATGTTATTTCATTCAAATGTAATGTTATTTCATTCAAATGTAATGTTATTTCATTCAAATGTAATGTTATTTCATTCAAATGTTATTTCATTAATGTTATTTCATTCAAATGTTATTTCATTAATGTTATTTCATTCAAATGTAATGTTATTTCATTCAATTATTGTCATGACTCTTATTTCCAAATGTAATGTTATTTCATTCAGCATGTAATGGAGGTGCCAAATGTAATGTTATTTCATTCAAATGTTATTTCATTCAAATGTCATGTTATTTCATTCAAATGTAATGTTATTTCATTCAAATGTCATGTTATTTCATTCAAATGTAATGTTATTTCATTCAAATGTAATGTTATTTCATTCAAATGTAATGTTATTTCATTCAAATGATGTTATTTCATCAAATGTAATGTTATTTCATTCAAATGTAATGTTATTTCATTCAAATGTAATGTTATTTCATTCAAATGTAATGTTATTTCATTCAAATGTAATGTCCAAATAAGTTATTTCATTCAAATGTAATGTTATTTCATTCAAATGTAATGTTATTTCATTCAAATGTAATGTTATTTCATTCAAATGTAATGTTATTTCATTCAAATGTTATTTCATTAATGTTATTTCCAGTGATTTCATCAAATGTCATGTTATTTCATTCAAATGTAATGTTATTTCATTCAAATGTGTTATTTCATTCAAATGTAATGTTATTTCATTCAAATGTTATTTCATTCAAATGTCAGTTATTTCATTCAAATGAGTTATTTCATTCAAATGTAATGTTATTTCATTCAAATGAAGTTATTTCATTCATGTCATGTTATTTCATTCAAATGTCATGTTATTTCATTCAAATGTAATGTTATTTCATTCAAATGTCATGTAATAAATGTTATTTCATTCAAATGTAATGTTATTTCATTCAAATGTCATGTTATTTCATTCAAATGTTATTTCATTAATGTTATTTCATTCAAATGTAATGTTATTTCATTCAAATGTAATGTTATTTCATTCAAATGTAATGTTATTTCATTCAAATGTAATGTTATTTCATTCAAATGTCATGTTATTTCATTCAAATGTAATGTTCAAATTTTTCAGGTTATTTCACAAATGTAATGTTATTTCATTCAAATGTAATGATACAAATGTAAGTTATTTCATTCAAATGTAATGTTATTTCATTTGTTATTTACAAATGTAATGTTATTTCATTCAAATGTGTACTTGTAATGTTATTTCATTCAAATGTAATGTTATTTCATTCAAATGTAATGTTATTTCATTCAAATGTAATGTTATTTCATTCAAATGATGTTATTTCATTCAAATGTAATGTTATTTCATTCAAATGTATGTTATTTCATTCAAATGTTATTTCATTCAAATGTCATGTTATTTCATTCAAATGTAATGTTATTTCATTCAAATGTAATGTTATTTCATTCAAATGTAATGTTATTTCATTCAAATGTAATGTTATTTCATTCAAATGTAATGTTATTTCATTCAAATGAGTTATTTCATTCAAATGTTATTTCATTCATGTCATGTTATTTCATTCAAAGTCATGTACAAATGTAATGTTATTTCATTCAAATGTATGTCATGTTATTTCATTCAAATGTAATGTTATTTCATTCAAATGTCATGTTATTTCATTCAAATATAATGTTATTTCATCATAATGTTATTTCATTCAAATGTATGTTATTTCATTCAAATGTCATGTTATTTCATTCAAATCAAATGTAATGTTATTTCATTCAAATGTATGTTATTTCATCGCAATTTCATGTAATGTTATTTCATTCAAATGTCAGTTATTTCATTCAAATGGTTATTTCACATGTTAATGTTATTTCATTCAAATAAATGTTATTTCATTCAAATGTTATTTCATTTAAATATAATGTTATTTCATTCAAATGTCATGTTATTTCATTTAAATATAATGTTATTTCATTCAAATGTGTTCGTTTTAACTATGCTTGACAATAAATGTCCTGCAAATATTTATTACACCACCAAGCATCATCATCATAATCCTCATCCACAAATTTCGCGGAGTAATAATCAATAATACTATTACATATTTCTTATAATAATTTTAGTCAACATAACATACAGTAAGATCAGCCAACTGGGACCAAACCAGCTGAAATGACCAAAACCAGTGTATATTATTTTTGCTTTTACATTTGGCATTTAAATGTATAACTTTGTATAGAGCGAGCTATTATATTATTATTATTATTATTATTATTATTATTATTATTATTATTATTATTATTATTATTATTATTATTATTATTATTATTTATTACGTTTATTATTGTTATTATTATATTTATTATTATTATTATATTATTATTATTGTTATTATTATTATTATTATTATTATTATTATTATTATTATTATGTCTTCATAAAAATCTTTATACTACCATCTAATCTTCTACCTTTCTATAAAACCTCTAAAAAACTAAAAACTTCTAAACTTCTAAATCTTCTACAATCTTCTATTCTAAAAAATTATTATTATTATTCATTCATCTTTCTATTCATTCATCTATTCTATCTTCTACCGCTTTATCCGATCTTCCCTCGGGTCACGGGGAGTCCTGTGTCTATTTCTCAGGCGTCTATGGGCATTAAGGCAGGATACACCCTGGATAGCAGGACACACACACACACACACATTCACACATTCACACACCAGGGACAATTTTCCAAGGTGCCAATCAACCTACCGTGCATGTTTTTGGACCGGGGGAGGAAACCGGAGAACCCGGAGAAAAACCCCCTGAGGCACGGGGAGAACATGCACAAACTCCACACACACATGGCTCGAGACGGGAATCGAACCCGGACCCTGGTGGTGTGAGGCGAACGTGCTAACCACTAAGCCACTGTGCCCCTATTATTATTATTATTATTATTATTATTATATACCACTGAGCAGTTGAGGCCTTTAAGTCACACCATACAATACAAGCATATCTACAATCAAAAACAATGAATACAGTGTCTTTTTCCTGCCTTTTTTCCCTCCCTTGTCAATTAATAATGGGTTTAATGGATGGAAAAAGACAAATGCATCAAGAAAAAAAAATCCAGTTTTTTTTTTTAAATGGTCAATATATTCTAATGAACTAATCCAATCAATTCACTTATGCAGAATCCAGATTTTATCATTAGGGTGAATCACTCAGCAGTTCCACATCATTAGAGGACTAATTAGTCACTGTTGCCATGAAGTCTAGCGAATAAATAAAGTTTTAAATTAAGGACTAGACATAAGACGTTTCCTGAAGAAAATGCGAGTGATGCTTGCCAAAGCAAACCGCAGCTCCGGGTGCGACCCCTTAGAACCTGGTCCATTTAATATTTAGCACGGTGAATAAAACGAATATCCCGTCGACAAAATGTGTCGAGCGTTTAGACATGTCACATGTCATAGTTTCATGTGCAGTCATGTGGATATGTCAAATGTCGGGCGAACACGGGCCGAACAGCGGAGGGTCAAATTTCCCTATTCATTCTCTATGGGGTTGGAATGTTGTGGATTTCGCGAAATTCTGTACAGGTGTGGGGTTCGGGTTCGTATATGATCGTGATCCACACCGGACCCCCTACGAGTGGATATGCCATATGTGCATGTCGGACCCTCACAGGCCGAACTGTGAGGCACGAAAATCGGCCCTATTCATTTTCTATGGGAAAAAATTCCCTTAGAAATGTTGCAATTTGACTCATGTACCATAGAGGGCGCTATAACATCCCCCCACTTCTGCAACTTAACATTCCGAAACTCTTGATTGATATTGCTGTATTTGCATCCCAAGAGCTTGTGTGTTTGCCACTGAATCGTCTCTGACTTTTATACTAACGTTTTTATTAATGTGAATTGTGATTACGCAACTCTGAAACGCTGCCTAAACCTGAGTTTAATACGTTTATCTCAACACATTTTCCCACTTTATTGTGTCTGTTTATGTGGTCGGCCAGTGTATTCTGAAATACTCATGTAAACGTCAAATATTAATTTTTTCAAGTTAAACATTCAAGTTAACGCTTTTCAAGTATTCATGCATTCATTCATTCACCAAAAACTTTCCAAGATATTTCATCTTCACACTTGATTATTCATTCATTCATTCATTCATTCATTCATTCATCTTCATCTTCTATCCCCTTATCTTTATCCGATCTTCCCTCGGGTCACGGGGAGTCTGTGTCTAT
>JACRUU010000018.1:17007152-17012152 GCA_030449085.1 Kryptopterus vitreolus
ATCCTTCTCCCAGCATGTCCTGCACTGGCATTATTCACAGCGTCACTCTCGCCCAGATTCAGAGAATTAAAAAAAAAACACATTTTGTTTTTATTATCCGATGAATGAAACAAACTCTTTATAACATGATCATGCTGAAAGCAAAGGTTAAAGGTTACTGTCCTCAGGAAGGCACACCCTTCTTTCATTTTACACACTCCAGATGGGTCCTGGCTTTCTAACAGGATATAAACATTCATCAGTGTCAGAGTCGGAGCTGTCCCAGCAGGATTCCAATGTCTTTACAGTCAATCATTTATAAAGCACATGACCGCGGATGTTTGTTTAATAATAAAACCAAATTATGATCCATTATATATATATAAATATAAATATATATATATATATATATATATATATATATATAAATTTAAAAAAAATAATATCTTATATAGGGGCACGGTGGTTTAGTGGTTAGCATGTTTGCCTCACACCGCCAGGGTCCGGGTTTCGATTCCCGTCTCGGCCATGTGTGTGTGTGGAGTTTGTGCATGTTCTCCCCCGTGCCTCAGGGGGTTTTTTTTCTCCAGGTTCTCCGGTTTCCTCCCGGTCCAAAAACATGCACGGTAGGTTGATTGGCACCTTGGAAAATTGTCCCTAGTGTATGAAGTGTGTGTGTGTGTGTGTGTGTGTGCCCTGTGATGGGGGTTGGCATTCCATCCAGGGTGTATCCTGCCTTAATGCCCATAGACGCCTGAGATAGGCACAGACTCCCCGTGACCCGAGGGAAGATCGGATAAAAGCGGTAGAAGATGAATGAATATATATATTTATATATATATATATATATATATATATATATATATATATATATATATGTAAATTACAAATATATAGTTTTTTTTATTTAATTGCATATATAATATATATATATAAAAATTGCATGCGTATTTGAGAATAACTTTAGAGGGATCCATATTTACGGTTTATTTTAAGATTTTTAAATAGAATTCCTAGATCATACCATTATAGATTAAAAAAAAAATGTAAACAATAAAGAAATCTGAGTATAAATAATTTATTGCATATAAGGATTGCACTAAATATACACAATATGTACACAATGCCCCGCCCCCCCCCCCCCCCCCACTTAATTATATATATAATTATAATATTATAATTAATATATCAAAGCCCTGAAACTTTTAATATTCACTTCTTCCTTAGTGTGTTTAATTCTGGCGTCTATTTTAATTTCTGTTTAAGGTTGTTGTTATAAATATATATATACATATATATATATATATATATATATATATATATATATATATATATATATAAACCTCTCAATTAAGTCTTTTTAAACGGCATAAAATGTTCCAATAAATTACGTAACGTTTATAATCTGCTTTGCTTTTATCGCTCATTTTGAAAGAATCTAATTGACTTGCATTGTGGTGCCCAACATTTTTCGATGTATAAGCCGAGTGTATTAATGTATCCCTGATCTGGATGAGGATTTAAACAGTTGCTGTATGATAATGATAATTCTAATGCGCTAAAGGGAAAAAAGCCAACACACACTCCCTGTGTGCAAGTCTGCAGAATCGCTATCGAGGCTTCTACACCAGCCAAGGCCTTGTTTCAGCAAGCTGGCCTTTTTCTGACCCAGCAGCTCTATACTCAGCTACTACCCTTTTTTTTTTATATATGATTACCCCACATTTCTGCTCTGTGCTGCCAGCGCTCCGTGCCAGAGCTCTTTAATATCCGTCGTGATGACTTTTCCTGCAATAACGCAGTGTCTCGCAAATCTCTTCTGGTCGTTATCGAAGCGGCCAGAAGCAGAATGGCATTTAGCGTGGAGGAATCAGAGATCGATACCCAACAGCAAATTAAGTAATAGCATTTTTGTGTCTGTGCATATTACAGGTTGGTTAACAGCGAGATTCTCCATCGATGGACGCTCGGATCGATCTGAGCACAAAGCCTGCGTGTCTCTCTGACAACATAATCAGTTCTGAAATCAGTTCAGAGAGCGTGAGCTGACAATATGTATCACACACACCCATGTTCACTTCAAAACAATATATAGCTGAATATTTATTGTCATATTTAGCTGAATATAACGCAATATGAAGGAGGATGATCATTTTATTTTCCCTCCCTCAGGCTTTGGATCTCGAGGGTTCATTCTAGAGTCCCGGTTTGCTTCCCAATGTGTTCATTAAGGGGATCTGAGAAGATTCAAAGCCTTATAGATTCGTCTTCTAGTGGTTAGCACGTTCTCCTCACACCTCCAGGGTCCGGGTTCGAGTCCCGTCTCGGCCATGTGTGTGTGGAGTTTGTGCATGTTCTCCCCGTGCCTCAGGGGGGTTTTTCTCCGGGTTCTCCGCTTTCCTCCCCCGGATTGGCACCTTGGAAAATTGTCCCTAGTGTATGAATGTGTGTGTGAATGTGTGTGTGTGTGTGTGTGAGTATGTGTCCTGCGATGGGTTGGCATTCCATCCAGGGTGTATCCTGCCTTAATGCCCATAGACTCCTGAGATAGGCACAGACTCCCCGTGACCAGAGGGAAGATCGGATAAAGCGATAGAAGATGAATGAATGAATGAATGAATGAATGAATGAATGACATCTCTATTAAACCCAAAAATATTTTTCACCCCTGTTGTAATATGTTTCTGTATTATTCCTTATGTTTGTTATAGAAAGTATAAACCGCAGGGTGAATTTGACCTCACAGTGCGGTTGACGGTCTTTAGGCGGTTATAAGGCTTCGTGGATGTTGTCTGTGTGATGTGGACTATGGAGCAGCACGAGCTCGAGTTCAAAGCAGCGCGTGAGGACGGTGAAAATGTAATTACGCGTGAGCGAGGGATGGTGCGCGCACTCGTGCCAAACGCACCCCCACAGCGCACTTCACCCCCCCCCCCCACCAGCCCCTCCCCCCCTTCTTCTTTTTCCCATCCATCTAAAGCGCAGCAGTGCGCTCCTTACTCCGTTAGAAGTGCGGACTAACAGCCCCGAAGAGAGCGCCCCCGAGTGACTCTGACATCCCGGAGTACTAACGGAGTACTTCTGTTAGGGCCCGGAGTGTGCGACCCCGAGGGCCCCTGCGTGCACCCCCTGAGCCCCTCAGAAAACGCCCCGGAGTGCCTCTGACCTCCCCGGAGAAAGCGACCCGGAGTGCCTCTGACCTCCCCGGAGAAAGCGCCCCGGAGTGCCTCTGACCTCCCCGGAGAAAGCGCCCCGGAGTGCCTCTGACCTCCCCGGAGAAAGCGACCTCCCCGGAGTGCCTCTGACCTCCCCGGAGAAAGCGACCCGGAGTGCCTCTGACCTCCCCGGAGAAAGCGCCCCGGAGTGTTTCTGACCTCCCCGGAGAAAGTGCCCCGGAGTGCCTCTGACCTCCCCGGAGAAAGCGCCCCGGAGTGCCTCTGACCTCCCCGGAGCGACTGACGGTGAGGGACGGAGCGCCCTTTGCTCACTCGGTTCTCCACGGACGGTGAAACGCTGAGGATGCGCGCGGGGTCCACGGCGCTCGGGATCCTTTACGGATGGACGGTTTGGGTCGCGAGCTGCCGCGGAGCGCGCGTGGTGAGCGGTGAGTTCCTGAACATTAAATATACTTTATAGTGTAGAGTATAGTAAATAGTAATATTATTAAGTAAAATGATAAGTAGTATTAAGTAGTTAAAATTGCAAACACTTTTTAAAGTCTGTAAATACACACTTTTTTTTAGGTTTGTGTGTGTGTTTTCCCGAAACTTCAAAAAAAAAAAAAAAAAAAAAAGAAAAAAAAAAAAAAAAAAAAAAAAAATATACTATATATATATATATATAATATATATATATAAATATATATATATATAATTGCATGCATATTTGAGAATAATTTTCCATAATTCCGTTTTATTCTATTATTTTTAAATAGAATTATAGATCATACAATTCTAAAAAATCTAAACAATAAAGAATCTGATTCTGCGTATAAATAATTTATGCATAAAAGGATTAAACTAAATGAGCACAATGAATGATTAATGTTGCATTCGTGTCCGTAGTCTGATTTCATTTATTCATTTATTTGTTAAAAAGCACACATAATGAATATAAATAATTGTATATAATTTTATTTATATCATTTGAAACACGGTTTAATTTTGTATAGCGAACAGGGCATGTTGTGATGAGGAATGCTCGGAGTTTGGATGGTGTGAGTGTGAATAATCGAAACGCTTCAAATGAATCCATTAAGCAGAATTTTCTGAAGAGGACATGTGGGTGTTTAAAAGGTAAAGAGCAAAAACGTGTCATTAATATGATTCCATAGCAATGTAGAAATAATATGAGATATTATGAGTGAGATTTCTAGCTAAAGGCTTTATTTACGAAATGAGATTAAAGATGAGAAATTTATCGTGGGGAATTTTTATTTATTTATTAAAAAAAAAATTTTTGCTAAGTCCGAATTTGCCCAGGTAGCACCAGTGCGTTACTCGCTTCAAAGTGATGATCGTGCAGATCTGGACCAGGCAATTATTTAAAGTACCTCCCGGGCAGTGAGCTAATGTTGTTATTAGACTTTTAAGGGTCTATGGATTAATCACTGTTATCTTTCTCTTCCGCAAGCACATCACCATGCTCAGCATTTTACAACATGCTTTATGATTTCTCCCAAATATGACTTCTCGGGGATTCCTAAAAGGCTTGGCTGTTACACAATACAGAAATAGTATTAAAAAAATCCATATAAAAAGTAGCAAGGAATCCATTAAAAAAAAAAAACAGGTTCCTCAGTTCTTTCCTGTATCCTGAATAAACTCTGCTTCGTATCCGCGTTTAGGTCAGACTGTGTGTCACGGCGGCCCTGAGAAGCCGTGCTACAAAATCGCCTACTTCAGCGATGTGTCGAGTCGCGTGGCTTTCTGGGAAGCTCAGCAAGTGTGTGAGGTGGACGGAGGCTCGCTCCTGAGCGTGGAGAACGTCTCCGAACAACACCACATCCAACAGCTCCTGCA
>JACRUU010000018.1:17019652-17034652 GCA_030449085.1 Kryptopterus vitreolus
AACAAGTACCCATAGAAGTGTGTCGGTGTTTGTAAACAAGTACCCATAGAAGTGTGTAGGTGTGTAAACACATACCTATAGTGTCAGTGTGTAAACAAACATTTAGTGTCGGTGTGTAAACAAGTACCTATAGAAGTGTCAGTGTATGTAAACAAGTACCTATAGTAAACAAGCTATAGAAGCGTGTTGGTTTGTAAACAAGTACCTATAGAAGCATGTCAGTGTTTGTAAACAAGTACCTATAGAAGCGTGTTGGTTTGTAAACAAGTACATATAGAAGCATCTCGGTGTTTGTAAACAAGTACCTATAGAAGCATGTCGGTGTGTAAACACATACCTATAGTGTCAGTGTGTAAACAAGTACCTATAGAAGTGTGTCGGTTTGTAAACAAGTACCTATAGAAGCGTGTCGGTGTGTAAACAAGTACTTATAGGAGTGTGTCTTTGTGTAAACACGTATCCATAGGAGCGCGTCTGTGTGTAAACTTATTTATTTATTTGTTTGATAGTGTTTAAGTATTTATTTATTTATTTATATTTGTTTTATACAGTGTATATTTGTATATATAAGTAAAAAAAATCAATCTTTATTAATCCTGTCAACAAAGATGTGTCAACAACAACACATGAATAAATTAACCACCTCATTTTATATGTGAAAATAAAAATGTAGGAAAAATAACATTTTTTTGTCATTATAAAAATTCTACAATATAAATATTTAACCTAAATATTATTTATTCTTTAATATACATTCAATTAATGAACTTCCACATGCATGTGAACTAGATTTCTACATGAAAGGATCCGAGGTGCAGGAAGACGGGAAAGTGGGACAGGGTGCGTCTCACTCAGTCTCATATCCCTGATATCCCTGATATCCCATTAGATACGGCACTGAGTTAAAAGCGGCTGCTGATGACAGTGTGAGAAATTAATCAGTGGTTCTGTCGTTCTTCAGCAGGAGAATTCATCACATGTCACGCTCCTGATTACAAACACACACGCAATCAACAGCGTAAAGACTCCGCGGGAAATCAGAGAAATGATTCTTAACACATTTACAAAAACGCTGTCACGACTCGATCGTGTCTGTCTATCTATCTATCTGTCTATCTATCTATATATCTGTCTGTCTGTCTGTCTGTCTGTCTGTCTGTCTGTCTGTCTGTCTATCTGTCTGTCTGTCTGTCTGTCTGTCTGTCTATCTGTCTGTTTTTCTGTTCTGCTATCTGTCTGTCTGTCTATTGTCTATCTGTCTATCTGTCTATCTATCTATATATGTGTCTGTCTGTCTATCTGTCTGTCTGTCTGTCTGTCTATCTGTCTATCTGTCTGTCTGTCTGTCTGTCTCATCTGTATATCTATCTATCTATCTATCTATCTATCTATCTATCTATCTATCTATCTATCTATCTATATTTCTTTCTTCAACCTTTCATTGATTTCTATTGTACATTTATTTTTTACTCCAGCCTTTCTTTTCTTCTTTCTTTCTTTCTTTCTTTCTTTCTTTCTTTCTTTCTTTTGTTGCTTTATATATTATTTGTTTTTAATTCAATCCTCCATTGAAATTGCCCAATTTTCTTTCTTTCTTTTTTTCTTTTTTGAACCCTTCATTGATTTAGATATTTTTTGTTTTTAATTTAATCCTCCATTGATTTTGTCCATTCTTTCTTTTATATCTTTCTTTCTTTCTTTATTCCTGTCTTTCTATTTTAATATATAAGAAACAGGAAAGGGGGGGGGGCTCTAGCTCAGTGATTAAACCTAGATCTGGATGAAAGGTTGCAAGTTTAAATCCCACCACCGACACCACCGACACCACCACCAATCTGCCACTAGTGGGCGCTTGAACAAGGTCCTTATCCGCCAATTGCTCAGTAGCAAGTCAGTGCATTTCTAGTGTCGGTCCACAAACCTGGATAAAAGTTCCAATATTCCACTTGGGATATTTTCCCTCGTCTGCAAACATTCCTCCTGTTATAAAGCTCTGACACTGGAGACTCCTTCCATCAGCATTAACCAACATCTTACATACACAACGTATAACTGTGTAAGTGCTGCTCTGATTTGGGATTTGAACATGTTAGTGACATTGATGACGTGAAAATGTTTCAATGCCCCAAATAAATGCTTGTTATTTATTAAACAAACAAAACACACACCACACACACACACACACACACGGGTATAAAATTAGCTTGCCCTAATTGTTATTCCATTCAAAAATGGTTAATCTGTTTTTTTTTCTAATCCTTTAGCAAATCCTTTTCCTCTGAACAGCCCTTAATCCAGAACAACACCTTCCTACCCCACAACAACAACAACAAACAAATAAACCTGTTCTTTTCAATAAATCAACTGAACTATTTCTGATTTTATAATATATCAGCGTGTCCTTCATTTAATATAAAGTCAAAATAAAAGAAAATGGGCCACAAAAAAAAAAAATCACTTGCGCTACAAAAAACACGGCTTTATTCTGGAACATTGATTCAAATCTATATATATATATATATATATATGACAAGAGAAACAAATACACACAACGTAACACAACAACAACAACAACAACAACAACAACAACACAACACTGCTGTGCTGTTTATTAATCAGGGTCATGAGTCATTTCAGACACAGATAATCCTGTAAGTCTTGATGGCAGCGCACAATTACAAGTAAACCTGGACCAGAGGAAGCAAAAGAAAGAATTGTAATTGTAAATTGAAGCGGTTGTTCATATTATTCAGAAGTACAGCGTGAACAGGAGGAAAATTGATGTAAGAGACGGTGTGTAAAAAAAACTAGAAAGACTTCTGTGTGTTACATTTCAGATCGCACCATCCGTCATTGTTTGAGCCAAAGTGACTACATGGGAGACGACCAACGAGGACACCATTGTCCCTGAAAACGAATCATAAAAAAGCAAGACTGGAATATGCCTACTACACACACACACACACACGAAAACACACACATCACACACATACAAATCACAAACACAGAGGCTCACAAATTGCATCAATGAAATCTCCAAGGAATTCTAGAGAGAAATGAAGTGTCAGAAAGCTTGGTCTATTCGCAGGCATGGGTCTTGCAACAGGACAATGACCAAAACACACACTAAAAACTATGACAACAAAACTGGGATATACAAAAACACACACACATACACACACACAAAACTGTGATCCATCATTGACAGTTCACGAATAACAAAATATTCAGCATTCCTTTTGTGAGTGAACCATACAGTTTAACATTTTTTTTTGCCCAGAGTTTTTATGCTTGAAAAAAGATGGAGTCATTGGTTTGCTCATATATATATGGCCTTTATATTTATAAATATATATTATATAGTATATATGTCATGGTAATATATATGATCAGCTTTGTTCTATAGTTAAGGTTTAAAGTACCACACTATATTGATCCAAGCAGAAAAATTGACTGACAAACACAAATGTATTGGGACAGACACATACACACACACACATTAAGGTGTTACAGGGACAACAGTTACCACATTGTTTTAAAAAATGATTTTACAAAAAAAGTTATAACTTTAAAATTAATTTAAATTAATTAAATTAAGCATAATTAAACTAAAACAAAAATATATGATATTATTATATTATACTAATTAGAATATTTATATATTATATATTTAAGTCAGAAAATTACAAACCCACTGTGCCATTACCCCGTGACACTTTCAGGTTGCCCGGGGAAGGATTGCCACCACCCAAGGGATACCGAACAATTTTGTCCACGTCTGAAATAGGTGATGAAAAATTGATATTTGAACATTTACCTTTGGCTTTACCTTCAGCCTCGGTAAACATCCGACACACATTCACACACACACCACACACAACCACACACACACACACACACACACACACACACACACAAGGGTTTGAGAGTGAATTACTAGAAGAAAGTCTAAATGGGACATTTTTGGCTGTAAAAGGAAAACAACGTGTGATAGCAGAACCTGAGGGAGAACAGGAGAGATGATTCAGGGGTTGATTTGGAGCAGGGAAGGTTCCGGAAAGCGATCGGAATACTGAAGCAACATGACTCCCATTCCGTTCAAACATCACGCCAATGAGTCGTCTGGACGATTTAACCGTACACCAACACGATGAGGCGAGTCACTGCACCGAAATCCTACTGAACTGCTCTGGGATCAACAAGAAATCTCCAACAAGGGAAATAAAACATCTTTGGAGAGAACATAAATCTTATTTTCCTCCTTTTGAACCCCTAAAATCACTCGTCTGGAGACCTGGATGTGTGTGGACCAGCATTATAAAATGTACTTAGGCGTAGTTAAATGCTTATGTTTTAGGCCTTGTTCTTAATCGCTCTTCTTTCATTCGGGGTGTCTGTGTCTATCTCAGGCGTCTATGGGCATTAAGGCAGGATACACCCTGGATGGAATGCCAACCCATCGCAGGACACACACTCACATTCACACACACATTCATACACTAGGGACAATTTTCCAAGGTGCCAATCAACCTACCGTGCATGTTTTTGGGACCGGGGGAGGAAACCGGAGAACCCGGAGGAAAAACCCCTGAGGCACGGGGAGAACATGCAAACTCCACACACACATGGCCGAGACGGGAATCGAACCCGGACCCTGGCGGTGTGAGGTGAACGTGCTAACCACTACACCACCATAGTGCCCTACACTCTTCTTTCCAGCCACATTATTTATTTATTTATTTATTTATATATAAATATAAGCATCTCATTAAAACAGGCATGAGCACTGACACATGCTCCCTCCTCAGACAGCGCGACTCCAGAACCGGGCTTTATGCAAAACCGGTGAGTCATGGATGAATGCCTTGCTCAGGATCTGCTGCCATCATCGTTTTAGAGTTGCAGGGCAAAAAAATAAACAAGTAAATAAATAAACACAATAAGCGTTAGAACATTCTTGTCTCCACACCCCGAGCTCATCACTCCCCGGCCTGTCAACACACCTTCGCCTGGAGTTCTCTACAGAATACAGTGCAACCGCCACCCCTCGGACACACCTCTCGTCAGTGTCATCCTGTTCACATGGGTAGGATCTGGCGCGGGATGTGAGAACTGATCTGCTGAGAACTACCGGAGCCACAACCCCATCCAGCTGTCAATCAATGTGTTGCATGTAAATGTCACGATCTGGTCTGCACGCGTGCAAAAGCATTTGCACCTCAGGAGTGTATCACTGAGGGGGGATAGGGTCTCCAGACCAAGCACCGTGCACCTGCAAGATTACATCGTTTTAGCGTCACCAGTCCACGTCCTGAAGGAAACACGGAAACCCTGGAGAAAAACCACACAGGAGAACATCCCGCACAGGCAGAAGCCCACGCTACGGGCACCTAAAAAATAAACAAGTATCGGGGACTGTACAGGAACACAAAACACTAAGTCAAAAATGGGATGTACCATTGACATCATGTTCATCATTATTGAACTGTAGTGCCCTGTCAATGGGGGCGGAGCCTTTCCTCAATAAACCACGCCCTTCAAGAAATGTTTAATAATGCCAACTAAGAAAACTGACTCATGTTTCTCTCTCTCACACACACACACACACACACACACACACACACACACACACACACACACACATATAAATGATAGTGAAAAATGTTTGTACTTGAATCACATACACACGTTGCCGTTTCTTTAGGGTCCAAAGGTCACAATCTCCAATTTATCCTCAGTCTTGCATAATTACACAAGAAACTTTTTGATAATAAGTTTTATTTTTGTTTTTATTACTGGTTTATTTGAAGGTTTTACAGTAAACGCATTATAAATTACACAGATGGATAACTGAGCAACACTGCCCTCTAGTGTTCACTATCAGCGCCATCAACGCAGTCTTTTTACTGGGTAAAAAATCAATATATCAAATACAACTCGCGAAAAAAGTCGTCGAGTATCTGATATAAACGGTATTTGGCTCATATTAACTTATATTAACGTAGTTTACGCTTTAATATGCACTGTTTCTGTTTTACGTGAAAAGCTCAAAGTTAAATTGTGAGGGTTTTGTTTCCTAAACTACGAATCAAATTGTACACATCAACACTACATGATAGAAGTCAGTCATAAACAAAGACAAATTAGTAAAGCAATCCTTCATGAAAACGTGACTTTAAATAACAAATGGTTAAAAGTAATAATGTAACGTAAAACTGGCGTTTATAGAAACGTAAAAATGGCTAATAATAATGCTCAGTTACAGATTGGTTATAGATGGGTTATTGCTGCTCTAATAACATTCATAAGGCGTTTTTGTGCATTTCTAAACCATTCCAGACATTATTCCTTTTCCTGTTACATATAATATTGTTCGTGTACATTAAACAATGTGAAGAAATTTCCTCCTCGTTGCTTTTCCTTTAATTTTGATCAAGAAAATTACTTACTATATGAAGGCTGCACAAACAGGGAACTATGGTGGTTTAGTGGTTAGCACGTTCGCCTCACACCACCAGGGTCCGGGTTCGATTCCCGTCTCGGCCATGTGTGTGTGGAGTTTGTGCGTGTTCTCCCCGTGCCTCAGGGGGTTTTTCTCCGGGTTCTCCGGTTTCCTCTCCCGGTCCAAAAACATGCACGGTAGGTTGATTGGCACCTCGGAAAATTGTCCCTAGTGTATGAATGTGTGATGGGTTGGCATTCCATCCAGGGTGTATCCTGCCTTAATGCCCATAGACGCCTGAGATAGACACAGACTCCCCATGACTCGAAGGAAGATGAATGAATGAATGAATGAATGAAGCAGAACGACAATGCCCCAGTACATAAATCCACTTCCACGAAGATCGGCTTTCTATTTCTTCAGAGCAAATGGTGATTAAATGTAAAACTCAGCGCTATTTTCTGTAATGGAGGTGAAAAACGGTATCAAAAGTATGAAGTGTGATTTTTTTTTTCTATTATTGTTTATAAAAATAAATCACAGGAAGATTTCTATTCCATCTCTCTCGCACAAATACGCCCAAACCCGATCTTAGTAACGTTACAAACAACAATTTACCTTCAATTATAAAGCGAAAATAAGCAGCTCAGATCCTCATTAAACAACTCATTATACACTAATGATCGTCTCTCTCTCTCTCTCTCTCTCTCTCTCTCTCTCTCTCTCTCTCTCTCTCTCTCTCTCTCTCTCTCTCTTTCTCGGAGCTCGTTATAATCCAGGACTCCAGGTGCAGACGGTGTTTTGTTCCAAACACTTCTCTTTAACACGTGTAAGTGTGACCGTGTGCCAATGACGCACAACATCATTTCATGTTTATATTATTATAATTAATTAACCCCAAAACCCCAGAAATTACTGGGAGAAAAAAAAACCACACACACACACACACACACACACACACACACACACACCACACACACACCTTTTTATTAGTGCCTCTGATGCCACGTGGCATTTTTACGCCATATTCAAAGACGTGCGTGATTTAAGTGATTTAATGATTTGGTGAAATCGCCCCTTCGCACCCGGCTCCCTGGCCAATATGTGTTTGTGTGTTTGGAGAAAAGGGTGGAACCCGTGAAAATAACGAGTTAAAATAAAACGCTTTATTTTAGCCCGAATCTCTTTCACACATAAATCCGTCTGTGGAGAGCAATATGACCGAAAGGACCCGCAGTAAAGTGGACGCTGATATCTTAGGTGATGTGAGTGAAGAATTCCCGACAGGTAAGGCATTAAAAATACGGCTTTAATTTAGATTTAATTATGAAAAATAAGATTTATTAGACAAAATGCTTCACCAGATGTGGGTCAGGCGAAGAGTCTGGGCTTCTGCGGGCTTCTTCTCACCGCTCTGTCGTTCCTTCTCATCCTCCTGACTTTCCCCATCTCTATATGGTGCTGCTTAAAGGTACGGAAATCTCCTTAGTCTGTATAGGGTCCTGCAAAAATATTGGCACCCTTGATGATTTAAAATTACAAAAATCAACAAATTAAATCCATGCAAGCAAAATATTTCTGTCTTTTTTTTTTTTTTAAATAAAGACAATTTTTCACCGCCTTCCATGGAGATATATATCGAGGGTGCCAATATTTTTGTAGGGCAAGGTACTACAATGGTTTTTACACAAAACTCAAGATTATACCGATGTTTATTATTTTTCTTTTTGTTTATTATTTATTTATTTTCTCTCTCTCCAAAAAAAAAAAAAAAAAAGATCGTCAAGGAATACGAGAGGGCGGTTATTTTCCGTTTAGGGCGACTCCTCGGCGGAGCGAAAGGACCCGGTGAGTAGGGATTCGAGTCCTCTAACAGAGTCGATGGCAATCTTTTAGTGTTTGTCATTGTTTATATTTTTTGCAGGTATATTCTGGATCCTTCCGTGTGTGGATTCCTTTCGCAAGGTGGATCTGAGGACGGTGTCTTTCAGCATCCCTCCTCAGGAGTTAAGTATCTCTCACGTTCGTTTTTGAAGGCCAGGTCATGACCCTGTAACGTTCTGACGTCCGGCTCCACCACTGGTCACTTGCAGGTTCTGACCAAAGACTCGGTGACCATCATGGTAGACGGCGTGGTGTATTACAGAGTCTTTAATCCCACGATGTCGATCATTAAAGTGGAGGACGCTAATGTGGCCACGCAGATGCTGGCGCAAACCACTCTGAGGAACATGCTGGGAACCAAGAGCCTGGCGGACATCCTGCGAGACCGGGAGGAGATGGCCGAACAGATGGAGGTGCGAGAGAACTGAAAACGTCTTATTCTATCAACCCAAAATGTCCAATTTTGATGCAAAAACTATATTACACCTGTTTACTGTTGTGCTGTTTTAGGAAAATCATCAATAACGAGCAGAAGTTTGATTATTTTCCTATTTTAAATAGCTATTTCATTTCTTTGATGTTCTTTAAATGTTGCACTTTGTGTTGTTGTTTTTTCTTTCGTTATTTTTATCGTCCAATGGAAAGTCCCGGTCCTGCACTGTTTATGGCTGCAATTCCTGTACATTTTCAGTATTTGGCCGACTCCCGTATCCATATCGACTTACAACTGAGCAATTGTGGGTTAAGGGCCTTGCTCAAGGGCCCACTAATGGCAGCTTGGGTGGTCATGGGGTTTGAACCTGAAATCTTCTGGTCCAGAGGCCAACGTGTGAACCTCCTTCACCTTATCCATCGCTTTTCTTTTTCCTGACAGGAAGTTCTCTACTCGGCGTCTAAGAACTGGGGGATTAAACTGGAGCGGGTTGAGCTGAAAGACGTCAAACTGCCCCAGACTTTACAGAGAGCGATGGCGGCCGAGGCCGAGGCCACCAGAGAGGCTCGCGCCAAGGTCGGGACCTGATTGGCTGGTTCCCGGACTCTGATTAACCATTAGGGTTATTAGTCATTATAACGCAGGAGTAACGGTGTTCCTGCACCAGGCTCCTGATCTGGCTGTTGTCTCCTTGCACAGGTGATCGCTGCCGAGGGAGAGATGAAGGCGTCGTGCGCGCTGAAGGAGGCGGCGGACGTCATGTCCGAGTCTCCGGCGGCTCTCCAGCTGCGCTACCTGCAGACGCTGGCCGAGATCGCCACCGAGCGCAACTCCACCGTCGTCTTCCCCATCCCCATGGACCTCATCACCAGCTTCATGAAGAAATGACCACACAATGTCAACACTCTTACGGTTGTTATTTCATACTTTATATCATTATAGCACTCGTTATCAAGTCGCACTAATAGAATAAACGTGGAATTAAAGACTGGATGGAACAGGTTTATGGACATGCATGAATATGAATAGGATCTTTTTCAAGTTAATGTTATTATATGTGATCTAATAAACAATAAATATGAACGCCAATATATTGTATGGAATTTCCCGCCTCAGTCAGATTTACTGTATCGTTTACAGACTCGTTAGTGAGCGGCCGAACGTCAGCAGGTAGAAAAATACAAATAAAAGTGTACACCATCTTTCATTGGCTTTATTATATACAGATTTTGTGTGTATTGTGTGCATTTATTCCATTTAAATACAAACAATGAAAGTTCCGTCCAGTGCGGTAATAATACCATTAAACCACGAGGGGGCGGTAAAGCACCAAGATTCATCCTGTAGTCGACACTTAACGCATAAACAAAACAAGGTATTTACGTTTTATTGGCGAGTTAACAACATAATATATGTCTAATTAATGACGTAATTAATGACTGCCGACAGGAAAAGGAAAGGAAAATGTTCAAGAAAAAACGAAAAAGAAAAACAGGTCGCGTTTTTTGAGCGAACAAAAGCAGGCGGTATTTATAGCTGTTCAACACGTGACCTGTTTTACCGGAGCGAACCAATCAAATTGCGGTGTTGGGGGGGGGAGTCTCGAAGGGGGCGGGACTTGGCTTTCAGTATCTAGTTGAGCTTTAATTACATTTCAATTTAATAAGTAAATAACTAAATCAAGAAACAAATAAATAAATAAATAAATTTTTTTAGTATTTTTAGTGGAGAAGTTTGTAATCGTATGTTTTGAAATTGAGTGTATTATTTTTTATTGCATTTTTTGTCCCCTTTACATTTTCAGTGAGAAAATGAATTTGAATTGTTGTTTGTATTTAAAACTTGCGTTTAGTTTTAAACGTGGCTTATAAAAATGTACATAAGTGTAACGTAAATACGTTTTACTGTAGCGAACGAAGCTAATCTGCGAGGAACACAGTGTGCGAGATGTAGGAGGAGATCCTGTGGAGGGCATTCGGGGTTTAGACCTATATTTCACACAAAATGACCAGATGACCTATTGAGTAACCGCACGAGGAAAACACCAGTGGATTACGAAAGCTCTGATGTCCTGCAGTTATCTTTATCTCTCCCCGAGAACTCCATCCTTCCTTCTGCACTTTACTGTCATCCGTCGTTTTTGTCGTAGACGTGATCGTCTCCTCGGCGTCTCGTTCTTTTCTCTGTTTTTTTTTCTCTTTTTGTCCGGTAACGATGTCGAGGATTCTGCTTCTGATGGGCTTCTTCTTGCTTGGACGAGGTGAGATAAGTTGGTAGTTTGTGTAGTTTTGTCGAGTTGCGTAGTTTAATGTGGTGTCGTTATTTTTTTTTTTTAATCCAAAAGGATCGTTTTGTGCTTATGAACAAATCAAATGCACTTTTACAGAGTAAAAAAAAAACATCCCAGAATAATATACGACTATAAACATAAATAAATTAATTCATTAATAATAATTTACATTAAAATTGTATAATATTTTAACAATATTTGTTATCGAATTTTTATTTAAAAAAGAAATTACATTAATTCTTTTCTGGACCATTTATAAATGTTCAGGTAAATAATGTACTTTCACGTGAAGCGCTCTTACAGAGTAAAAACACATCCCAGAATAATATCCGACTATAAAAAATACATTTTAAAAAAGAATAATGTAGATAAAAATTGTATAATATTTAAAAAATATTTGTATATAAAATTTATTTAAAAAGAAATTACATTATATATATATTTAATATATTTTAAATATTTAAATATTAAAATATTTTACAAATATTTTATAGAAATTTTATTTAAAAACTATAAAAAAGACATTTTAATCATATATTTTATAATAATATATTTGCATAAATTATTTTATAAGAAAAAAAAAATATATATATATATATATATATATATATTACATTATTTTTATCTGGACTATTTATAAATGTCCAGATTATTATTATATTTTATGAAATAAATAAAGCCGTGTCCTGATGAATGACAGATGAGTTTCACTGATCCATTTGATCCTTCAGGTTCAGGTTTAGAAAACATACATATATTTTATTAGATTATTTTATTAAATAGATTAAAACTGATTTTTGATGGAGTTTTAAAGATGAACTCTTCACAAGCTTGTCATCTAAAATGACCGATTAGTGAACGAATGATATTGGCGTAATTTTTAGGGTTCTTTTAATAGATTTTAGTGACTTTTTGAGTGACTTTAATTGCAAATATTTCACCGAAATGCAGAGAAATCTTCTTTGTTTATTGTTATTGTTTACGACCATGTCGATATGATGTAATGTGTGGATGTAGGGGAGGCTTTTGCTTGGCTCTTAATCCATGAGCAGAATTTCTTTACGGTGGACTTGAACCTGTTACTACCCTCTATAAGCACCTTATGCTCCTCAGAGGTCAGGTGAGAGGGACTGAGAGAGAGAGAGAGAGAGAGAGGAGAGAGAGAGGAGAGAGAGAGAGAGAGAGAGAGGTAGAGACGAGAGAGAGAGAGAGAGAGAGAGTGGAGAGAGAGAGAGAGAGCGAGGTTTGAGCGAGGGAGAGAGAGAGAGAGAGAGAGAGAGAGGGTTGGGAGGTGGGATGAAGTGTTTTTTTATAGCACGCTGATCCTCTTACATGAACACTACATAAGGAGATTAGATCGCCGTAAACACGGAGGTTTGGAGAACGCATGTGTTCGCATCCTTACAAAACAGGAGGAGGAGGAAAAGAGAAGGAAAGAAACGTCTGGGGAAACGAATGGACGCTGCAAAAACCTGGTTTAGCAATTTATTTATTTTATTTATTTCATCAGTGACACAAACAACACAAAGTACAGCAGCAAAAAAAGGCCATAAAACGCATATTCAACCCAGTAGGAACATTCTGTGTAGGTTTTTCCAGGACAATCCAGGACTTTTTTAATAACAACAACAACAACAACAACAAAAGACAAAAAAAACAAATTAACATATGACATTCACCCATGTGACCAGTAGATGGCGCATATTCCCACCTTCAAAATGCACACGGATACTAATTGAGTAAAAACGTTAAAAAATATAAATAAAAATGATTGAAGTAAAATAATAGAATATTAATTTCTTTATTTGATGTTTTAAACGCTCCTATATTATTGTGTACTCTTTGTTGTGCTGCTAAAGTATAACAGCAAGGGAAATACGTTTTATATTATAATGCAAATAATAATAATAATAATAATAATAATAATAATAGGGGCACGGTGGTGTAGTGGTTAGCACGTTCGCCTCACACCGCCAGGGTCCGGGTTCGATTCCCGTCTCGGCCATGTGTGTGGAGTTTGTGCATGTTCTCCCCGTGCCTCAGGGGGTTTTTCTCCGGGTTCTCCGGTTTCCTCCCCCGGTCCAAAAACATGCACGGTAGGTTGATTGGCACCTTGGAAAATTGTCCCTAGTGTATGAATGTGTGTGTGTGTGTGTGTGTGTGTGTGTGTGATGGGTTGGCATTCCATCCAGGGTGTATCCTGCCTTAATACCCATAGACGCCTGAGATAGACACAGACTCCCCGTGACCCGAGGGAAGATCGGATAAAGCGCTAGAAGATGAATAATAATAATAATAATAATAATACTGGTAATTCCTGGTTTGTACGTGCGTTCGACGCAGGTGACGGGAAAGACTGCGACAACTTCTCCGACGTCGATTTCCACGAGGCGTTCATCGGAACCAACCTGTACGTGCGTCTACTCCTGTACACGCGCTCCAACCTGGACTGCGGATACGAGCTGCCTCATTACAACTTCAACAAAGTCCCTCTGTTCCATGTGACCCGACCCACCACCTTCGTCATCCACGGGTACCGGCCCACCGGCGCGCCCCCGATCTGGATCCACCACATCACGCGTCTGCTGGCCGAGCAGGCCGACATGAACGTCCTGGTGGTGGACTGGAACCGCGGCGCTGCCAACCTCAACTACTTCACCGCCGTCGCCAACACGCGCCACACCGCCGCCAACATCACCGCCTTCATACGCCGCATGACCGTGAGTCCCGGAGCGGTGCGGAAATCAGTGATCGACCAATTAAATCCATTCAATTAATTAAAGTATAATTACAATTAAAAAACACACTTTCATTTTACAGATTTAAATAACTGGAACCATTTCATGTCACACAAAAACGCCCCGAGAATTTGAATAATGTTTGAATTATTCAAAGGCATTTAAGTTAATTTTACTATTAAACTCTTTTATAAATGATGGAAAGTGTTTTTTTTTTAATGGTTAATTAATTAATTAATTTTTACCCGTTAATTTGATTCCTTAATTGGGATTAAATATGAATTGAACTGGTCTCACCAAAACCTTCACATATGTATATTTCCACTGCTAAAACCGGAGCTGTTAAAATACATTTGCACTTCGTTTTTGTTTGTGCGACTTGTTTATTGTGTGCGTTTGTGTTGTTCAGGACGAGGGAGCGTGTCTGGACTCGATTCACCTCATAGGCGTGAGTCTGGGTGCGCATGTGGCCGGGTTTATAGGAGCCATGCTGGGAGGCCGAGTCGGACGAATCACAGGTGATGAATTTATATAACAATAATAATATAATTATAAGTTTTGGGGGGGGGGGGGGGGGGGGTGTGGCTCAGTGCTTTAAGGTGTTGGGCTTCTGATCGGAAGGTCAGGAGTTCCAATCCCATGGAATCACCTAGCTGGGTCCTAAACCCCGTGTACTCTAGGGGGCGCCGTATCACGGGTGTCCCCAGCTTTCAAACAAGCTGCGAGGAACGAATTGCAATGTATATGTGAGAAATAAACACTATACATCCATGTATATATACGATATACTATATATAATATATAAATATACTATATTTCATCCATGTTTTTTAATAATGTAGTGCTTATGGCGGTTATAAACATGTAATAAACACGCAGCGACGCATGAACCTTTTTAAGAATGACATGCGTCCTTCGTTTTACTCACTGCTGACGGAACATGTGATCAGGTCTGGACCCGGCTGGCCCGATGTTTGCTGGCGTGCCTCCCGAGGAGCGTCTGGATCCCACCGACGCTCAGTTTGTCGACGTCTTACACACGGACATGAACTGTAAGCACCGAAAAACACGTCTCAGACTGCGTTCATCACTCATTAGTATTATCCGAGTCAATACGCGAGACACCGAGGCATTACGCAACAGCGTATAACCCTAATAATGCGTCTCTCCGCAGCATTTGGTCTCAGCGGCGCTAATGGCCATATTGATTTCT
>JACRUU010000018.1:17042152-17056853 GCA_030449085.1 Kryptopterus vitreolus
CAGCAAAAAGTGAAAATGTGATGACAAACGAGGATCGCATTCATCACCGGAAGGACGGATTTTCGGGATATGCTAAAATTCCAAATCTAATGGATAATTCCTAGTGGTCATATCATGACTTTAGATACAGAGTTAATATTGTAATATATTCCCATATAAACTGGACTTTAGATAGTATCCGGGATTTAAAAAAAACGGGATATAACCGGCCTTTGTATGCTTTCTTCTTTTAACGTTGTCACACCGTCGAATATTCGTTCGACTTCGAAACAATTAAAATCTCAGGTCCCAAAACTGTTTGTAAAGGTGTTTGTACAAAATGTTTGTAAAGGAACCAATTTGAAGTCATTTCATTCCTTTGGGATTAGGATTAGCGCGCTCCTCGCTATGCTAATAAATTCGCCGTAAGGGTCAGATAATAACGCCACTTTGAACCCAGATTAGCGACTGAATGTGATTGGACATCTAATCTGGATCGCTACGGTTGGGTTTTTTGAGACCGTCGACAAATCCACACACACACACACACACACACACACACACACACACACACAGAAATCCAGTCTGATGGGAAATTTAAAAAAAAAGTGTGTGTGTGTGTGTGTGATATGAAAGGTTTCACTTTCTTCACAGCGTGTACCTAAAAAGCAGAGGTTGGATTCGTAACACTATTCGAATACTAAATTAGTTTCGAAAGCAGGCATCGTTAAGATCGTTTCCTGTATGCAAATTGTGTTTAAATTATTCTAACGCAAGCCTTTAGATTCTACTGCAACCTTTGCTGCTTTGAAGTACACCACTGACTCGGAACAATTAAATACGGGTGGTGAAAAGTTCATGCCTCTTTTCCAATCTCCATTCGGTGCGTCTCGGCCTCCATCGCTCGGGCGGGGAAATCGGCCGCTCCGATGAGCGTGAGAATATTCATTCAAAGAGATCATTTTCCAGATCCGCGAGTGCAGGCGGAAAATCCGGTGTAAAGGAATCTGCAGACTGAAGACAGACGAGTCCGGGTCATGCTTTAAAGACTGCCTGGTTGAAGACGTGCATTCCTGCTCTTTGGTTCCGAGATTGAAGAACAAGAAGAACCTTTACGTTGGGCAGAACTTGAACAATCCACCACCAAATGGCACGAGCCATCCGCTCTCCATCGTTTTCCTCTAAATAGAAGAGACGGCGTGAAGGCCTGACTCGTCGTCCTCTTCTCCAGGGAGAACTTCTTGTGGCGACATCAGCGATGAGGAATGAGCTTCGAGAACATGGGTCCTGGCTGAGAAGAACTGGTGAACATTTGATGGAGTCGATCCTCTTGAGCTCTTTTAACCGGTTCATGTATTGATGAAATGGTTGGTGGGGGAAATAAATAAATAAATAAATAAATAAATAAATTTGCCCGTATAACACAACCCACATGAAGAATTCCAGCTGCAGAGGAAAACTCCGCTGGAGGCGTCGCTTCATTCAGAAGGTTTTCTTCGTCGCCTCCAGGTTAAATTTCGCCCGTCTTTCACAAACGTCAGCACCGGATGAAAGAAGCTCTCAAGCACCATCCAGAAGATCCACCAGAAGCTCCGCATGCATCATCCAGACCAGGTTGAGGTTTTTCATGGAAACCAAAGGGATAATTAAAAGAATTCCGTAGACTTACCTTCAGCCAGGAGGTAATTTTTTTTTTGGGGGGGGGGGGGTCCTGTGGGTTCTGGTATTTTGGTGGACACCTCCAAACTCCTCAGACCATCAAAACCTCTTCGCATGCACCTGGACGATCAGGCTCCTGGACTTACGCGGTGATATCATCGAGCATCATTACAGGGTGAAGACGCCTCCTTCCATCAGGGCCTTGACCGTGTAATTCCGACCACTAGAGGCAGAACGTCAGAACCTTCGGGATCAGTTGATGGTGACCACATTCGCTTCCTTTATCGTTCCTTATCTTCAGGGAACTTCAGCGACGTGGACCTTCAAGGTATCTGGGACGAAAATGGCGCAAAACAATCGCCGCTTCTTTCGGCGCCGTTGTCCGGACTTGACAAAAAGCTTGCATTCTCCGTTGTGTGCGACGTTCCATGGTAACGTTAGAAGCATGTTTTGCTGACACGCTTATGAAACGCAGAACATGTAACATGCGGTATTCCGACTCCATCATCATCATCATCATCATCTAGCAGGTTAAACACTCTTCACAAAGGGAACTTCACTCGAGAGTCCCAGGCGTAAGAGAACCGTCTAGAACATAAGAGTATCGAGGATGTGTTCTGCGGAGAAACATGAGGATAACGAGCGAAATCATCCAATTAAAAAAAGTACCGGAATTCCGTCGGATTCCTGCTTCCTACTCGGAGAAACTTCCGTTTCCGTGCTGATGCGTCGAGTTCCGCCGGTCCTTTTCAGCTTCTCGGAGTCGATCCTTCTTTAAAACGCCACTTCCTGCTGCGTTTCTAGAAAAGAGGCATGAACTTTTAACCCTCCCCCTAGAATACCGCTGCCGCGATACCATACCTGCTCTGGCCAATGGGGCGACTCATGTCCACTTGGATCTTCAGAGTTTCCCGACCGGCAAAATCCGTTCTAGATCCGTGGTGGCTCGGCGGCCTCCGTTGAGGATTTCTCTTCGGATTGTTTCGGTGTCCCGGCGCGACGCCGGCGCGATTCCCTCTGGGCTGAACCGGTCCTTTCCAGTCTTGAACTGGGGCACTTGTGGTCTCTTCCATTCTATAATCTTCATCATCTTCATCATCATCATCATCCGCTGGGTCCATGCGTCCATGGAGCTCTCTTGAATGCGATCCCATCCTCGGTTGCTCCTTGTGGGGTCGCACGGGATTCGCTCTTGCAACTAAAGCGTTATGGAACCTCGAGTCTTCTCTCGTATCGTAGTTCAACAAACCGCCGGGGCTCCCGCGTGACCTTTCTATCTGGTGGTGATAATCCCGTCCGTGTTTATGGCGCTCCATGCTTCTCGAGGATCCTCTTCCAGTGGTGCCCCTTCGTGATAAGAGATTACCCCTCATCGGAACGTTCCCGATCCCGAACTGCATCAAGGCTCCTGGGATGCTCCGGGTGCCTGACAAGGCCACCTCCCCCCCGTAGATACTCGGGGTCCCTCCCTGGACCGTGGCTTCCCGGATGCTCTTGCTGGTTAACCGGATTGCGGTTCCTCGGAAGCTCCCGGTCTCTAACGAGACTGCCGCTTCGCACTTGCTCGCCATCCCTCATCGCATCGCGGCTCCTCGGACGCTCCATACTCGGATCGTGGGGCCTGGAATGTCCTCGCTCCATAGCCGGATCGCGACTTCTGGGACGTTCCCTACCTGGATTGAGAATCCTCGCGTTGTCGTGTTTCGGGATCCCGTGATCATGCTCCACTATGAGAGGGAGCTCCATGTGGGCTGAAGCCCCTGTGTGACGTGGTGTATTCCTCCTGCCGTGGACCCAACTCATGGAATCCTTTAAAATGTAGCTGCGTATAATTTGACTTCAGTGACCTGTGGTTGGAAAAGCAAGTACAATATTGTTCAACATTTAAATAATACAGAAACAGGCAAACAAAAGAAAAAGCTAGGCTGGCTAACAGACTTGTGAGATGTCTCTCCTTTACGAGCTGCCTGGTGACCAGGAACAGCTTTCCAAAAAAACGTGAATAAACGAATTTTATAATAAAATGGGGTCGTGTTATTATTCAACTGCTTTGTAAATGTGCAAATCTGCTAAATCTAAAATGCCCATGAATCCACGTTTTCTCCCCTCCTTTCCATCGCGTCAGTGGGTCAGTGTTCCTGTACCTCTCGCTGTAGGAGCTTCTGTCAAATCGATCTTCGTGTGCTTCGTTATGAAAGCCGTGCTCCGTTCGCTCATGTCTCTTTGCTTGCGAATGCCTAGGACTGGAACTTCTTGAATAGTGCCGGCCTCCACGAGCGCCATCGTGCTCGGGCCTCCTCTGGCCCGGCGAATGAACCCTCTTGTGCGCCTCCATGCCGTAACGTGCGGATTCCGGCGAAGGCAACCTCTCCCGAGGCAGCTGCCTCGAACAGCGCGCGGGGTCCTGTTTGAAACCCCGGGCGCCGTCCTGCGCGTGGTGGCGCGACGCCGACGCATCGCTCCGGTTTTCGGCCCGACCGATAGCCTCGATGAACTTGGCCCAGTGGTCAACCTGATCGTCCGCTTGAGAGGACCCGTTGTCCCACTGGACGCCGCCTTCCGCGTTTCTGCTGCCGATATTTTCAGAACCTCTCCACGGATCGGAACGCACCGCCGCGTGGTACTGCTCACCGTAATATTCGTCTCGCCTTCCGAGCAGCGACGAGGTTCTGTATGAACGAAGCCGTCGGTAATTAAAATGACCAACAAATCTACAATGCAAAACTGTGATGGTCTCAAACTAATCCCAAATACCTGGAATGTAGAGGCGATCTTGAACGGTGCCGTGACATCGCCACCTTAAAAACAAAAGAACGTCAGCTACACGTGGAAAACGATAGCAAAGTGGGTCTAAATCACCCCCCCCCCCAAAAAAATAAAATAAAAATATTAAAATCCCTGTATGTTACATGCCATTTATTAAAGTTGGTCAAGTTAAACTCTTAATATTAAGCATTTGTGAGGATAATGTATAGGGAGATTTGCTTATTATTTTACTGTTTGGAATTTAAATTCGATTAATATTGTCATGAAGATGAAACTAAAGTAAATCTTAACGTTATTTGTTGATTTTAAACATTTGTCAGCACAATTTACAGTAACATTTATTACATTAACTGAGATTAAACGATTTGAGCCTGAAGAACAGAGAAACCTGAGCCACCACTTGGAAACGAACTTCCCGACAATATTAGTAAACAGCGATGGTTTAATGCTGTGGATATTCAAGTTATGGACCCAATAATCATAAATGGTTTATTCTACGTTGGATAGAAAGGGAACAAACGCAGCACTCCTTATCGCCAACGCCGGAGACGCCAAAACGTCTTCTTTTGGCAAAATGAGGAAAAAAACATACAGATTGAAATACAAAGTATATGCAATATAACGCTGCGAGGGTCAGATAATAACGCCACTTTAGTTTGAAGACAGATAAGTGACTGACTGTGATTGGACGCCTCATCTGGATCGCTACTGTTGGGTTTTTTGAGACCGTCGGCAAATCTACAGAAATCCGGTCTGATGGGAAATTAAAAAAAAAAAAAAAAAAAAAAGTGTGTGTGTGTGTGTGTGTGTGTGTGTGTGAGATATGAAAGGTTTCGCTTTCTTCACAGCGGGTACCTAAAAAAGGAGAGGTTGGATTCGCAACATTATTCAAATACTAAATCAGTTTCAAAATCATGCATCGTGACAGCATATGATTTAATAGTGTAATGTAAAAAAAAAAAAAAAAAAAACAGATATATATATATACCAACCGTGAAGGTGCAACTTTATATGTAAAGAATATAATAGAATAAAATGTATCGCCCACAATCATTCCGTATACAATATTAACAAGGACATCGTATCACAATCACGCTTAATCTCACTCGCTCTTACACACAAATGCCAAAATGATTATAACGTATACTATTTTATACTAACGTATTACTAGTTATTATTTATACATCGTTTCTAGAATCAGGAATGACATTTTTGATCTTTTTTGGCTCCTACAAGTGAAAATAAACCAGGATTATTCAGCTGTAGGAAGTCAAACCTGAAACATCTGGACGCATTTAAAGATTCCACAGTGTCACATGTGTCATACACGTGTCATACATGTGTCATACATGTGTCATACACGTGTCATACATGTGTCATACACGTGTCATACATGATGGAGAAAACAAATCAAATGACAGTGTGTTGTTTATTTCAGTAATTTTATACAGTATGTGTGTCTTGGTCGAGTCCCCTACACCCTAAATAATGCCTGTTAAGACCTAAAATGTATAATAAAGTCACGTGACTACAAGTTTAAGGCTAAAAGCAATAAATCCGAATAAATAAAGTAAAATAAATAAATAAAAAAAGTGAAATATTTTGCTTCCACGTTTCCATTAATAACACCCGCAGGTCGCCTCGCGGAAGCGCTTAGTTTATTATTAACACCGAATTTGCCGTTTAAGTGACTAATTTAATTTAAAAAATAATAATAATAATAAAATGACATTTAGAATTATAATGTGAGAATTCCTAAACTCGCCATCAGGTAGCATTTAGCTGCTAGGCTATTAGCATTGTTAGCTTTAGCATTAGCAGCGTTAGCGTAACCGCTTACCCTCTGCGCTTCTTCCGTGTAAACCGACGGAACGTCCACCAAAACACCGGACCCTCAGCCTGTGGTGTATAAACAAACCCGGAGCGGAATCCGGAGCATTCCCGTCACCAAGACACCACAAACGGGGAGCTAACCGGAGTGAGGGAGTGCGCACTGCCCGCCTGTCCAAAACACTCCATGAAGCGTGACCCGGAAATGCGTCACTTGGAGTTTCTTTTTTGTTTGTTTGTTTGTTTGTTTGTTTATACAGCACAATCATAAAAAAACACTCAAAGTGTGGTTATTAAAAAACAACTTATTGTTTAAAAAATGTGAACATGTCCAAGATTTCATGTAAACAAACCAATGTTTAAAATGTGCTTTAGACCAACAAGACCAACGCTCGATATCAATAACAAATATAATGTAATATAATGTAATGTATAATGTATAATCACTAATATATATTATATATAATAATATGAATATTATTATTAATAATATATTAAATTCTATATCGTTATATATATTAATGTACTATATAGATTAATACATAGTATAGTAGATTAATATAATTTCCCATATATATAATCTACTATACAGTATTATACATTATTATATAGTAGATCTACTATATATTATTATATATGGGTTAGGATTATACAGACGGGGGAGGAGGGGGGGGGCGGATGGGATTTGTGTTCATTTTCATATGTAACTGTAATTTAACTACACTTTTTTTTCCTGAAAGTCACTGTAACGCATTACTGTTACTTTTGTTTTGTAATTAAATTGACGTAACGCCGTTACATGTAACTAGTTACTCCCCAACATTGTATAAAGGTGAAAAGCGGTAAACAAAAACATCCTGCGTACTTTAGTTACTGTTGCTGTGTCCAACAACCGCCCCCCCCCTCCTCCTTATGTATAATGTAGATGTAGATATAAGCTTATGTATAAGCATAAGAAATACATTTCTGAATATTTCTGTATTTACCTGAATCCACATCGGGTGTAAAAAAGTGTCATCGAGCATCATAATGTCCTCCGCAATTTCACTCTCTAACTCCGAAATTCATTCCGCAAAATCGCCTGTTACGGACATTTATAACCCTCCGTGACGTCCTTAAATAATACGAATGACAATATAGCCCCGCCCCCTGACACTTAATTGATTCAGTACAAGGTATCGAAATGCAAAGCAGGAAGGAGTTTTGGCGCAACACAAAAAAGGATGGTAATTAATATTGCTGCTATTATATATATATATATATATATATATATATATATATATATATATATATATATATATATATATATATATATATATATACATATTCATTCATTCATTCATCTTCTACCGCTTTATCCGATCTTCCCTCTGGTCACGGGGAGTCTGTGTCTCTCTCAGGCGTCTATGTGCATTAAGGCAGGATACAGCCTGGATGGAATGCCAACCCATTGCGGGGCACAACACACACACACACACACATTCATACACTAGGGACAATTTTCCAAGGTGCCAATCAACCTACCGTGCATGTTTTTGGACCGGGAGGAAACCGGAGAACCCGGAGGAAAAAAACCCCCTGAGGCACAGGGACCATGGCAGTGTGAGGCAAATGTGCTAACCACTAAGCGACTGTGCTTACACACACTATATATATATATATATATATATATATATATATATATATATATATATATATATATATATATATATATATATATATATATATATATGTATGTATGTATAGTGTTGGGAAGGTTACTTTGGAATTTGAATAGGTTACAGATTACAACCCTATTCAAAATGTAATAAGTACTGTAACTTTTCAATGACTTTATAAAAGGAAGGCGATTACATTATGATTACTTTGATGTTCACGGAGTAAATAAAAAAAAAAGCAAAGACAACAAAACGTGCGGCTCAATAACTTTTATTGTTATTTCAATATCCCAGATTCGTCTGCGTTTCCAGAGCTTTTTGATTCATGCACCATTTAATCACCATGAAGCAATCGATGTTTACATGAGAACGAGGATGAAACGTGAATCCTTTCCTCAAACATGACCCAGAACGCTCGACCCTGAAATGCCACCGCGTCGGTCCTCGAGCGCACGAGTTCGTCCGGACCAGCAAAAAACAGGGAACCCGTACGGACGCGTTCACATGCAAAGCTCGGACACACCTCCTGAGTATGCAGGACTGTAATAAAGAGAGCCGTTTTTACAAGATAACACACATATTTAGCTTACTGAAGAGTCTCGGGATGTTCACTGTACAGCTGTAGCGTTTGTGTTCGTGTTTTATACATTATACATTTGAAGATTGACACTTTGCCCTGCCTCGGCCTGCATAGTTTACGATCTGCGCAAAGTCGTATCTCTTCCTTCTTCTTTCGTCAAGAGTTAATGGGAAAAAAAACAAAAAAAAGCATACTATAGTGTTATAACAGCTTTACGCTCGCATGACTTCGCTTGACTGAAGAACTGGGAAACCCTGATACATCATGACACGTCACACTCAACACGTTTACACACAGTCAGTTTGCTGGTCGTTTGTGCTCTCGCAGCGAAACTGGCCAAAGTTGCTACAAGGCTCTACGGTGTGATTTACAGGAATATAAAGATCACGACGGCTGCCGGAGTTGCAATACAGGTGCTTTACCCCGGCCATTACTACGGTGAAGTACGCTGAAATGGGTATACCTATGAAGAAAAAGGCAAAGCTTTTATTTCAATTATTATTGTTATTATTCTTATTATTATTATTATTTATTCTACATAGAATAATTCTACAGCGCTCCTTCTGTGCACCCCGCCCCGCCCTCCCCACCCCAACACCCCCACCGGATGCAGAACGGAGGGAGGGAGGGAGGGAGGGAGGGAAGGGGTTGGGATTTCACATGGAGAAGGGTGTAAAGAGCTGAGCCGGAGGCACGACAGACCGAACCATTCTTCAACACAGCCGAGACGTGACGTTTACCCTAAAAACAACAAAACCAAATCAGGATCGGATTTGCGACGGTGTCATTCACATTGCAGCACTTTAGATGAGATCGCAACTTTACTTTGTAAAAATGCAATTAGCATTTAACTCAAGCGAAAATAACAATGTATGTATATATATATATATATATATATATACGGACCCCGGAACGTTCTTCCGACCTGATCACCTGCGTCGCTACACACTGAGCTTATCCATGCTCGAGCCGAGACTCTGGATGAGCGTGGAGTCGGCGGCGGCGCTGCTGAAGCTCTGGATCAGGTTTTTGTTGCAGTCTCCGGCTTTAGGATACGAGGCCTGTCCGTTAAGATGCAGGATCTCCAGCGGCTGAGGGCTCCTCATGAGGTTCTCTGAGCTCTCGCTGACTGGAGAGAATTCCTGCATCAGCTCATCTCTAGAAACTGGGCTGAAAGAAGCCAGGAATATATCATGAGGGAGGAATCAAACACTTGGGAGACGAATCGGTGATGAGATGGTGGATGTAATGACTAGTTCGGAGTATGCCTATGTAGTTGGGCGTGTAAACAAACGGTAAACAGAACAACAGAGAGAAGCGAAGATTCACATTCCTCCACAGTTAATGAAAAGATTCATTCTTCTAGCGCTTTATCCGATCTTCCCTCGGGTCACGGGGAGTCTGTGTCTATCTCAGGCGTCTATGGGCATTAAGGCAGGATACACCCTGGATGGAATGCCAACCCATCACACACACACACACACATGACCATGAACATGAACATGCACAAACTCCACACACACATGACCGAGAAGGGAATCGAACCCTGGAGATGTGAGGCGAACGTGCTAACCATATAACCATATATATATATATATATATATATATATATATATATATATATATATATATATATATATATAGTTAAAATTTAAAGGCAATTTAATTTAAACTCGTGTGTTTTTTATTTGTTTTATCTCCTGTATACTCATTAGCAGCATATATATGCATATATATATATATATATATATATATATATATATATATATATATATATATATATATATATATATGTGTGTGTGTGTTAGCTTTCTTCGCGAGTGAAATAAAGAAAGAAGCAGCCGTCGAAAACTCTCTCTGTGTTTTTAAACTGCTTCTTTCCGCCGCTCCCTTTAGGGGGCGCCACAGCGGATCGTCCTTCTCCGTACCACACCTGTCTCTTTCAAAACCGACTACACATCCGTATCCCTCGTCCTTGGTGTCTTTTTCCCTCTGTCATTCAGATTCACCATCGCGGCCGAACGAGGTCACGATAGCGCATCTGACGCACGTGTAAATCCGGCAACAGCGTACCTCACGTCCATGGACTGGACGCCGTCGGAAAGATCGTCAGCCACGCTGCCCTTGGCTTCCAGAGGTTGAAGGTTTATCACGGCCGTGCCACCGGTGATGGAGGAGGGGAACTCGCTCTTGAACTTGACAAAAGTGGAGATCTCTGAAGGGCCGATGGAGGGGCCGTTCTCCCGCGCGGCATCTGAAATAACGCCACACAGGCGAGACTTGACGCGGTTTAATGGCATAGCATGTAGCGGGACATGTTGACAATGCTAGGAGGGAATTCTGTAAAGGCTATGAAGCCTCGTTACGAAGAAAGATCAGAACCCGAAGGCGCTCTACAGAAAGACAGAGGCTTTTTACATGTCACATGTGCATTACAGCAGAGTCAAATTCTTTCTCCGTGGATTATTAGGAGCTACAGTCATGCTACATGCAGTCCTGAAGCTAATCCGATGCTAATCCATATATGCTAGCAATAAACGCTTCCATAGCGAAGTCTCACCTGAAGACTCCAAGGCAGAGTCCGAGTCGATCACGGAGGAGTTGGACTCGATGAGCGCGTCATCCTTCTGTTTATACAGAAAGGATAAATATGAGATCCTCTAGCAGGCGATCTGAAAGTGTGTGTGTGTGTGTGTGTGTGTGTGTGTGTGTGCACCTTTGGCTCGCTATCGGTTTTTCTTGTCCTTTTCATGATCTCCTCAATGCGCTACGGAAGAGACAGAACAATCACAATATGAAGGAGCGAAACCATCCGTCCGTCCATCCGTCCATCCATCCGTCCATCCATCCGTCCATCTCTTTTTAATATCAAAATAATTGTAAATAATTGTTTCACGTTTTTTTTACGCCCTCTGTAACACAACCCTCCCCTCCTATCCGGGATTGGGATCGGCACCGGGAATGCACCGCCTTGTCCAATCCTAACGCATGGGGCAGACTGTACAATTAGGGGCCATGCTCAAGGGCCCGCTAGTGGTGGCAGCTCAGCCGGGACTCAGCCGGGCAGCTCAGCCCAACACCTTTAACCACCTTGTATTATAGTTAAATACAACTTGTATGGGAGGTGGTATAGCCCAGTGGTTAAGGTGTTGGCCTTTGGACCAGAAGATCACGGGTTCAAACCCCACCACCATCAAGCTTCAACTAAGTGGGCCCTTAATGCAAGGCCCTTAACCCTCAATTGCTCTGGATAAGGGCGTCTGCCAAATGCTGCAAATGTAAATGTATACATTCCGAGAGATCTGATTGGTCGGCTCATAGAATAATCTCTTGTGTTGGTGCACCAAAGCAATCCAAACCTTCTTCCTCTGCAGCCTCTCTTGCTCTTCTTGCAGTTTCAGCTGCTCTCGTTCCTGCTGCTTCCTCTCGGCTTCCCTCTGCACCCTCTGGAAGGCTTCCTCCCTCTGTCGCATACACACACACACACACACACATGAACAACATCCCGACCCGCTCTCGCACCGAGGAGGAGTAAATGAGACGGCAGGTGAACCTCTCTGTCCAGCTGGTCCTGGAGCTCTTTCAAACGTCTTTCCTTCTGCCGCTTGTCGTCGTCGTCCTTCTTCCTGCGCTCTTCCTCTTGCGTCTGTCGTTCCTCCTCCGCCCGCATAGCCGCCTGCTGCCGGCGCTCGCGCTCCTCCGCCTGCTTCCTCTCGAGCTCCTCAGCTTTCAGCCTAAAACCCAGAGGCGTCGGGAACGTGTTGGTGACTCGCTGTAACCTCACGTCCAATCAGGATGGAGGATTTTTTTTTTTGGAATATCGTCTGTGTACCTCTCGTCCTCCAGGCGCTGTTTCTCCTCCAGCTCCTTCTGTACTCGGGCTAGACGTCGTTTCTCAGACAGCAGTCTGGAGGCCTCTTCAGCATCGGTGGTTCCTGCTTTTCCAGTCGGAGTCACCGGAGACTCTGAAACAGTAATAAAACATCATAAACGTCATTTATATATATATATATATATATATATATATATATATATATATATATATATATATATATATATATATATATATATATATATATTACCCTCTCCTAAGATCTGTAGCTATATATATATATATATATATATATATATATATATATATATATATATATATATAGTATAGATAGATAGATAGATAATAATAATTTAATAAAAATTATTGATTATTTCATATTTATTTTACTCTTTTTATTATTGTTTTATTATTAATTTCTTGTTAATTTCTTGTTATTTTTAGTGTGTTGGTTTAAAGTGTAAAATATGGGACGTGGCTCCTTTAAGAATTGTGTTCCGGTTGCTTTTCCATATAAACTGGTGATACGGTGTTTAGGTTATACGGAAGCGCTTTATTGCGTTCAGTAAAAATGCGCTTTATTGCAGTAATACGGATTTGGGAATGCGATGCGCTTGCGTAAGGTTCCATACGGCTAATATACGCTAATATAGTGAGGAGATCGTACCTGTTGTGAATGCGCAGCTAGGGGGCGTCATGGTCATTGTAATTTGGGGGGAAATTTAGGAAGTGTGAGTGGATGCGCTGAACGTTTCTTTTATTCGTTTGTTCTATTTTTGTTGTTCGGGTTTCGTTCGTTCACCAACACTACGCAGAGTGAAGGAGCAGATCACACACATAGTAATGTATACTGCGTTGTAGCGCCTTAATAACATTAGTGCCGTTAAATTATATATATATATATATATATATATATATATATATATATCAGTATAATCTCAATGTATCCTTAAACGTTATTCCACCAGTCATCATCTGACCTGCATTATGTCCGAGTTCTCTGCTTGCAGATTTAGGAATCTTCTCGCTCCTGGATGTTTTCCGGTCCAGAGTGCTGGAGTTTCTACTCTCCAGTCCCTTCTCCTCTCCGTCCAGCCTCTTGTTGCTTTCTGTGCTCGGGGTCACGGCTCGGTGCTTCATGGGTGAGGTGGGGTACTGCCCAGGAGAACACGGAGACTGGATGCGGCTCTTACACGACTTCGACCTTCATTAGAGCAGAAAGACATCGTGTGCATTGTGTGTATTGCTATTCTGGAACAAGTCAAGAGAAAACGCTCTCCTGGAGATTTTCATCATTGTCGTGCGTTGAGAGTAAAAAATATTGCTAAAATGTCGTACGCGATTTTTCTCCATGCGAATTGACATCGCCATTCTCGCACACGATTCTTTAAACGAAAATTTATTGCACTCAAGTACAAAAACAAAAAAAAAGTGCTGAAGTAACAAAAATATTCTAACAATAAATATTTAAAAAAAAACATCAATAGCGTGTGAACGTAGCATGATGTGAACGCAGGGGTTTATACTTTAGGGAGGGGGCGTGGCTCAGTGGTCTAAGGCGCTGGGCTGCTGATTGGAAGATCCGGGTTCGAGCCCCGGTATGGCCAAGCTGCCGCCCTTGGTTCCCTGAGCAAGACCCTTAACCCTGTGTGCTCCAGGGGGCGCCGTATCATGGCTGACCCTGCACTCTGACCCCAAACTACCAACATCAAGCTGGGATATGCGAAGAAAAGAATTTCACTGTGCTGTAAAGTATATGTGACAAATAAAGGATATTATTATTATTATTATTATTACTTCTGCGTCGCTCCGCAGTGACTAGTCCCAAACACTAGTTGGCGGCGGTGCGCTGCTTGATTGTTTGGCGTTTTGGGTTTCAGTTACAATGGTGACTATTTTCTCTTCCATGATCCTTTCGTCTGATTGGTTCCTATCCATGCTTTGTTTCTTCGCTATACGAATACGTAACGACGCTACACCGGGAATACGCCGCCGAGACAATACCTCGCAATACTCATAAGTAAATCATCATTTAGAAATGAGATCGTATATATGTATGATGGATCGTGATTTTTTTTTAACGATTAATCGTGCAGTGCAGCCCTAATTAAGATGGGGGGGGGGGGGGGGGGGACTATATTGGATCTGAAACCTTTTGGGTGTGCTGGGCTTTTTGTTGCCAGAGGAGCTCTTGGTGGGCGTCATGGGAGACTCGAGGCGCTTCGTCGAGGACTCGGTGAACACGCCGACTTGTTTCTCCGTCTGCGAACGTGACACACATGAATCAGGACAAAAAAATAGAAAAGGCGCGCTTCCATATTCCCTTCTGCTCAAAGACGACCCGCTTCTAATCTGCATCGCCATCAAACACTTTGTTCCCGATCCTCTACCTGGTGG
>JACRUU010000018.1:17059786-17062286 GCA_030449085.1 Kryptopterus vitreolus
CACTCTTTATAAAACCCTCGAGTCTTAATCCATGTTGTGAGGCCTGGAAAATCTCTCAGTGCACTGCACAGCTCTGAGTGCAGCGCAATGCTTTATATGGAGCGTTTGTTTATCTGGTGGCTGTCGCTGGGATTATGTTCATTCACACAATAAATATGCCTTCCTATAATACTGATGTAATCTAGAAACATTAAAAATAAAGTTATGTACATCATCCTAATCATTTGTAAACAAGTCAAAATGTCTGTGAAATGGCAACTTTTAACTCTCGCACTTTAACATTCATTCATTCATTCATTCATTCATCCATCTTCTAGCGCTTTATCCGATCTTTCCTCGGGTCACGGGGAGTCTGTGTCTATCTCAGGCGTCTATGGGCATTAAGGTAGGATACACTCTGGATGGAATGCCAACCCATCACACACACACACACACACACACTCACACATTCATACACTAGGGACAATTTTACAAGGTTCCAATCAACCTACCGTGCATGTTTTTGGACCGGGGGAGGAAACCGGAGAACACGGAGAAAAACCTCCTGAGGCATGGGGAGAACATGCACAAACTCCACACACACATGGCCGAGACTCATGGGAATCGAACCCGGACCCTGGCGGTGTGAGGCGATCGTGATAACCACTAAACCACCGTGCCCCACTATGCACTTTAATATGATCTAACATAATTCCATGTAAAATAATCCCTGTCGTTTTCCGAGCGATGTATAATTCAATCCGGTCACTTATTAAACCTCACCGAGGACGCTGAGGGTGGTGGAGGCCTGCGTGTTGCCCAGAGGAAACGTCGCCACTTTGCAGGTGTAGTCCCCGACGTCGGAGAAGCCCAGATCCTGGAGCACGACGGTGGCGTCATGGGCGGAGGGCGTGTGGAAGGACAGGCGGTGCTGATACTCCGGCTGGATGGAGATGCCGTACGTGGGGTTGTAGACGGCCACCGTGGCCCAGCCGGACGGCAGACGCCTCTCCCAGGAGCTCTGCGTCAGGGTCAGGTTGGAATCCACCTGGATCCTGCAGCTCAGAGTCACGTTCTTCCCCAGAACGCCGCTCACCTTTCGAGGCACCACGACCTGACTGCCACACGCACCTGGCACAAACACACATCACCCAAACATTACATACCAGTTTACCAACGGATGTCTTTAAACCACGGCGTACGCTTTATTCTACCGTATTACCACAATACAGCGCTGATAAAATGATTAAACCGCTCGATTATTTTACAAAAAAAAAAACTTTGAGCCGTTTGCAATGAATTCAATAATAAAGCGAAATATTACGCATTGAAATCTGACATCAGAAAAAAAATGTAAATTAAAAAAGAAAATCGAATAGAATAAAAATAAATTAATTAAACAAAAGTGGGTAAAAAAAAAACCTAAGAAATAAAAAAAAAATTGGCAAAAAAAAAAACCCAGGAAAAAATGTGGGTAAAAAAAAAGTAATGTAATAGATTAAAAAAAATAATTAAATAAAATAAAAACAAATATGCGAGTAAAAAAAACAAGGGGAAAAAAATCTAATGCAATTAAAAAAAAAAAAAAAAAAAAAACAAACAAAAAAAAAAAAACAAACAAAACAAAAAAAAAACACTATGCAGGGTAAAAAAAATAAAATAATTATAATAAATTTTTTTCATAATTTTTTAATAATCTTTTAATAATTAAAAAATTGCCAGACATACACTAATTGACCTCGAGCGAAATATTTGAAACGGCAAATTAATTACGCATTGAAATCTGACATCAGAAAAAAATTTTAATAAAAAAAAAATCTAATAGAATAAAAAAAAACAAAAAACAAAAACAAAAGTGGGTAAAAAAAATCTAAGAAATAAAAAAATGTGGGTAAAAAAATGTAATAGATTAAAAAAAATGTATTAAATAAAATAAAAGCAAATATGCGAGTAAATATTTCCCGAAGGCTTTTTATTTAATATAAATAGAATAGAATCGAAATGAGCACGGAAGCAAAGCAGACACTACATTCTCAGTGATGTCTTTATAGTAAATCACCTTCTACGCCGCATTACTGACTCTTTAGGAAGAGGATCTCTAACTCCATCATTCACAGGTGCTCATCTGTGATTTAATGTCCACTCTGTCTGTGTTTTTCCTCTCGTTCTCCTCAGAGGGCATCACCGGACCAACGTTTTTAACCATCGTTTTCAACATCTGTTTCTCGGCGCACCGACGTCCTTAAAACACACGCTCTACACGGACAAGAAGTTTATGGACGCCATAAAATTGGATTTTTAAACTCCTGAATGAGTGCGAGAGACTCGCGCTCATTCAACATCCCAGTGCTCTCTCTCTCTCTCTCTATCTATCTATCTCTCCCATGACCTCTGGGCTAGTTACATTTCCACTACATTCCATTACGCAAGACTTTCACGATATTTTCGAAATGTCAATTTTAAAAAAGCTGTCGCAAAATGAAGTTTTCATTAATCATATCAAAACTCTCGCGATAAACCA
>JACRUU010000018.1:17067286-17087286 GCA_030449085.1 Kryptopterus vitreolus
CTCAAATTCTTCCTTAATTAAAGAACACATTTTCTGAATCAGGGGACGCGGCGGTTTAGCGGTTAGCACGTTCGTCTCACACCACCTGTGTGTGGAGTGTGAATTTTCCCCCCCATGCCTTGGAAAATTGTCCCTAGTGTGTGTGAATGTGTGTGTGTGTGTGTGTGTGTGTGTGTGTCCTGTGATGGGTTGGTATTCCAGACATCATGTGTCCTGCCTGGATGCCCATAGACGCCTGAGATAGACACAGACTCCCCGTGACCCGAGGGAAGATCGGATAAAGCGCTAGAAGATGAATGAATGAATGAATGAACTGAACACTATTCCGTGGTGTTGGCTATTGTGTGTAAACACTAGTGCGTTAGCCTATAGGTAACACTCGCTAGGGTTTTATAAGGCCTTTCATCACCTTTCAGACCTTGAGGGTTTTTGAGAAAGGCCCTTAACCCTCTGTGCTCTAGGGGACGCTGTATCATGGCTGTCCCCAGCTTCCAAACCAATCTGGGATATGAGAGGAAACAATTTCACTGTACTGTAATATAGGGCTGCACGATATATCGTAAAAAATATCATTATCGCGATAACAGCGTATGCGATCTTAATATCGCCGAGAGTTGCCATAAATTAACATTTATTTCGTCTTAAACATAGTTCAAATTTGACCAATCAAATGGGACGTTACTATCTTTATCCCCGCCTCCCAAGTAGGCGCTGTTATACTAATGGCTAGACACTTGGACCGGGCCATGAAGGTTTACGAAAATAAACCGTAAAATATCAGTATCAATGATCAGATCCCAGAGGAACATATAAACATGGTGAACCAATCAACAGTAAAGAGAATAACGTATACGAGTTTGGAAAATGTATACACAGCAAATTTGTGGCAAAAAAAAAACGTACTTAAGAAATACGATATTTATGTTTCAGGAGAGAAAACATGTCACAAACATTTGAAGTGTGTGAGTCGTAAAACCGCATTTACCGCAAAACCAGGGTCACGTACGAAGAAAACAATCACACATTATGAACATGGAGCGATAAGTGAATACCAAGATAACACATTTAACATTTCAGTCGGAGTACAGTAAAACGAAACAACTAATATACACAAAACCGTTGGACACATGGTAAACCATACCGGATATCACGATATACACATGGATATACACATGGATATACACATGGATCGATACACATGGATATACACATGCATACACACATGGATATACACATAGAGCGATACACATGGATATACACATGGATATACACATATACACATGGATATACACATGGATACACAGATATACACGATACACATGGATACACATGATATACACATGATCCGATACACATGCATACACACACATGGATATACACATGATATACACATGGACACACATGGATATACACATGTATACACAGGGATATACACATGGAGATACACGATATACACATGATATACACATGATATACACATGGAGCGATACACATGGATATACACATGGATATACACATGGATATACACATGGATATACACATGGAGCGATACACATGGGATATACACATGGATATACACAAATGGATATACACATGATATACACATGATACACATATACACATGGAGCGATACACATGGATATACACACGGATATACACATGGATATACACATGCATATACACATGGATATACACATGGATAGAGAGATACACATGGATATACACATGATATACACATGATATACACATGATATACACATGATATACACATATACACATGGAACACATGGATATACACATGGATACACACATGATATACACATGATATACACATGATATACACATGATATACACATATACACATGATATACACATGATATACACATATACACATGGATATACACATATACACATGATATACACATGATATACACATGGAGATACACATGGATACACATGGATATACACATGGATATACACATGATATACACATGGATATACACATAGATATACACATGATATACACATGATATACACATGGAGCGATATACACATGGATATACACATGGATATACACATGATACACATGGATATACACATGATATACACATGTATATACACATGGAGCGATACACATGGAGATATACACATGGATATACACATACACACGGATATACACATGGCATATACACATGGATATACACATATACACATGGATACACATACACATATACACATGGATATACACATGATATACACATATACACACATATACACATGGATATACACATAGAGCGATACACATAGAGATATACACAGATACACATGGATATACACATGGAGCATGGATATACACATGGAGGATATACACATGGATATACACATACACACGGATATACACATGATATACACATATACACATGATATACACATGATATACACATGGATATACACATGCATACACATGGATATACACATGGATATACACATGATATATACACATGGATATACACATGGAGATATACACGATACACATGGATATACACATGATATACACATGCTATACACATGGAGATACACATGATACACATGGATATACACATGGATATATACACATGGATATACACATGGATACACATATACACATGAATATACACATGGTACCATGGATATACACATGGATATACACATGATATACACATGGATATACACATGGATATACACATGGATATACACATGGGATACACACATGGAGATACACATGGATATACACATGGATATACACATGATATACACATACACATGAAGCGATACACATGGAGCGATACACATGGAGAGATACACATGGATATACACATGGATATACACATGGATATACACATGATATACACATATACACATGGATATACACATGGATATACACATGGAGCATGGATACACATGGATATACACATGGCATATACACATGGATATACACACACATGGATATACACATGGATATACACATGGCATATACACATATACACATGGATATACACATGGATATACACATGGATATACACATATACACATGGATATACACATGGATATACACATGGAGCGATACATGGAGAGATACATGGATATACACATATACACACATGGATATATACACATGGATATACACATGGAGCGATACATGGAGAGATACATGGATATACACATGGATATACACATGATATACACATGATATACACATACACATGGATATACACATGGATACACATATACACATGGATATACACATGGATATACACATGGAGCGATACACATGGATATACACATATACACATGGATATACACATGGATACACATATACACATGGATATACACATGATATACACATGATATACACATGATATACACATGATATACACATATACACATGGATATACACAGATATACACATGGATACACATGGATATACACATGGATATACACATGGAGCGATATACACATATACACATGGAGATATACACGATACACATGGATATACACATATACACATACACACGGATATACACATGATATACACATGATATACACATGATATACACATGAGATATACACATGGATATGGAGATACACATACACACGGATATACACATGATATACACATGGATACACATAGATATACACATGATATACACATGATATACACATATACACATGGATATACACATGATATACACATGGATATACACATGGAGATACACATGGAGATACACATGGAGCGATACACATGGATATACACATGATATACACATGATATACACATGGAGCGATACACATGGATATACACATATACACATGGATACACATATACACATGATATACACATGATATACACATATACACATGGAGCGATATACACATGGATATACACAACATGGATATACACATGGATATACACATATACACATGATATACAATATACACATGGATATACCACATATACACATGAATATACACATGAATATACACATGAATATACACATGAATATACACATGGATATACACATGGAGATATACACATGGATACACATGGAGCGATACACACAATGGATATACACATGGATATACACATGATACACATACACATATACACATGGATATACACAGATATACACGATATACACATGGATATACACATGGATATACACATGATATACACATAGATATACACATGGATATACACATGATATACACATGGATATACACATATACACATGGATATACACATATACACATGGATATACACATGATATACACATGAGATATACACGATACACATGGATATACACATGGATATACACATGGATATACACATATACACATGGATATACACATGATATACACATAGATGGAGCGATACACATGGATATACACATGGATATACACATGAATACACATATACACATGGAGATACACGATACATGGAGAGATACATGATATACACATGATATACACATGGATATACACATGGATATACACATGATATACACATGGATATACACATGGATATACACATATACACATGATATACACATGAATATACACAGATATACACGATACACATGGATATACACATGGATACATGAATATACACATGGCATGGATACACATGGATATACACATGGAGATACACATGGATATACACATGATATACACATGATATACACATATACACATGATATACACATATACACATGGATATACACATGGATATACACATGGATATACACATGGAGCATGGATATACACATGATATACACATGATATACACATGATATACACATGATATACACATGATATACACATGATATACACATGATATACACATGATATACACATGGAGCGATACATGGAGAGATACATGGATATACACATGATACACACATGGATATACACATATACACATGGAGCGATACACATGGAGAGATACAAATGGATATACACATGGATATACACATGGATATACACATGGATATACACATGGATATACACATGGATACATGGATATACACATGGAGATACACATGGATACACATGGATATACACATGGATATACACATGGATACACATGGATATACACATGGATATACACATGGAGCGATACACATGGATATACACATGGATATACACATGGACATGGATATACACATGGATATACACATGGATATACACATGATATACACATGATACACATATACACATGATATACACATGATATACACATGATATACACATGATATACACATGGATATACACATGGATACACATGGATACACAGATATACACATGGATATACACATGGATATGGATATACACATGCATGGATATACACATGGATATACACATGGAGCGATACACATGATATACACATGATATACACATGATATACACATGATATACACATGGATATACACATATACACACATGGAGAGATACACATGGATATACACATGATATACACATGATATACACATGGATATACACATGATATACACATGATATACACATATACACATGGATATATACACATGGATATACACATGGATATACACATGGTATATACACATGGAGCGATACACATGGAGAGATACATGATATACACATGATATACACATGGATATACACATATACACATGATATACACATATACACATGGAGCGATACACATGGAGATGGATATACACATGGATATACACATGGATATACACATGGATATACACATGCATATACACATGGAGCGATACACATGGATATACACATGGATATACACATGAATATACACATGGATATACACATGGATATACACATGGATATACACATGCATATACACATAGATATACACATGGATATACACATGGATATACACATGGATATACACATGGAGCGATACACATGGATATACACATGGATACACATATACACATGGCATATACACATGGAGCGATACACATGGATATACACATGGAGCGATACACATGGATATACACATACACATGGACACATGGATGGATATACACATGGAGAGATACACATGGAGATATACACGATACAAATGGATATACACATGGAGCGATATGAAGACTTCCCAAAGTGTAAGGACAAAACTGAAAAACGTGTCCGATACACACACACACACACACACACACACACACACACACACACACACACACACATTCAACAACAGTGCTGAAATAAATGAGTTGTGCTGTAGTTATAGCATACCTTTAGTAGTTATTTAGTCCCCAGCATTGTATACAGTGGGGAAAAATAGCTAACAAAAATTTCCCCCCAAAATTTTCAACATTTTTCAACTAAATTTTCAATATTTAACAATATCGCATATCTTTCCCATATCGTGCAGCTCTACTGTAATGTATATGAGACAAATAAAGCCCTTCTTTTATTCGACCCCTCTGAAGGCCACTGGTTCCACACCTTTTGTTGCGATGTCCTTTATTACTACAGACCGTAAAGCTACTCCGGACATCATACAGAGGTGTTTTGTTCCTCAGCGAGGGAACGGGCTTTGATCGCTGTTGAAATCGCCACCCTCGAGAGAACCCATCCTCACGCGTGTGTTTTTTTGTTTTTTTTTTTTTTTTTTTTTTTTTTTTTTTTTGAGGTTCGGACGGGATAGCCGCTAGCTGACCTCACTTGCTAGAATTGAAAGCAGGCCTTGGCGAAATCGGCTGTGTTGCGATCCGCTCGGCACGGCGCTTCTAAAGTATCTGGATTCAATCTGTACTTCCCCAACCCCCCCTCCCAAACCCCCGTCTACTCCGGGATCGTCTGCGTCACGTTCCCATCAGCAGGGAGAGGAACGGGTGGGTGAGGACGAAACGACGAGGCGAATTTAGCGGTGCTGCGTGAAAAATTGGGAGGAAATGGAGCATATGAGCAGAGCAAGAATCAACTCGGGGAAACAAATAAGACGACACACACACACACACACACACACACACACACACACGCACGCACACACACACACACGCAGCCGTTCAAAGGACATTAATTGCAACAAGCTGCCGGTCAGAGAAACGTAAGCGGACCTTTCCCCGTTGCCTGGCAGCGACTTCCAAACACAGCGTTTCTCAAACTCAACACTCCCGATATGAGCAGAGGGAAAGAGTGAGACGGCAGAATGAATGCGAGGAGGAGGAGGAGGAGGAATGAAGGAGACATCCTCATTGGGAGTTCAAGCCCCACATTGCACAAGCACGAATGCACAAAAGTGGTGCGAAAGACGCTACACACACCTCCCCGTTCAGCACCGCGCTTCTGTTTGGAATACATTAGATCTTTTAGTCGCCACAAACGTTAGATAAATGTTACAGCAGGGTTTTGTTCTGAAGTTACAAAAACATTTCCATACGACTGATGAAAGCGCGACACTCGCAGAAACCAGATCTTCTCCATGTTTTATTTCACGCGCGAGGTGAAATCACAAAGTCGTATTTTCAACATAGACAAATAGGTATTTTAGAAGGGTGTTTCTCCCTTACGGCCATTACCACATCAGAAAATGTCTGATCTCGTCTGATCTCAGAAACCAAGCAGAATTGGGCCTGGTTAGTACTTGGATGGGAGATCGCCTAGGAATACCAGGGGCTGTAAGCTTTAATTAATAAATGGTTGGTTGGTTGGATGGATGGATGGATGGAGGGAGGGCTGGATGGAGGGATGGAGGGAGATGGATGGAGTGGATGGATGGATGGGTGGGTGGGTGGGATGGAGGGGTGGAGGGATGGATGGATGGATGGATGGATGGAGGGAGGGAGAGGGAGATGGAGGGATGGAGGGATGGAGAGGGATGGAGGGATGGATGGAGAGGGATGGAGGGAGGGAGGGATGGAGAGGGATGGAGGGAGGGATGGCGAGGAGAGGGAGGGATGGATGGAGGGAGGGAGGGAGGGATGGATGGATGGATGGAGGGAGGGGAGGGATGGATGGATGGATGGATGGATGGAGAGGGATGGAGGGCTGGATGGGGATGGATGGATGGAGAGGGATGGAGGGAGGGATGGATGCAGAGGGATGGAGGAGGGGGATGGATGGATGGATGGAGAGGATGGAGGGCGGGAGGGAGGGGTGGAGGGGCTGGATGGAGGGATGAGGAGTGGTGGAGAGGATGGATGGATGGAGGGATGGAGGGAGGGATGGTGGACGGGATGGATGGATGGAGATGGATGGATGGAGGGATGGGATGGAGGGATGGATGGAGGGATGGAGGTGGGGGGATGGATGGAGGGATGGATGGCGCGGGATGGGAGGGATGGGCGAGGGATGGATGGAGGGATGGAGGGGTGGATGGATGGATGGATGGATGGATGGATGGATGGATGGATGGATGGATGGATGGATGGAGGGGTGGATGGAGATGGATGGAGGGATGGATGGATGGAGATGGATGGTGGATGGATGGGATGGAGGGATGGATGGATGGATGGATGGATGGAGATGGATGGAGGGATGGATGGATGGATGGAGGGATGGATGGGATGGATGGGATGGATGGAAAGAGGGATGGAGATGGATGGAGGGATGGATTCTGGCTTAAGGCCCTTACCACATTGCATAAATAAATGAATGAATTGTGTATAAAGTGGTATGAATGGATATGGTGATGTCACAGCTCTGGTGATGTCACAGATTTAGTACAGGATGTGTTAAAGGCCGTGCTAAATGACCAGATGGTTCAGGGATGTGAACTTGATCAGACGTCCCAACAGTGAAAGAGCACAAGACAAAATTCAGTCCATTTATTAAAAGTGTAAAGCGTGATTAGTCCTTCTCTATTCCCTTTACATGCTGACTTTAGTAACTGGCACACATTTCTCCTGTTGGCGTCGAGCAAAACACCCAATAAACACAAACAAACACAAACACAAACAGACTTCAGCCAATAAAACCAATAACAAGATCAAAATCATGAAGGAAACTTCACATTGGTACTTTGTATGATGTAACACGAGTCCCTGCGTGAACTGGACACTGTGAGAAAAGTCCAGGTTCTGTCCTCAACCCACGCTGGTTACAACAACACACTCATCCAGCACACTCTGCTTACAGCCCCTTACTGAGCACCCTCACTCCCCACTCCACCACCCCCTAACTCCCCCCCTTACTGCTACTCAACACACCCCCAACAACTCAATCCCCCCACCCTCCACTCAGCCCACTCCCCACTCCCCACTCCCCACTCCCCACTCCCCACCCTCACTCCCCACCCTCACTCCCCACTCCACTCCCCACCCTCACTCCCCACTCCACACCCTCACTCCCCACCCTCACTCCCCACTCCACACCCTCACTCCCCACCCTCACTCCCCACTCCACCCTCACTCCCCACTCCCCACTCCACTCCCCACCCTCACTCCCCACTCCACACCCTCACTCCCCACCCTCACTCCCCACTCCACACCCTCACTCCCCACCCCACCCTCACTCCCCACTCCACACCCTCACTCCCCACCCTCACTCCCCACTCCACACCCCACTCCCCACCCTCACTCCCCACTCCACCCCACCCCACTCCCCACCCTCACTCCCCACTCCACACCCTCACTCCCCACCCTCACTCCCCACTCCACACCCTCACTCCCCACCCCACCCTCACTCCCCACTCCACACCCTCACTCCCCACCCTCACTCCCCACTCCACACCCCACTCCCCACCCTCACTCCCCACTCCACACCCTCACTCCCCACTCCACACCCTCACTCCCCACCCCACCCTCACTCCCCACTCCACACTCCCCCACTCCCCACCCTCACTCCCCACTCCACACCCTCCACCCTCCCCACCCTCACTCCCCACTCCACACCCTCACTCCCCACTCCACACCCTCACTCCCCACCCTCACTCCCCACTCCACACCCTCACTCCCCACTCCACACCCTCACTCCCCACCCTCACTCCCCACTCCACACCCTCACTCCCCACCCTCACTCCCCACTCCACACCCTCACTCCCCACCCTCACTCCCCACTCCACACCCCCCCCCTGTAAACCATGGACAAAATAAGGACCGTTTATGTGAAAATCAGCCTGGTTTTCCCTCACCCACATAGATTGTCTCAGATAAACAAAAAGCATTAAAAGTAATTACATGTTTTATCCCTGTGTAATGACTTTTTCCATAAGGCTCACATGGTGATGTATTTCCCACATTGGGGAATTAAAACACATACCTGACTAGAATACGGTCCCCCACATGCCATACTACCAGGAAATATGTTTGTAAAATTGTTTGTGGGTTGACAATTTGTCCACCAATTTTCTAATATTTCATTTATACAATATTAGCATGAGGGATCCGGGTTCACTCCCCCTCCCATGTGTGTTCAGTTCCCTCAGGGGGTTTTTCTCTGCCGGTTCCTCCCCCGGTCCAAAAAACATGCACGGTAGGTTGATTGGCACCTTGGAAAATTGTCCCTAGTGTATGAATGTGTGTGTGGAGTGTGTGTGTGTGTCCTGTGATTGTGTTGGCATTCCCTCCAGGGTGTATCCTGCCTTAATACCCTAGACGCCAGACTGCAGATAGACACAGACTCCCCGTGACCCGAGGGAAGATCGGATAAAGCGCTTAGAGAGATGAATGAATGAATGAATATTAACATGATCATTCAGAGATATGTGTATATTACAAATAAAACAGGTAATAAAAGCTGTAATTATTTAATCAGTTGCTGTATGTTGTTGGTAATGGATGTCAGCGGTGTGTTTATACACAGATAGACAGATATTTTAGACGTGGAGTTAATAAGCAGAAAAAGAGAAAGGCTGCTTAGGGGATAACAGGTGCTATAATACAAGTGCCATTTACAAGGCATTCAACAGCCAGCGATTAATTACAAAACAAACAAAATTACAAACAAATAAACCAACAATAAACATCATTACACTTTACACTACACTTTTACTACTATATACTATATATATATATATATATATATATATATATATATATAGATATATATATCTATATTATATATATATATATATATATATATATATATATATGGTTCCTTGTAATATGTCCTGCCAGAATATCAAGGTGCTGGAATACTTTTTAAAGATGTCTAGGAAATGATAGCCACAGTCCTATAAGCCAGAGAACAATGCTGAATATAATTGTATATGACAACATAAGCGCGCAAGCGCGCACACCACACACACACACACACACACACACACACACACACACACACACACAACAAACAACACATAACAGGTTCAGGTCAAACACATGCATAAATAAATCAATAACGCCAGGCAGGTAAGGACAGTTTAAGGAGCCGCTGATGCTGACAGCAAGGACACAGAGTCCCCAGTGGAGTCCATCTATTTCCCATTCTGCTTCAGTCAGCTGTCCTTTAATACACACTCCCCACCTGCAGGGTGTGACAGGCATGTATAAGTGTGACCATGTGCAGAAGGGCATCGGCGTATGTAACACACACTTTTCCATCATATGTGCATATAAATGATCATGTCCTAAGACATAAATGCTACTTAGTGTGAACATACAGCAATACTTAAATATAAATAAGTAAAATATCTAATATCTATATATAGATATATATATATATAGTATCTATCTATCTATATCTATCTATCTATCTATATCTATCTATATCTATCTATATATCTATATATCTATATATATCTATATATATATATAGATATATATATATATATATATATATATATATATATATATATATATATAGATATATATATATATATATATAGCCCATATATATATATATAGGGGCCCGGTGGCTTAGTGGTTAGCACATTCGCCTCACACCGCCAGGATCCGGGTTCGATTCCCGTCTCGGCCATGTGTGTGTGGAGTTTGTGCATGTTCTCCCCGTGCCTCAGGGGGTTTTTCTCCGGGTTCTCCGGTTTCCTCCCCCGGTCCAAAAACATGCACGGCTAGGATTGATTGGCACCTTGGAAAAAAATTGTCCCTAGTGTATGAATGTGTGTGTGAATGTGTGTGTGTGTGTGTGTGTGTGTGTCCTGTGATGGGTTGGCATTCCATCCAGGGTGTATCCTGCCTTAATGCCCATAGACGCCTGAGATAGACACAGACTCCCCGTGACCCGAGGGAAGATCGGATCGGATATAGCGGTAGAATATGAAGAATGAATGAAATAGGATCTATCTATATCTATCTATCTATCTATCTATCTATATATATATATATATATATATATATATATATATATATATATATATATATATATATATATATATACACATACATACACACACACACACACACACACACACTTGTTCTTGGAGAAGAGGTGACCAACTGTGAGCAACACTATGGCTTCCTGCAGAGGAAGAGAGCGCCTGACGCACCGTTTAGTTTGAGGATGTTGGTGGAGAAGTAAAGAGAAGGTCAGAAAGAGGTGCATTGTGGGTTTGTGGATCGAGAGAACACTGATGACGGGGTCTGAGAGAGGAGTTGTGGTGTCGAAGAACAGAAGAGCCTTTATTTGGCATGTACATTACAGCACAGTGAAATTCATATTTCTCCGTTAGTTTGGAAGGTCGGGTCAGAGTGCAGGGTCAGCCGGCGCCCCTGGAGGACACAGGGTTAAGGGAATGTGGAATCAAGAGGGGCTGAACGCGGGTACCTGGGCTCACAGTAATGGAGAGTGTGTTAGAGAAGAGTGCAGGCAGAAGACATGCTGGTAGTTGGTGTAAGTGTAGAGGACAGGGTCGTATGGGGTACGGATGATTTGCTGTGGCGAACCCTAAATACCACAATTGTAGTACTAGCGAATTATTTGTTATACTTGCTGCGTCTTATTCGTAAATATTATAAGAATGCATATAGATATGGTGTTTTTAATGGCTGAAAGGACACTTTTAGATTAACGGATCATGTCTACAGACATACTGGGGTAAAACAAACAGAGAATTCTAACATGGTTAAGAAGACGGGTTGAGGGCTGATGGTATCGGTGGGTTACCTTTGGTCATAAATTGTGAGTATCATGAGTCAGTGGGGTCACCTAGGTCGTACAAGACCTACTTCCCTATTCCTTATGGCGGCAGGGATGGGAACTGTGTCTTGTTAAATGCGCTATACACATCAAAAATTGAATCGACTATTTACAGTGGACATTTTCCCAAAGCGGGGGCACGGTGGTTTAGTGGTTAGCACGTTCGCCTCACACCGCCAGGATCCGGGTTCGATTCCCGTCTTGGCCATGTGTGTGTGGAGTTTGTGCATGTTCTCCCCGTGCCTCAGGGGGTTTTTCTCCGGGTTCTCCGGTTTCCTCCCACGGTCCTAAAACATGCACGGTAGGTTGATTGGCACCTTGGAAAATTGTCCCTAGTGTATGAATGTGTGTGTGAATGTGTGTGTGTGTGTGTGTGTGTGTGTCCTGCGATGGGTTGGCATTCCATCAAGGGTGTATCCTGCCTTAATGCCCATAGACGCCTGAGATAGGCACAGGCTCCCCGTGACCCGAGAAGATCGGTTAAAGTGGTAGAAGATGAATGAATGAATGAATGAATTTTCCCATAGCGCATTTACAAAAATAAATAGATTTCATCAGCATTTAGATCTTATAAATGAATCCCTGATAAGCAAACGTGCAAAGAGAAAAGTCTCTGAGACGTTGTGTGGAACAACCCTAGAGAGACACCAGGCTATAAGCGTGTTAAATAGTGAATTGAAAATACGCCTCATGGAAACGCGTCAAATTCGCTAAAACAAGCATTTATCGCAGAAAGGGTTTTTACGCTCGCATGAGGAATAATTCACAAAACTGTAATGGAAACGTTTTTTTTTTCCCTCGCTTTTCCAGGTCACATGATATATACCTTGCCTTGGGTGTGACGCTGCAGGTGCTACATGAGGCCTTATTGCACTGCACAGCTCAAAACATGTGGACGCGTTCATCCTGAAATTCTCCATCCACAGGTCCTCCAGGTGAAATCAAGCACTATTACCTCCCAGAATAAGCGCATATGTGGCCCCGCCCAAGTACAGGGGGATTACCGACACGTCTCCATTTTTTTTTACGACTTATCGCGAGAGGACGAGTTTTACTCGTATGATACAGTCAATTCAAACACCGTTATTTCGCGGCGCTTTTTTTGTGATAATATCGCAAACGTTTCGCGCAAATGTGTAATGGGAACCATCATTGGTGCGGTGAACTATTCACTTACACTTAAATGTAAAAATGCTCACACAGGGGCAAAAAACTTTCCACAAAGTGCAACTAGATCAGGATGATGTGTTGTATAAATTTATTCATTCATTCATTCATCTTCTACCACTTTATCCGATCTTCCCTCAGGTCACGGGGAGTCTGTGTCTATCTCAGGCGTCTGTGGGCATTAAGGCAGGATACACCCTGGATGGAATGCCAACCCATCACAGGACACATACACACACATTCATACACTAGGGACAATTTTCCAAGGTGCCAATCAACCTACCGTGCATGTTTTTGGACCGGGGGAGGAAACCGGAGAACCCGGAGAAAAAAACCCCCTTGAGGCACGGGGAGAACATGCACAAACTCCACACACACATGACCGAGACGGGAATTGAATCCGGATCCTGGCGGTGTGAGGCGAACGTGCTAACCACTACGCCACCGTGCCCCACTGTATAAATTTATAATTTTTTTTTTTAGATAAAATTAGATTTTGGATACAGTGGGAAAAATATGTGCTATTTCTACATGTGTTTTGTGGTCCAATAAAGGCTGGCCTGGCCGACCTGCGCTCCCGAGCCTCACGCGGCACTTTAGGAGCTTTCACATAACATGCGTCAATGGGAATGGGATGATGTTCATGTGTACCCATGTGTATGATGTGGCTCTTCGCCTCCTACTAGTTGACCACCCCTGAATTAAGGGACTACACCTGATAGTCACTGAACATTTAAACGGGTATAATTTAGTCTTGCTTGAAGGAAAAATCCCACCCTGGCCTTTTGTGGACACCACTGCCCCAAGTCATTTTAGCAATTTATATCCGTTTAGAACATTCATTCGTTCATTCATTCATCTTCTACCGCTATATCCGATCTTCCCTCGGGTCACGGGGAGTCTGTGCCTATCTCAGGCGTCTATGGGCATTAAGGCAGGATACACCCTGGATGGAATGCCAACCCATCACAGGGCACACACACACATTCATAGACTAGGGACAATTTTCCAAGGTGTCAATCAACCTACCGTGCATGTTTTTGGACCGGGGGAGGAAACCGGAGAACCCGGAGAAAACCCCCTGAGGCACGGGGAGAACATGCAAACTCACATGGCAGAGACGGGAATCGAACCCGGACCCTGGTGGTGTGAGGCGAACATGCTAACCACTACGCCACCGTGCCCCACCGTTTAGAACATGGTCCTGGAAAACTGCTCCCATTTACGTTCCTTCAGTGATGTGGAATGTCCTGGTACCGTTTGGAGAAAAGAATGCATAGTCATGACCCTCCCATGCCCATATATCACTATGGTTATGGTGTTGAGATCATACACACACACACACACACACACAACCTTTCTTTCTCCAAAAGCAACACTTCTATATTTGTGCCATTTGACCGCAGCATATCGGTCCAAAATAGTTGTAAATTGTTTTGCTATGCATTTGTTTTTGAATCAGGGAAGTTGTTTGTGAGAACATAGTTGAGTGTAAAAATGCTGTTCCTGTTTCTTTCAGGTCTTTTCCAAGTCGAGCGACTCGTGATTTCTCTTTATTAGTCGTTTACTTCAATACGCATGTTTTGGAACCGAGTGTCCGACTGTAGGCTTTTTCCTATTATTTATTATTATTCATTCATCCTTTTTCATTCATCTTCTAGCGCTTTATCCGATCTTCCCTCGGGTCACGGGGAGTCTGTGTCTATCTCAGGCGTCTATGGGCATTAAGGCAGGATACACCCTGGATGGAATGCCAAACCCATCGCAGGACACACACACACACACTCACACACACATTCACACACTAGGGACAATTTTCCAAGGTGCCAATCAACCTACCGTGCATGTTTTTGGACCGGGGGAGGAAACCGGAGAAGCCGGAGAAAAACCCCCTGAGGCACGGGGAGAACATGCACAAACTCCACACACACATGGCCGAGACGGGAATCGAACCCGGACCCTGGCGGTGTGAGGCGAACGTGCTAACCACTAAGCCACCGTGCCTTTATTATTATTATTATTATTATTTATTATTATATTTAATATTATTGCAATTTTAGGAACTTTCCTCACAAATTCCATAAAGCATCTCCAATGCAAAAAGACAAGATATCAATTTAAAATGACTAAATGCTGTATTTCATGTAGCAAGTATCCAAATACACTGTTTCATTACAACACATTGGAAATGAAACCTTACGTTCTACTGCGGACGTGAATCATCTTCATTCCACACGTTTTCCACCTGCCAAACTACGATGGGGAAAGAACTCGGAATAACAGATTCTGCTGGGAAAGAAAGACGTACCCTGCTGTTAAGCACTCTTATATAATGCATAGTTACATGATCTGTTTCTGGGTGACCCAAGACTGACTTTCTCTCGCGCCACTGGAACACAATAGTCGGATTTTACCATCCGCTTACAAAACCTACTTATAAAACCTGGCGTGAACCGTGACCCACATGAGGCGTCTTCACCAGAACAAAGTGGAGCTGTACGGGAGGTACGGCTGGGGAGTTGTGTCCAGACATACACTGGGAGATTAATCTTCATTATTGATTAATGTTGAAAATGTGATTTTACGATTGGGTTCGTAAAATCGCAGCGATCTCCCGTGGTACAAATACAACACGGCGGCGCTCTGAGCCACGCCGAAGAGCTCGTTTCCCAGAGGTTTCATGAGTCGTATGGAAAGCGTTCCGGACGTTGCGCTGTAACATTTATCTAACGTTTGTGGCGACTCAAGGACTCATTTATTCCAGAACCTGAAACACGTGTGTTGAATGTGGTGGTGTTTGTGGCGCTGTGAGATAAACAGCAGTAAACCCCAAAACACCAACAACAAACAAATAAAATCGAATTTTGCATAAAAACATTGTAAATACACGTCAACCGTCTCTAGAAGACAGACAGGTGTTCTCGACAGGAACTATGAGAAAGGGCAGCTCGCCCTGGACCCGTCCTGCAGACGCCCCGGAGCCTGGAGAGACTACGTGTGGTGCCTGTATGTGCGAGGACAGACAGGAAAAAGAAGCCTGGACGTGAAGGCCTGTTTAAAGTCGTAACGCTACCTACGTCTTAAGGAGTCATGAAGGTTAATTGAGTGTTGGGTTTTGTCCGGGCTACGACAAGGGTTTTGTCCGGGCTATATACATACATATATATATATATATATATATATATATATATATATATATATATATATATATATATATATATATATACATATATATACACATATATATACACATATATATACACTATATATATATATATACATACATACATACATACATACACACACATTTATATATATATATATATATATATATATATATACATACACATACACATATATACATACATACATACATACACACACATTGTATGTATGTATGTATGTATGTATGTATGTATGTATGTATGTATATATATATATATATATATATATATATATATATATACTATATATATATATATATATATATATATATATATATATATATATGGGCACCGTGGTGGAGGCTGAATCATTATTATGTTTAGCAGCAGGCTCCGTGTGGTTTCTGGTTTCACATAAAGGAGACTGTATAGCTTCAGCTGCTCGAGTCCTAGTGGAGGAATGCGTGCTGGACGTTAATAGACCCATTCCACCCCCTTTGTGAAGACAAATGACCTGGTCTGGCTCCAGTGGCCAAATGGCTGCAACCACATTAGAGGCAGATGACTCGGAGGTGTTTATTTTGTGAGGCACTGTTTATGTGGAACAGAATAGAATGCTGAAGGGGTGTGTTTTTTTTTTCCTCTGTAGAAGATACCGGAGCAAAGCATGTAATAATTTCTCCATTAGCGTAATTGTAATACGGCGATTTTCGTAGCGTGTCTTTATGGCGCCTCTGTAATTATAACAGTTATGAGTCTTTCATTCTTTATAATTCTCTCCGTTTTTTTTCTTCTTCTACAAGTCAGCATTTTCCACACTTCAGCGTTCTCCAAGTATTCCCTACATTTCCACTTTGGTCCATGATGTCAGATGTTTTCTTACTTTCAGTAATCTGTCAGCACTCTGTATGATTCAGTATTCTCTACGCTTCACTATACTCTCAGTATTCTCTTCACTATACTCTTCACTATACTCTCAGTATTCTCTCTCTTCTTCACTATACTCTCAGTATTCTCTTCACTATACTCTCAGTATTCTCTTCACTATACTCTCAGTATTCTCTACACTATACTCTCAGTATTCTCTCTCTGCTTCACTATACTCTCAGTATTCTCTACACTATACTCTCAGTATTCTCTTCACTATACTCTTCACTATACTCTCAGTATTCTCTTCACTATACTCTCAGTATTCTCTTCACTATACTCTCAGTATTCTCTTCACTATACTCTCAGTATTCTCTTCACTATACTCTCAGTATTCTCTCTCTCTTCACTATACTCTCAGTATTCTCTTCTCTTCACTATACTCTCAGTATTCTCTACACTATACTCTCAGTATTCTCTACACTATACTCTCAGTATTCTCTTCTCAGTATTCTCTCTCTGCTTCACTATACTCTCAGTATTCTCTACACTATACTCTCAGTATTCTCTACACTATACTCTCAGTATTCTCTACACTATACTCTCAGTATTCTCTATTCTCTTCACTATACTCTCAGTATTCTCTTCTCTACACTATACTCTCAGTATTCTCTACACTATACTCTCAGTATTCTCTACACTATACTCTCAGTATTCTCTACACTATACTCTCAGTATTCTCTACACTATACTCTCAGTATTCTCTACACTATACTCTCAGTATTCTCTACACTATACTCTCAGTATTCTCTCTCTGCTTCACTATACTCTCAGTATTCTCTACACTATACTCTCAGTGTTCTCTTCACTATACTCTCAGTATTCTCTCTCTGCTTCACTATACTCTCAGTATTCTCTTCACTATACTCTCAGTATTCTCTTACACTATACTCTCAGTATTCTCTTCTCTACACTATACTCTCAGTATTCTCTCTCTCTTACACTATACTCTCAGTATTCTCTTCACTATACTCTCAGTATTCTCTCTCTGCTTCACTATACTCTCAGTATTCTCTTCACTATACTCTCAGTATTCTCTCTCTGCTTCACTATACTCTCAGTATTCTCTTCACTATACTCTCAGTATTCTCTCTCTGCTTCACTATACTCTCAGTATTCTCTCTCTCTTCACTATACTCTCAGTATTCTCTTCTCTTCACTATACTCTCAGTATTCTCTTCACTATACTCTCAGTATTCTCTTCACTATTCTCTCAGTATTCTCTTCACTATACTCTCAGTATTCTCTCAAACTGAAATGATCATCGCCACAGAGGTGATGGAATGGCAAATTTTCTCAGTAACTAAAGAATAAGAAGTACCATGTATGATTACAAATGAGATAACTTACTATAAATCTCTTTACTATCGTATATAGTCTCACATATAGGCTTTATATAAACTCTTATATTGCAAGTATTCCTCACATTAATAAAGCTTACTACAATTTAAACATCGATGTTAGAGCTATTAGCCCCTTCCTAAAAACTTAATGAAATATATGAATATATACAAAATGAAACGTGAGCGAACAAAAGGAAAATAGAAATTAAATCAGTATATGTTGTGAGTAACGTTTTGAAGAAGTAGAAGTAGTGGAAGTGATGCACGACCACACAGAACCCTGATCTACATCATGGAGTGTGTGTGGGATTTACATGAA
>JACRUU010000018.1:17089786-17092286 GCA_030449085.1 Kryptopterus vitreolus
ACATACATACATACATACATACACACACTATGTCTAATAAGAACAGTGCTTTGCCTAATATATTTGCCTATATATATATATATATATGCAATATATATTTGCCTATATATATATATGCCTATATATGCCATATATATATATAATATATATATATATATATATATATATATCACAGGCATATTGTTTTGTCTTAGAAATGCTTCGAATGCACTTTAGGTAAAGGGATTTTTCTAAATCAGTGGCTCAAAATGCCCATGTCTATTGCAGTGCTTCTCATTTATTTACCCTCCCTAGGAAGAAGTTACTCCTGCTTAGGCTTGCCGCGATACCGGTATTAAGCCACAACACCGTTAAGCATCGTCTCTAAAGCGTCGTTGTGATCATTTGTATATATAAAGAAGAGAACAGACGATACTTACTAAAACGAAAAGTTTCAAAACGCAATGCAAAAACGCCTATCGGGCAGTATTTAGGATTTAAACCAAATGCAAGGCAGAAAACGTTAACCAAAAAACCTGCAAACGTTGCCTGACGAAGGTGCCAGCATTCCGAGGAAACACAAGTAATTAGGTTTTATCTTATTTAATACAAAATAAAAAAAATTGTCCCGTTTTATTTCCTTATTGGTTTTAAAAACATCCCAATAGGCTATGTGATACAGGTTCTATTATTAACTTTGTTTGCTGATTTTACGCAGGGTTTTTTCCGAGCCTAAATAGCATACGTTTTTTTTTTTATTCATTCGTTTTTTTTTTTTTTTTTCCACCCCCCCCCCTCCCTCCGACCCCCACCACACACCCCGGTGACATCGTTATTCCCAGCGTTGTCACATGTCCATGAAAATGTCCTCACCGTCACAACCCTACTCCTGCTACGCCCCCTTTACTGAAGTAGCATTCACAGAGCGGGATGTTCGTTTATCAGCGTGATTAGGGTGTGATTAAGTGAGCGTCATAAACTCCCTGCATATCCTCCAACACTGAGATCGCCACCTACTGTAGTGGATGTGGAATTACACTTTATTCTAGTACACACGCCCCCTGACCCTATCTTCACCCCATACCCCCCCAACATTGCACTGCGCCCCACTATTTGATCATCATATCTGGACATTAATAAAGTTTCTTTAATGAAATAATTGGGAATATATATATCTATCTATATATATATATATATATATATATATAATATATATATATATATATATATTATTTAATTTTATAATTTTATATATATAATTTTTTTTTGTTTGTTTTTTATTTATTTATTTATTTTTTTGGTGACTCAAAAGTACTACAGCATACCCAGCCCAAAAAAAACCACTGCTCATCATTCTGCGTAACCTCTGAACAATGGATAAATTCTGTATTAAATCTCTGTAAATAAATATTGCTGCTTATCGCGTCCATCTATTTAAATGGATGAATCGCACGCAATAGACCAAAGACAGGCTACAGAGACGGGGAAATGTAGGCTAAAAAAAAAAAAGGTTCACAGACTTAAAAAAAATAATACATTTATTCATATTATATCAACAAGGTCCAGTAAACTGCTGGTCCTGTCTCGTAAACGCTCACGGATAGCTCGGGTTTAGTGAAATATAAGAAGTGGTTGTAGAGGAGACGGAACTTCAGTGAGTCTAGGAAGACTTTCCCATGCTATTTTGGTCAAATGAAGAACAGTCTGAAATTGTATTTATCTTCTAAAAGGCATGTTGGAAATGAATATTTCATGTGTCATATTCCAGGGTTCGTAGCCAAGAGCTAATGGTTAATAATTTAACACTGAAAAAGTAAGTGTTGCTCGCCATCCAGTCATGAGGAACATATGTACAAGCTGCATGCTGCGGTAGGTAAAGCTCAACTCCAACACACAGTACTGTAAAAACAAAGCCTCTTAAATCTTTAGGAGTCTGGACGACGGTCTACAGTCTAGGAAAACTGCCCATCCTATCTTTTCCTGAATTCCCCTTCTAAGCCTACAGGACAAGGGGATGGGTGGGAAATGCGAAAACACACGGCGATATAAAAACACTGCATAACCTTGTCCACATGGAAGGGAAAGAATAAAGCGTAAAGGCTTCAAAAGTCTGGCCACACAAGAATCCCTCCTAGCGGAGCGGGCTAGTCTGATCTCCGACACAAACAGATGATTCAATCTCGAACCCGTGTTTCAAACAAGATCGACTCGCTTCTGCGTACGAGGGCGGCAAGAACAAAGACACACCACGGTTTACACACGCAGGCGTAAACATAAACGAGCGACACGGCTGGTCGTCGTGTACGGACGAGAGGGAGCGAATCGAACGGCGTGTAAACACATTTGTTGCCATGCCAGAAAAGACCCCGCTTTTAGCAGTCTCGATTTAGCAGCTCTAAGGGGACGGGCTAATTAAAGAGTGAAAGAAGGAATAAACACACAGACGCTGTGGGCTGTGTCGGACTGAGAGACTTCAGTTTCCCTTCAGAGAGATACCAGACAGCAAATAAGGAAAAGAAAG
>JACRUU010000018.1:17099786-17152286 GCA_030449085.1 Kryptopterus vitreolus
CGCTACACAATGTAGATGCAGTGACAGCTCTGAGAACTGGGGCAGGACGCATCGGACCGAAAAGAGGATGACTAAGTCCTGCGGAATGGGACTGGTTAAGACACAACTATGCAGCTGAACAGTAATATGGACACAAAACAACATCAGTCATCAGCGGGACTCGGTGGCAACAAATACACAGATGCACAAGACTTTCCAATACGGAATATATATATATAAGATTTGTCCTTAAAGTCATTACATCATCCAGTGACAAATTCATCATCGTTCAAGCTTTCCCGTACAAGAGAGTCGACACGCTGCTACAACAGGCAGACAATACACACGTTTATGTTACAAACGTGCGCAAAACTTTTGCGCTATTTTTGAAATGTCGATTAAAAAAACGCTGTTTCCATTAACCGTAAAACACCGTTTTTTATCGACATTTCAAAAATAGCGCAAAAGTTTTGCGCACGTTTGTAACATAAACGTGTGTATTGTACTAAAACTCGTCCTCTCGCGATATTCATTAAAACAAAATGGAGACATATCGGCACGTTTACTTATATCGCAGCCAGCGCAATATGCGTTTTTATTTGTAATCGGAGACGTAGGCGCGTTATACAAGCGTTAACGGCGAGGCCATCCCCCTGTACATGGGAGCGGCCACGTATGCGCTTGTTGTGGGAGGTAATATGTCCACGATATCCTGGTGGACATGTCCACTTTTTCTGAGCTGTGAGGTGCAATAGGGCGTCTTCTAGGACCTATATCATGTATATCATGGGACCTGAAAATGCGGGGAAAAAACGCTTCCATTACAGTTTATTATTCTGAATTATTCCTTTTTCACTTTTTCACAAAAATAAATAAATAAATTATGTCAGCGCAAAAACTTTTTTTGCGATACGTGTGTTTTTGCGAATTTGACACGTTTGCATTTCGGTGTTTACAATTCGGTGTTTACAATTCGCTATTTAAATTTGTACATTTTGAAGCGTAATGGAAACGCCCTCGATTTCGGTATTCTGTACAGTATAAAGATTAACACTTCGCTTATAAGTGAAGCGGGCTTAATGAAATAAGCACATTTAAAGAGACCTACACTCCAGCAGTAACAATATTTGTTCACTTGGAGCAGCTTTACAGCAGTTGCTATGAATTCTCGGGGTTTATGTTGTTTTTATGGAAGGCATGCTGCTTCAGCTGTTACATCAGTTTGTCCATTTGCTAACAGTTTATTCAGCAGATACGTTCTCCAGCAGTTGTGTGAGAATATGATACGGACGGTGTGGAGCTGCCATACAGTTAAGGTTAACGTGAGGTTTTGGCAGAGCCGGGTGATACGTCCTATTAATTGAATCTCCGATTTTTTTTGAAACGATATTTGATTTAGGATACAGTGCGGAAAACGCACTAATTTTTATACCCGTTTTGGGGTTTGACATGTTTATCCCACAGCGCCACACACACACACACACACACACACACACACACACACACACACACACCTTCACATTCAACAACGTGGTTGTGTTTGAGGTGCTGGAATAAATGCTGCTTCCTTTATTCGCCACAAATTTTAAATAAATACCGTAAATTCTGGACTATAAGCCGCTACTTTTTTCATAGGTTTTGAACCATGCGGCTCATACAAAGGTGCGGCTATTCTGCAGATATTTTTTCCACCGCTAGGGGCTCTAACCGGAATTAGAATCAAAACTAACACAAAATAAATGCAAAGAAGAAGAATGCGCTAGTTCCTCTTTAGCAGATATAAGTGGGTAGAAGCGGATAGAAGGAGGACAAACTCTTATCTTTACAAGGTTAAGGTGACGTGATTTCACACACAGGAGAAATGAAGATAAATACTGTAAATAGCGCTTATTTTCTCTTGGTTCTGTCCCGTTTTAATCGGTGTTAAAATACAGGTTAGGAAAGGATCTATTTAAGTACATACATGTACATTTACAATTCTAAATCGTTCTGTTTTTGTAGTAAATATCTCATCTAAAAACATACATATCTGTGGCTTGTAAAACTTTTTTAAATAGAGCGGATGCGGCTTGTATGCAGGTGCGGCTTGTTTATTTATTTATTTGTTTATTTATTTATTTATTTATTTAAATAGAGCGGATGCGGTTTATATACAGGTGCGCTTTATAGTCCAGAATTTACGGTATTACAGCGGGGTTTTGGTTTGTTCCATTGGACTGATGAAACCCCGCCCCTCTTGGAAACGAGCTCTTCGGATTGGTCAGGGCGCCGCCATGTTATATTTGGTATTTCGCGAGTGTAATGAGAAGCGGGAGGCGGAGAACTACGGAAGCTCGCTGTGCCAAACCGAAGTGAAATCGTTGCGCTCTAGGTGAAGGCCAATAGCAGGCCTGTGAATGTATTGTGAATTGAAAGTTTAAGCACAGGAGACTAGAAGGCATTGAACTATCTGTATAGTAACACTGATGGGACAATCGCTAAACAACCCTATTCACTGTCTGTTTCTTTGTAGAGCGCTTTTAACAATGCACATTACCTCAGAGCAGCCTTACACATGCAATGCGGTACGAGTGAAAAAGATTGTTCTTTACAAGTTGTAAGTTTGAACCGTATGAGCGAGCCTGTGGCAAAGAAAAACTCCCTGAGATGGAATGAGGAAGAAACCATGAGGGAACCCGTCCTCATGTGTGGGACACTGAATGTCTCCTAATTACAGCAAACTATAGCTATAGCTTTCTTCCTTTATCCCAATATCCTACAAAGTGACATGCTGTCTGGTAGAGCTGGGAGATTATAACCATTATCGATTCATTCAACTTCATGGTTTAGGTTGAAAATAAACATAAACGGGAAGAACTACGGAAGCCCGCTGTGTCAAACCAAGGGCAAATCCTAAAATTGGTTGTACGATTTCACCGTGGTTCGACCCAGCGAGCTTCCGTAGTTCTTCCCACCCTGTACCTACCAAATACAACATATACAACGCTCTGACCAATCCGAAGTGCTCGTTTCCAAGAGGGGCGGGGTTTCATCGGTCGTATGGAAATGGTTCAGATGCTCAACAAACCGAATCCCCGCTGTAACATTTATCTAAAGTTTGTGGCGACTAAGGGAGGTGCGGCAAAGCCCAAAACACGACTACAAACGGGTACAAACAGCCCACACATTTCCCCCTCTGTATCCAAAATGGAATTTTATCTAAAACAAACGGAGATTCTATTTATACGACACATCGCCCGATCACATGATCATATCTGATCATATCGACACCACCGGTATCCACTCGGTATCCACCTGCTTCCAGGACCGAGTGAAGGAAGTGGGAGGTCCGGAACGAGACAAAAGGTGGATATATATCAAGGACGTCCGTAAACACTGCAATGACAGAAGGTCTGCCTCCCACCCACAGAGAGAGAGAGAGAGAGAGAGACACACAGAGAGAGAGACAGCTGCTCAGCGCACAGCTCCTGCTCGTGATTCAGCATCTTCCTTCTGGAGATTAATACCAGACTCAAATGCAAGAAGTGCTTCTGTTGCATCATTTCTTTTAATAGAACAGCTGATCTGGTAAAAAAAAAACGTGAACTCCCATTCAGTACATTGTGTCCGCGTCGCACAAAACCTCAGATCCTCAAACCGGTAGTGAACTCCGGCAGGCTCCGACACTACGCCACGCTGCCGGTGTGTTTAGCACTGCGAGCTAGCGCCTCCCTTTTCAGACAACAGGTGTAGAAATATGAGGTGAGCGTTCAATCGACCAGGAATGACAGCTGTGTAAAGCTAAAGGTGCTAAGTAAAGGTACAACCACGGCTCGACTCATTTATTCCATCACCACACACACACACCTCCCCATTCAACACCGCGGTGTTGAATGGGGAGGTGAGTGTGTGTGTGTGTGTGTGTGTGTGTGTGTGTGGTGCTAATAACATTCGGAAAACTCAACATGCGGTGGCGTATTTGGTTCGTGCGCATGTTGTAGAAGTTTTAGACTGCAACAACAACAACAACAACAACAACAACAAACGTAGTGAGACGTCAGTAAACAGTTATGGCAGAGTCTTTAAACACACGCATAGCCACGCCTTTCGTTTTTAGGAAAATGGATTAAAAACCTCGTCGCTCAAAGAACGCTAATAAAGATGTATTCAAAGCAGGTAAAAAAAATGTAATCAAAACATAAACAAGTCTGACCGCTGTGTTTATTCGGATGGCAGGCTCCGGCTGCTTTATAGACGATAACAGTGGCAGCCCCAAAAACACCGGCTATAAGAGATTCCATCTATAAGACACGTCAGCCGGCACTACCAAATCCCTTATGCACTTTAACAAGAAGTCACTAAAAGTAGGTCTGAACAAAAATAAACTGGCTTTTTGCACATATATTATGTATGCATAAATACCCGAATTGAGGCTTTTTATGGTTATAATAAGCAAAACATATTAAATCACACATAACCAAATAATTTCCTTTTTTTTTTTTTTTTTTTTGTCCGATTCATTTTCCAGTTTCCAGGTGGTAGCCCAGTGTTTAAGGTGTTGGACTCTGGACCGGAAGATCACGGGTTCAAACCCCACCACCACCAAGCTGCCACTAAGTGGGCCCTTGAGCAAGGCCCTTAACCCTCAATTGCTCAGTTGTAAGTCGCTCTGGATAAGGGCGTCTGCCAAATGCTGCAAATGTAAATGTATCACCAAGCTGCCACTCTTGGGTCCCTGAGCAAGGCTCTTAACCCTCAGTGCTCCAGGGGGTGCTGTATCATGGCAGACCCTGCGCTCTGACCCCAAGTTGGGATATGCGACGCAACAAGTTTACTGTGCTGTAATGTTTGTGACGAAGACTATTCTATGTTTTGTACAAAAGCTAACAAGAAAATAATTCTCTCAGATGCCTTTAATAATCACCAACATCATTTTTCTTCGCAACAGTAATGTCCTGACTGAAGGAGGAGGAGACCGGGGCAGGGGTGGGGGGGGGACGGGGGTCTCTGAGGAATCGATGCCAAACCTCTAAACTCCAGTCGGTCTCTGACACTACATTGATATTTTGAATGGGGCCGTGTCGCAGCGCCCGAATCTGCTCTTGATCCATGGAAACAGGCCGTACACACAAAAGCCCGGCCCGCTTTGTTCATCACAAAGCCTTTTGTGTAGCAGACGTAAACACTTGTTTTGTTCTCGGATCCTTGTTTTTTTGTGGAGAGAAACCCAATCGTGCACATTTCCAAACGCTTGTGGTAAAAGTTGAAATGTACATTGTCTGGAGTCAGACGGCTCTTTCCTCAAAACACCTTTTGGCGAACCTCGGAGCCCAGACAAGACTGAACGCCATTGTGTTTGTTTGGTGTTTGTTTAAAGCTTTGAAAGTTGTTTTTGTTTTGGCCGTAGTTTCGGACGGGCGATGGAAGCGTTTGGCTCCAGACCAGGCCGAGTCGCAGAGCAGCATTTATTTCATGTGATCATTTTTCTAAATTCCTCTTACTTTAATGCACTGGCATTGGGCAGATGCCATTATCCAGATACAGTACAGCGGAGGGCTGTGCTCAAGGTACCAGCATGGTGGGGTTTAATCCCACGACTCACCATCATCACCATCTGGATCCGTTACATACATAAACGCCATCTCATTTCTAAATGACGCCGAGTCACTTCCGAGTCTGGTTTTTACTTCTGATCCGAGGCTATGGCTACGGTATTCTACGCGTTGACTCCTACCCTACATCGTAACCCGACACTGCACCTCTGTGAAAAAGTAACCGCACCTCACGTCGAGTGATTCTAGACTGTGATTGGTCGTCTCTACGCCTTATTTCGGGTGTTTAAACATACGTATTCCGGCGTATTTTTTAAGTCCATAGTGAAGAAATAAAGCACGGACATAGAGCGAGCAACTGAAAGGATCGTGGTGATCAAATAAACACCTCTATGATTCTTCATGACCGTTTCATAAAGACTGCCGGATCATTCCTGTCATTGCAGGAAGTCACCATTGTTGCTAAAGCAGAAACCCAAAACACAAACACTCAAACACCGCAACCAGCGCCAACTAGTGTTTGTGAATAGTCACTGCAGAGCGACGCAGAAGTATAAAACGCTCACGACGGTGTCGGCTACGTGTGTAGGCTACAGAGTTCACTCCACGCAGAAGTAAAAACCAGCCTCCCTGCGTTCACATCACGCTACGTTCACACGCTATTGCTGTTTTTTTTGTACTTGAGTGCAAAAATAAAAAGAGAATTGTTTGAGCGAATCGTGATCTCAAATCCCATGGAGAAAAATCGCGATCTACATGTTAGCGAGGATCTCGCAGCGCTACATCATGATCGTACCATCAGAAGTCCTACATCTGCAATGATCACTATCATGATCTAACTAAACACCTGTTTGGTTTATTTTAGATATTTGTCACCAAACTAATGGATTACATAATTATCAGATCTGCTATGGACAGGTGTTTTTATGTTTTATGAATTTGTTACTATTACAGGGGAATGTTTACAGAATAACATGTTCTGATTACAGAGTGCTAGGAGGGGGAAAAAAAACCTAAAAAACGAAAAATAAACCCTAAAATGACCTTTTTAGTTTGTTTCATTAATCTGTAAGTAAACTCATTTGTAATGAGGGTTTGTTAGAACATTGTTGATTGGAGATAATAAAAGTGGCTAGAAAAAGTGAACGCTCTAGCTGTAGGGCAAACCCCCCCCCCATACAAACACACACACACACACACACACACACACACACACACACACACACAGGATTTACAGTAGGCTGAAATAATTGGCCTCTACCCAGGCGGTTTTAATTACAGCCTGTCTACGGTACGGTGACTTACAGAATTCAAATAACTCCACAACCAAGAATCCACAAGCAGGGAGCGACTTTAAATAAAGATACTATTTTTAGCCTGGGCTGGTCTTCATTTAACCCTTCGGCGCACTGGAAGTGCAGGATGTTCTCGACGACGTCACGGTTGGTAGGAAAGGCGAAATGCACAGCGAAAGAGCGTCTGACCTTCCCGCTGAGTTCTTAGTGAATCCGTCTGAAAAGCTGTGTACATAAAAGGAGATCATTTATAATTCATAAAAGCCCTCGCCAATTGGAAACATCTCTGATCGGGGGCGACCCGGGGAACAAAACATCCGCCAAATAAATAAATAAATAAATAAATAAATAAATAATCATTCCTGAATCCCACTGATTTTTTTTCTTTCTCCCCCTCGATGCAAAGTCTGGCTCAGTCGTATATATAATGAAAGAAGGTTCCCTTTTTCTCCTCCTCGTATCCCATTGGATATGCTCATGTCTTTCCAAATCGCAGACTGTACGTCGTACTATTGACAACATCGCTAACGTACTGGAACTGCCGTCAAAGTGCTCCTAATGGTTCCGCTCCGGCAGCGCACACGTCTCCGCGCTGCACGTGAAAAAGAGGAAGTGAAGAAGGATCGAGTTAGCAATCGCTACTGATCTCTCGACCCCGTGTAACCTTTTAGAGCTTTTATTGATCTGAGAAAGGAAAGAGAGAAGACGACGACGACGAGCGATGAGGAAGGACAGGCTGGTGCAAATGGAAATGGAAAGGAAGGGCGAACCTCGTTCATTCATTCGTTCATTAGCATATTTATGTAAAGTCTGAAATGACCTAGGTGGCACGGTGGCTTAGTGGTTAGCACGTTCGCCTCACACCGCCAGGGTCCGGGTTCGATTCCCGTCTCGGCCATGTGTGTGTGTGGAGTTTGTGCATGTTCTCCCCATGCCTCAGGGGGTTTTCTCCAGGTTCTCCGGTTTTTCTCCGGGTTCTCCGGTTTCCCTCCCCGGTCCAAAAAACATGCACGGTAGGTTGATTGGCACCCACCTTGGAAAATTGTCCCTAGTGTATGAATGTGTGTGTGTGTGTGTGTGTGTGTGTGTGTGTGTGTGTGTGCCCTGTGATGGGTTGGCATTCCATCCAGGGTGTATCCTGCCTTAATGCCCATAGACGCCTGAGATAGACACAGACTCGCCGTGACCCGAGGAAAGATCGGATAAAGCGGTAGAAAATGAATGAATGAATGAATGAATGAAATGACCTTTGCGTTTAGAGATGCGCTACAGCGCACGCTCGGTTTAAGAGGATCTTCTGTCATGCATTTTACAAATGTCATGTAACTTCTATAAAATGGGAGTGAATGTCAGTCACACACACAAAAAAAAGACTTGAAGAATAATAAGAAGTCGGAGGAAACGGAACGGACGGAGACGTAAAGATTTTTGTTTATAAACTCAACACAAATACTAGTAGTGTAAACACTTAAAGCACTGAACAACACAGACCTAAATACTAAACATATAAACAGCTCTCATATTGGAAATGAAATGAAAACGAGAGGAAAGATGAAGGTCATGTGGGACACACAGAGCATGTTCTTATCTTTATCTGTATCTCTGGAGGAGTGTGGCTCAGTGATATTGATGGGAAGGTCGGGGGTTCGATCCCTCGGATCACCACCATTAAACTGAAAATGTGACTTTTATACATAAATACCCTGAATTGGGTCTTTTTATAGTTCATTCATCTTCTAGCGCTTTATCCGATCTTCCCTCGGGTCACGGGGAGTCTGTGCCTATCTCAGGCGTCTATGGGCATTAAGGCAGGATACACCCTGGATGGAATGCCAACCCATCACAGCATACACACACACACATTCATACACTAGGGATAATTTTCCAAGGTGCCAATCAACCTACCGTGCATGTTTTTGGACCGGGAGGAAACCGGAGAAGCCGGAGAAAAACCCCCTGAGACACGGGGAGAACATGCACAAACTTCACACACACATGGCCGAGACAAGAATCGAACCCGGACCCTGGCGGTGTGAGGCGAACGTGCTAACCACTAAGCCACCGTGCCCCCCCCCTCTCTTTTTATAGTTATAATAAGCAAAACGTATTATACTTAACCAAATAAAAATGTAATGTTTTTATCTGATTAATGAAAAATATGATCGTCAGATTATTCAACTATTAAAATAATAATAAGTCACAGCGCTAACTCTAGAGAAAATGTTTCATCTCTTCGCTTATGTGAATAGAACAGATAAATCCACTGGTTTAAGGTGTGGGTTACTGATCGGAGGGTCGGGGGTTCGAGCCCCGGTATCGCCAAGCTACCACTCTTGGGTCCTTGTGTAAGGCCCTTAACCCTCTGTGCTCCAGGGGGCGCTGTATCATGGCTGACCCTCAGCTTCCAAACAAGCTGAGATATGCGAAGAAAAGATCAATCACGGGATCAATAAAGTATGTGTTAAAAAAAACAAACTATTTTTAATTCCTAAAGTTTTGTTGTATCTGTCGTGTACCGCTTGATCTTTCATAATAAGTCGTCATATCGTCATTCTGTGCCAGATCACGCATACATGTGTAAATAAATAAATACATGTATACATCAAACATTATTACAATCCACATTAATATACAACAGTAAATCGTTAGCTATGTGGCAAAAAACTAGTCCCCTACAATTGGCATCAATAAATTGCTAACACTATAATATAAATAATATATATATAGATATAATATATATATATATATATATATATATATATATATATCTATATATATATATATATATATATATATAGATATATATATCTATATATAGATATATCTATATATTCATTCATTCATTCATCTTCTACCGCTTTTATCCGATCTTCCCTCGGGTCACGGGGAGTCTGTGCCTATCTCAGGCATCTATGGGCATTAAGGCAGGATACACCCTGGATGGAATGCCAACCCATCGCAGGGCACACACATTCACACACACATTCATACACTAGGGACAATTTTCCAAGGTGCCAATCAAACCTACCATGCATGTTTTTGGACCGGGGGAGGAAACCGGAGAACCCGGAGAAAAAAACCCCTTTGAGGCACGGGGAGAACATGCACAAACTCCAAACACACACATGGCCGAGACGGGAATCGAACCCGGATCCTGGCGGTGTGAGGCGAATGTGCTAACCACTAACGCCACCGTGCCCCTATATATATATATATATATATATATATATATATATATATATATATATATATCGATATATATATATATATATATATCTATATATATATCTCTATATATATCTATATATATATATATATATATATATATAAGCGCGATCTGTCTCTTATTGAAATGAAACAGGGGACGTGATAGCTTAGTGGTTAAGGCATTGGGACTCTGGATTGGAAGATTGTGGGCCCCTGAGAAAGGCCCTTAACCCTCAGCTGCTCAGTTGTACGATGCTCCTGATAAGGACGTCTGCCAAATGCCGTAAATGTAAATGTAATGTAAATGAAACACGTTTGTAATTAATATCTGTAGCACAGCTGGTCCCACCCTCCGACCCTCAGCCCGTGTGTCCAGACTCCCTCGATAAATGAGAGTTGTGCGTTTAGCGATCACATGCTCCATCCACTGCCCACACCTGAAGCTTTCAAACGCTTCTATATTTGGACAAGTATGAAAGTGTACAGTTGTGCTGACGGAGCAAGTTTGTGAAACCACCGCTACTTTCCGGTTTTCTCTTACGGGGAGATAAATCACACTGCCTCATGCTGTACTTATCAAAATGTCCTTCAAAGAGTTCATATATATATAAGGAAATCTGCCTTTTCAGGGATTAATATTTCATCCCTAGTAAAACAGTGGTAAAGTGGACAGTGAAAAGATATAGATTGATTTATATTTACGACATTTAGCAGACGCAGTTATCCAGAGTGACTTACAACTGATTAAGGGCCAGGCTCAAGGGCCCCACTAGTGGTGCAATTTGAACCTGCGATTTTACGATCCAGAGCAGGAGGCACTCAAGTCAAACCCATTTGCATGTAATCGAAATGGAGCAGGACAAGTGTATTGACAAAAATAAGACTTTTTTTCATTAAAAAAGTATTAAAGTTAGGATAAAAATATGAATATTCTTAAACAAATAACGACAAAATGTTACAAACTGAAAAAATGATCGAAAAACATCTGGGAAGTCATTTTTCACCACCAAAATGAACAAATAGTCTGCTGTTTTTGATGGTATATTTATTTTATGGTATATTGTTTATTAAATTGGAACGATTTTGGGGTGTGAAAGTTGAAGCGGTTGATGATCGTGTTCGTCGTGTTTAGCGCGCACAACTGTAGTGATAATAGAGATAAACACAGTATTCAATTGCTGCCGCGTCATTCCATTTACGTACAGCTGAAGCCAAGAGGATACTCCATTACACCACAGCAGGTGGCTGAACAGCAGCGTGGGTAATGTAGGACACCATTAAGCAAAGTGAAAATGGCAATGCAAACGTAAATTAAAGTCGCTCCGGAATGTCGAGTTTAAAAAAATCTAACCATGAAATTCATTTATGCCCGAACGCATATTGATTTTAAATACAAACGTTTTGTACCCTAAAATCTTGACTAGAATCTATAATACACATATGAACAACAATGAGTGGAAGATAATTAACAAGTCACAAGCCCAAGAAGCCGATATGAGTGGAGCTTCATGTGCATGTGCATTTTCAATATGGAATGTCATTTAACCCCCAGCTTTACTAATTGCATTAAAAAAAAAAAAAAAGAGTGTAGAAGGTGTTTTGAAGGGCATCTGCTATTTGTAGAGGCCTGTACTGCTTGTGAAGCGAACAGCAATTGGAACAAAACCACTGACAAGCTGGCTGCCTCCACCCAACACTATTAAAACTATATATGGTTTGTGGGTTGGACATAATTAAAAAAGCTCCGCTGCAGCTGACAGACCTGATTTCAGGGTCTTTAGTGACTTCAATGTGTGTGTGGGTGTGTGTGAGCGCACACATGTGTGATATATACATATACACACACACACACACTATATATATATATATATATATATATATATATATATATATATATATATATATATATATATATATATATATATATATATATATATATATATATATATATATATATATAACATATATATAGGCATACACACACACACATATACACAATATATATATATATACACATACATATACATATATATATATATATATATATATATATATATATATATATATATATATATATATATATATATATATATATATATATATATATATATATATATATATATATATATATATACATACACATACACACACACACACACACACACACACACACACACACGTGCCAACTGTAGTTGTAGCAACAACTATAATGCTAATAATAATAGTAATAAAAATAATGAGGAATAACAGGAATAAAGCACAGAATCAGATTTCGCAGATCTGATTAGTTTTTCAGGACAGTATTTGTTCAGTACATCCTGAGACTACACATCAGTCATTTCCAGTTTTAGCACCCAGGAGAAGTAAAGTGCTCTATAAAACATGGCGGATACACGTTTTAGTTTTAGGGAGGAGACTGGGTGCAGACGACACTGAGGTTTGGGGTTTTATTGCTCTCTTATCCACCTTCTCTTTCCCCTGCTGCTCTCCTTCCCGGCAGGCCTGCGTGGAGATACCTGCTGCACAACGCAGACCAGGCGGCTGATCTCGGGTCACCCTGACAAACATGTGCACTCTCATTCCAAACCATCCGGATCTTTGAGCCCAATGATTGTACCCATTTCCTCGACAGACAGACAATAGGAAATGTTGATCATGAAAATATGGTTTAATGTTTAGCACGTTCGCCTCACACCACCAGGGTCCAGGTTCGATTCCCATCTCGGCCATGTGTGTGGAGTTTGTGCATGTTCTCCCCGTGTCTCAGGGGGTTTTTCTCCGGGTTCTCTGGTTTCCTCCCCCGGTCCAAAAACATGCACGGTAGGTTGATTGGCACCTTGGAAAATTGTCCCTAGTGTGTGAATGTGTGTGTGAATGTGTGCGAGTGTGTGTGTGTGTGTGTGTGTGATGTGTGTGACCGTGCATGTTTTTGGACCGGGAGGAAACCGGAGAACCCGGAGAAAAAACCCCTGAGGCACGGGGAGAACATGCACATCCACACACACATGGCCGAGACGGGAATGTGTGTCCTGAGATGGGTTGGCATTCCATCCAGGGTGTATCCTGCCTTAATGCACATAGACGCCTGAGATAGACACAGACTCCCCGTGACCCGAGGGAAGATCGGATAAAGCGCTAGAAGATGAATGAATGAATGAATGAATGAATGATCATGAAAATATGACACTGATTAAAAAGAGTAAAAGACAAACTGGTCGTCTCTAATCAAGCAAATAAACCAACAAACCAACAAATCATGTAAACAAATTCATTCTTTTAATGCTAAGCTTTTACAACACACGTAAGGAAATTTAGCCAAAAGGAATATTCACTATAAATGTTTATTTAAAGATACTGCTTTTATCGGACGCCTATAAACACTGTGAAATGTCTCCGTGATGCGGAAAGGCAAAGATCAGCACTAATGAAACCTAAACAGCACAATCACTGCCACACTACACTTCCAAAAGGAAAAGAGAAGCGCGGCTTGCAAACATCACCACTCAGGGGACAAATGTTTACTACAACAACATGGAGGCCACACACAGAGGTGACATTGTTCCCATCTAAGATCCCGATAAAGCGGGACGGAATTCAGGGTTAAATATCAGTTGGGAAAAGTGAGCAAACGGTTGGTTTGGGCCGGCGTGACCCCGAGGTGTTGATCTGTTTATTCAAACACAGAAACTGGAAACGTGAGCCGGACCGAAGCTTTACTTTTCCTGCCGCTAAAGACAGAAAGGCGAGGTGTTCCTCTCGGGCGACAGGTGGGACCTCGTGTGTGTGCTGGAGAATAAAATCATCTTGCTCAAGGCGATTAATCATTTAGAGGCTATTTTTAATACGTACGAGTCGCGTGAGGAAATCACTTCATTGCTTGATCGCAGAATGTCAAGTTAATATCAAACGAGTGTAAAGCTTAAATCCATGATCTATTCTTGTCTTTGGTTAATGAATTTTACTTCCTTTTTTTTTTTATTAACGAATTCACCAGATCACCAGGTCATTCAAAATCCGTCGATAGATCACAACATGCAGTGCAAACTTACATTCAGGATCAATTTCAGGATCGGGGGAGGTGGTGTGTAGCCCAGTGGTTAAGGTGTTGGACTCTGGACCGGAAGATCACGGGTTCAAACCCCACCACCATCAAGCTACCACTAGTGGGCCCTTGAGCAAGGCCCTTAACTCTCAATTGCTCAGTTGTAAGTCGCTCTGGATAAGGGCGTCTGCCAAATGCCGTAAATGTAAATTTCAATACAGTTCTCATTTAATACGCCACTGAAACTCATTCATTCATTCATCCATTCATTCATCTTCTACCGCTTTATCCGATCTTCCCTCGGGTCACGGGGAGTCTGTGTCTATCTCAGGCGTCTATGGGCATTAAGGCAGGATACACCCTGGATGGAATGCCAACCCATCACAGGACACACACACACACACACACACATTCATACCCTAGGGACAATTTTCCAAGGTGCCAATCAACCTACCGTGCATGTTTTTGGACCGGGGGAGGAAACCGGAGAACCCGGAGAAAAACCCCCTGAGGCACGGGAAGAACATGCACAAACTCCACACACACATGGCCGAGACGGGACTCGAACCCGGACCCTGGAGGTGTGAGGCGAACGTGCTAACCACTAAACCACCAACAAACGGTGAGAGTCAATTATACCGATTCATTGATTTGTTACCACAGAAATGTTCTATTCGAGAAAAACAGATGATATATTTAAGACGTTCGAGTGCCTGCGTTTAAAGCACCAAATAAGCAGGTTTCATTCAAACGAGGCCGCAAAAACATTGTGTACAATCTGCTTTCCAGATCAAACTATCCTGACATTTGATCCAGATGTTAAAGCTGTTTTATACTTCCATTCTTCCGTTTCCTAGACATCTCTACAGATCCTTAAAAACGTGAATAACAACGTGGAGAAAACAGTGGAACAGATTCAGAAAGTCACTTATTTTCAACACACACACACACACACACACACACACACACACACACACACACACACACACACACCCCCCCACATGTGTGTGAAATGATTGCGGTTCGATTCCATGCTTTCGCGGATAAACGATGGCGTTTTATCACTTGTGCAGAAATCTAACACTTGGTACCATTCGCTATTTCTCCGAGCGCAACAGGTACGATCAGGTTATTCACTTAACCCCTTATTTACCACTACATAACACAGCCGTGTTTACAGTAAAGACATCAACAACAACAAAATTGCACGAGCTGGAAAGAAGCACTTCCGTTTCATATCATCATTCCAATCCTGCCCCATTTAACTTGTGTAATGTGTAAGGGCGTGTTTAAAGGTACTGACCTCTGTGTGTGTGTGTGTGTGTGTGTGTGTGTGTGTGTGTGTGTGTGTGTGTGTGTGTGTGTGTGTGTGTGTGTGTGTGTGTAAAAAGTCACGTTGCTCCCAGATATCAGAAGCATGCAGGGAAACGCTTTTTTTTTTTACTACCGTCCAGCATGTAAACATAACGGAAAAAAAGAGGAAAATAGTGCATCACTTGTGCACAGTGTCGGGACGTTACTGTGGAAATATCACAGATTACAAAGTACCCAAATCAAAATGTAATAAGTAATGTAACTTTTCAAAGACGTTCTAAAAGTAAAGTAACTGATTACATTTGATTCCTTGCATTTGTCCACTAGGTGGCGCTCGGGAAAAGTGGCATCTATTTACGTAACTATTTTGTCGTTAAATTACGTAACGCAAACTCTACACACATCGCGCCTCAGGGGTTTTTTTCTCCGGGTTCTCCGGTTTCCTCCCCCGGTCCAAAAACATGCACGGTAGGTTGATTGGCACCTTGGAAAATTGTCCCTAGTGTATGAATGTGTGTGTGTGTGAGTGTGTGTGTGTGAGAGGTGTGTGTGTGTGTGTGTGTGTGTGTGTGTGTGTGTGTGTGTGTGTGTGTGTGTGTGTGTGTGTGTGTGTGTGTGAGAGTGTGTGTGTGTGTGTCCGTGTGTGTCCTGCGATGGGTTGGCATTCCATCCAGGGTGTAAAGCCCATAGACGCCTGACCCGAGGGAAGATCGAATATAGTGGTAGAAGAATGAATGAATGAATGAATGAATGACGTAACGCGTGTAACTAGTTACCCCCCCCCCCGCAAAACTGCTTTATCACAGGAAGGTAACGAGTGTAAATGCAAACAAACTAAATCGTGTTATTTTTACTGGACATTTTCTGGTCGTAAAGTAAAGCAGCAACTAAACAATAAGAATGTGAATAATATTTACTCTGCGGATATTCATTCATTCGTCTTCTAGCGCTTTATCCGATCTTCCCTCGGGTCACGGGGAGTCTGTGTCTATCTTGGGCGTCTATGGGCATTAAGGCAGGATACACCCTGGATGGAATGCCAACCCATAACACACACACACACACACACACACACATTCATACACTAGGGACAATTTTCCAAGGTGCCAATCAACCTACCGTGCATGTTTTTGGACCGGGGGAGGAAACCGGAGAACCCGGAGAACCCGGAGAAAAACCCCCCTGAGAGGACACGGGGAGAACATGCACAAACTCCACACACACACATGGCCGAGACGGGAATCGAACCCGGACCCTGGTGGATAACCACCGCGCCCACTCTGCGGATATATTACTTGATGTTTCACTGGGTTAAGTTGATGATGTAAAACATTAGTGATGTTCAGGACAATTCCAACAGAATGGAAGTGAATGCAGCAGTAATTACCGGGACCGAACACGTGCACGTGCGGACGGATTGTTTTTTTTTTTTGGGGGGGGGTTCGAAACTTCCTCCAAAAACCCAAACGCGCTTTTTGTTTGTTTGTTTGTTTGTTTGCTGCATTGTATAAAGCCCAGTGTGTGTTTACTTCGGGAGTGCGGGTTTTTTAGCCTGCGGATTACTCCGGCGGCGCGTCTCCATGGCAGCCGCGCGACATTCCGCTGCACGGGCACGCGGCGTCTACTGTGCACGAGGCAAACTTCAAACGAGGCCGACAATAAACAATAAACATGTAAATATGGAGAATTACTTCGGGATGGTGTAAACTAACTTACATCTGCAGTTACATTAACACACACACCACACACACACACACACACACACACACACACACACACACATGCCGACATGCCCACAAGGCTGGACGGAATATTTGGGACACAAATAAAGTAAACATTATAAAAGTGATTACAGGGAGAAACAAACATGCTCAAGAGTTACAGTTGTATCGCTGAACCTTTTATTAAAACAAACAAACAAACAACCGAGAAAACAAGAATAAATAAACATATATATGCATGTATTTATTTATATTTATATATATATATATATATACACACCTACCGCACGTGATGAACACGAGAATCAGAAGGGTAACGCGCGTGCACGGGATATTCGGGTTATTCCTGAGATAACGGGCAATCTTTCCAAGCGCCATGTCAACGCCAGCTTCCCTCACTCTCACTTTCTCTCTCTCTCTCTCTATCCCTCTCTCTTTCCTCTCTGCCCCGAAGTCTGAAAGCTCCTCGGCAACAACTCCATAGGGAGCGAGGCAGAGACTGGATCATACCAATGTGCACTCTCTCACAGGGGTGCACAAGCATGCGAGGGAGAAGTACAGCGCCTGCTTCTGGAAAGTATCTACAAACACTGGTCATCTCTCTCTCTCTCTCTCTCTCTCTCTCTCTCTCTAAAAGGTCTCTCTCTCTCTCTCCTCTCTCTCTCTCTCTCTCTCTCTCCGGGGGCGGGAGTCTCTCTCTCTCTCTCTCTCTCTCTCTCGCTCTCTCTCTCTCTCGTTTCTCTCTCTCTCTCTCTCTCTCTCTCTCTCTCTCTCTCTCTTTCTTTCTCTCTTTCTCTCTCTTACACACAATCATACACACACACACACACACACAACACACACACACACACACAATCATAAACACAAATGTACACAAACACACACACACACAATCATAAACACACACACAAAAGCGTACACACAATCATACACACAAACACACACACACAAACACACACACACACAAGACACAAAAACACACACACAAACAAACACACACAAGACACAAAACACCTACACATACATACACAAAAAAACCACAACCCCCACCACACTCACACAGACACACACAAAACACCCCCCCCCCCCACACACACACACACCCACACACACACACACGGTTCTGGAAAACTTCTTTCCGTTCAGGATCCACCATCTGGTCCGGATACGGAAGTTGGATTTAAATCTGATATACACAAGTTGATCTATTTTTCTCCGGGTTCTCCGGTTTCCTCCCCCGGTCCAAAAACATGCACGGTAGGTTGATTGGCACCTTGGAAAATTGTCCCTAGTGTATGAATGTGTGTGTGTGTGTGTGTGTGTGTGTGTGTCCTGTGATGGGTTGGCATTCCATCCAGGGTGTATCCCGCCTTAATGCCCATAGACGCCTGAGATAGGCACAGACTCCCGTGACCCGAGGGAAGATCGGATAAAGTGGTAGAAGATGAATGAATGAATGAATGATCTTATAATGTTAGGAAGGAAGTCCTTTTGAAGATGATGTTATGGGTAATAAAAAAAAGGTCAATTTTATATGCAAATGATGTGTTAGTAATTAGATTGACTAAGGCTTTATTTAAATAAATACTGGGTTATTTGCATATGGGTTATTTGCACTAGCTACCACTAGTGGGCCCTTGAGCAAGGCCCTTAACCCACAATTGCTCAGTTGTAAGTCGCTCTGGATAAGGGCGTCTGCCAAATGCTGCAAATGTAAATGTAAATGTATCTAGCTGCTGGTTTGGATATTTTAGATAATTCAGCAGAGGTTATTTTAAATGATGTTATGCAAATTTTTGGGTGAGTTTTGCTGCTACAGTGCTATTAATGTTTCCACTGCGACGCACATTAAACACAAGTTGTTTTGATTATAATACAGATAAAATGACATTATGCCCAAAATTACCTTCGAACATTCTGTAATATACAAACAAATATACAAATATAGATCAGATCTGAGGTTATTCCGCCAGAAAGTGTTAGCTAGCAAGCTTACTTTTAAAATATTGTTTATTTTTAAAGTAACTGGGAATAATCACTAGGTATTGTTTTATAAATAACATTAACAGTTACTAGGTGGAGGGCGGGTGTAGCTCAGTGATTAAGGTTCTGGGTGACTGATCAGAAGGTCGAAGCCCGGGTATCACCAAGATGCCACTCATTAACCCTTTGTGCTCCATCAATCTGACCCCAACAAAAGAACAAGTAAAGTACTGTACTGTATATGTGACAAATAAAGACTCTTCTATTAGCAAGGTAAAAATGCAGGATGATCAAACACACACACACACACACAAATATATATATACTATATATATATATATATATATATATATATATATATATATATATATATCTATATTATATATATATATATATATATTCATATTCATTCATTCATTCATTCATTCATTCATCTTCTAGCGCTTTATCCGATCTTCCCTCGATCTTTCCCTCGGGTCACGGCGAGTCTGTGTCTATCTCAGGCGTCTATGGGCATTAAGGCAGGATACACCCTGGATGGAATGCCAACCCATTGCAGGGCACACACACACACACACACATGCACCACACACACACACACACACACACACACACATTCATACACACGGGACAATTTTTTTTTCTCCGGAGAACCCCGGAGAAAAAACCCCCTGAGGACACGGGGAGAACATGCACAAACTCCACACACACAACACATGGCCGAGACGGGAATCGAACCCGGACCCTGGTGGTGTGAGGCGAACGTGATAACCAGTAAGCCACGGTGCCCTTATATATATATATATATATATATATATATATATATATATATATATATATATATATATATATATATATATATATATATATATATATATACACACACACAAATAATCTGGAAAATATGTAGAACAGCATTATGTGGCTGAGAAAATCTGCCTTCCTGGTCATAGTGGATGTTTGTATTTACTACATGGGTCTTTTTGTCTTTTTGGAAAGAATTAAGTATTTTTTTTTGTTTGTTTTTATGATTTGAAGCTGTAGTTCTGGAACCAGTGGTAGTCACTTATTTTACAAATGATCGTTATAAACGTTACATTCCCGTTACATTCTCTACACTAATCGCAGTAAACAGACGCAAACCCTATAAATCAGTTTACCACCAGTAAATGTATCTGCGTGTTATAATTATATCACATCGTGGAGCATTACTGACCAACAATTAGACTGATTCAAAATAACCAGCCATAATGACAGTGGACCGTTTAAGAGAGAGAGTGAGACATATCAGCATGCTTACTGTCGATGTTCATTCAATTATGAACTGTCTTAGAGTTTGTGATTCCGTACAGCTTTTAGAGTTTGAATTTATAACCAGATCTCTGAAATATTCATAAACTACACAGATCAGATACGCAATCACATTGGTTCTTTTACACTTGTTTACAGTTTGTTTATCAAGTATAAACCAGACTCCTGTGCTCCACATGCTATGGGATATCTCTCCAATCCCACCCCCCCCCCGCACCCCCCCCCCCCCCCCCCACCCCCCCCCCCCCCCCCCAAAAAAAAACACAACACTACAAATACTGTTGAATATTTAAATAAAATGCAGAATGCAATGATATTCAAATTTCATCATATTTTTCACACTAGAACATTCATTCATTCATTCATTCATTCATCTTCTAGCGCTTTATCCGATCTTCCCTCGGGTCACGGGGAGTCTGTGTCTATCTCAGGCGTCTATGGGCATTAAGGCAGGATACACCCTGGATGGAATGCCAACCCATCACACACACACAAACACACACACACGCTCACACACATACACTTGGGACAATTTTCCAAGGTGCCAATCAACCTACCGTGCATGTTTTTGGACCGGGGGAGGAAACCGGAGAACCTGGAGAAAACCCCCCTGAGGCACGGGGAGAACATGCACAAACTCCACACACACACATGGGGTGGAGATGGGAATCGAACCCGGACCCTGGCGGTGTGAGGCGAACATGCTAACCACTAAACCACCGTGCCCACACACTAGAACATAGAAAACATCAAATATTTAAAACAGAGAACTATTTCTAGAAAAAATACGACTAAAAGGATTTAAAGCAAGGACAGCAAAAGACTGGAAAAGTAAGTGTTACGTTAAAACAGAAGGAGAAGAATAACATTAGTCAGAGCGAACTCATTCGCTTTATTTGCGACAGGTCAATAACATGACTAGGTAGATAAATAGACGAGTCTCGCAGATGTAAAGATGAACAGAGGTTTCATTTGTAAAGAACAGTAAGTGCCCAAAGCGAAAGTCAGTGTTGTTTACTTGTGATCTTTAGTCCCTTAGAAAATACCACAGTATGTTGTTTGTGACGGATATCACTGCATGGATTCAGAAACATCTCCAGGAAGCATTGCTTGTGAACACTGCAGTTGGTAAACTAGTCTTATAACTAATGCTGCTTGTGTACACTGGTGTCAAACGTATTCCAATTCATTCCTCAGGTAGAAGTATAGATATTAGGGTTTATAAAGACTTGTGTAAAAGTGTAAAAGTACTGGTTTCAAAACGACTTAAAGTACAAAAGTAATATAAGGGAAAAATGACATTAAGGATCAAATTTTAGGTTCCTCCGAGCACTAATGTATTGAAACGTCTCTCTACAGAACTCCCTACTGTATCTTCATTTATGGAGGAAGAAGAGAAAACATCGGTCTGATTTCACCCGTTTGATAAATGAGTAGTAGTGGAGAAATAATCACTTTTAAGAAATAATCTTTTTTTTTTTTGAGTAACGACCACCAACACCGGTGATGTCCTTTTTGGAGTGTGACGTCATTTGTGTCGTGTGCAGGTGAGACAAACCAATGGTATATGTTTATATCTCATCCAATCACATTCACTCTCTCCGGATGCAGACGTTTATCTGGAGAGGGTTCTTTTTTAAAGGGTGGCAAGGCGGAGTATAAAGTGGGCGGGAAAAGAAAATTAAAAATGATAAAAACCCCAAATTTCTATTTAAGTAAAGGAACAAAGTATTTGTACTTCCTTACTTGACATCGCTGTATGTGTATGGTGCTTACACAGAGGGAAAATGTTCCAGGATGCATTATACGCGTTCTTGTATGAGGACAGTTCATTATGTCATGACAACATATGTTGGACAAATGCAGTCCAAAGCTTTAATGTGAACATGAACCAGAAACACTACAGTCTTCTGTCTTACGAGGCCAATTCAAAAATGGTTGAGGTAAAGTGGAAATGTGGGTGTGCATTCGTGGGTCTTCACATCTTGAAAAGCAGCGTCAATGCTGAGGGGTATGTACAGGGTTTAAGGCCGACATGTGCTTCCATCCAGATGACATCTTTTTTAAGGAATGCCGTGCACAACAATGATAAACCCAATACTGCATCGATTACAACAGCACGGCTTGATAGTAGACGAGTGCTGGACCGTCTCAGTCCCAATTAAAAACATTTAGTGCATCATGAAACTAGAATATATGATAAACAACACCCAAGCCTGCCAAGCGTGATGGGATCCTGTATCGGATACGAACGGTGCAAAACTTCTCCCCTACAACTTTAACACCGGTCTCTACACAGTGGTGAACGCGCTCCTATCCCAATATTTCTGAAACATGGAAACATGTTGCAATTATCAAATGAATTCAATATTAGCATTATATTTTTCCATTTCCTTTTTAAATAGTGCATTTCCACACTTTCAACCTTTGCTTTTGTTGAATTGTTGCCTCCTGTTTGGATTTTCCTTTTTACAGAAAAAAAAACATTTTACATCCCATCTTTATTGGGTTTTGTTTTACTATAACAACTAAAATTGCTATATATTAATTCCTCATACGTTTATATTTTAATGAATTTGGAAGATCATTTCCAGTGTGACTTTCACTGATCACATTTATACAGGTGAGTAGCTGAGGGCTTTAAGGCTCTTGCTCATCAGCTGCAAGTGGCGTCTTGGTGGTGCAAGGATTCGAACTACATTTACATTTACAGCATTTGTCAGACGCCCTTATCCAGAGCGCTTTAAAACTGAGCAATTGAGGGTTAAGGGCCTTGCTCAAGGTCCCACGAATGGCAGCTTGGTGATGGTGGGACTTGAACCTGCGATCTTCCGATCTTGTGGCCAGTGCCTTACCCACTGATCTCCCACCTCCCTGACAACCTTTTACCCAGAAGTCCAACAAAGTTCAAAATATTTAGTAACCCCCCAGACTTGGAGAGGTATGGACTATCTTTGTTGAACCATCTGACTAAATCTGACCAATATCAAATATTACTATTAAATATGCTCAGTGCTTAAGGTGCTGGCTTCTGGACTGGAAAATCAGAGGTTCAAATCCCATCACCACTAAGCTGCCACCAGTGGGCCCTTGAGCAAGGCCCTTAACCCTAAGTCGCTCTGGATATGTGTGTCTGCCGAATGCAATAACAAGAAGACTGCATGTGACATATATTGACATATATTACCATCAAACTGGATAAGCGGCTTTCAGTATTATGATTAATGTTCCTGTCCTCTGTCCTCTGTATTATGGATAAAAGTGCTGACTGAGCATTAAATAGTAATTAGCATCAATAATTAATACTCGATTTGAATTGGACTGTTAAAAAAATAATATTTTTTCAAGATTGTCATTCATTATCAATATTCATTCATTCATTCATTCATTCATTCATTCATCTTCTAGTGCTTTAACCGATCTTCCCTCGAGTCACGGGGAGTCTGTGTCTATCTCAGGCGTCTATGGGCATTAAGGCAGGATACACCCTGGATGGAATGCCAACCCATCACAGGACACACAATTACACACTCCCATATTTATACACTAGGGATAATTTTCCAAGGTGCCAATCAACCTACCGTGCATGTTTTTTGGACCGGGAGGAAAAACCGGAGAACCCGGACGTTTTTGGACCGGAGAAGAAACCCGAAACCCCTGAAAGACAACAGGAGGGAGGGAGACACGGGGAGAACATGCACAAACTCAACACACACATGGCCAAGACGGGTGAGAGGCGAACGTGATAAATGTGCGTTGTTTCCAGCATTGACAGCATTTCTGAGTTTTTTGATCCAATCCCATGTCTTCAGAATGTTTCAAAATAATTATTTACACTGAATTCTTTACATTTTACACTTTAAAAAAAAAACACATTTGAATTCACTCACATCAAATCAGCATTGCAATGGCGTTTCCTTTCAATAGCACTTGTGGGATTCTGTGGACAAGAGTCCTTGAGAGCGCAATTAGCAGCGTTTTCCGTGGAGAAGGAGCGAGAACACGGGGTTTTCTCCTGCCCCTTAGTGTTGATATGCAAACCTAAATGTTCTCAGAGAAATGCTGTATACTTTGTTTTGAGGAAGACGGACGGCATTACCATACTACTATTTGTTTTTTTTTTGAGGAACGGAAAAGAAGCCAACAAGCGTATAATCAGTCTGTTTAAATTAGTGTTTAAAATGTTTACATTAGTGAATTTTTATCACTTTTTTTCATCATCCTGTCACCAGACCCAGACCATTGGCAAAAAAACATAATAATCCGAATTTACAAATATGCTAATCTTTTAAGGGTTTCTTTCTCAGAAATCCATTTGCTGTTTTCCCTCACCCCAAAACACTTCATTTCCCCCTACAACAGTAGTTTAATTGGGGTTGGAGCCACTTAACCAGACTAATCCTGGCAAACACTAAAAGGCGTAAGACGATAGAAAGCCCATCTTTATATAATAAACCAGGACAGCATTTAAGTTCAAGACGGTTTTCCAGGTCATGACGGATGGAAGCTTTTTCCAGCAGATCCATGAGTTTTCTCGCTCTTACTTGACGATGAATAACAATCCATTAATGTTTTACCATCCAGAAGGGCAGAAAAAAAACATATGTTAGTATCACAGTAACATCTAGTGGCTACCAACTTCCATTAATCTATAAAAATAAACGTTTAGTCTACGGGTTATGTTAAAATATAGAATCAACTTTTTATGTTGAAAAAAATAACAGTGGAGGGCACGGTGGTTTAGTGTTTAGCACGTTCGCCTCACACCTCCAGGGTCTCGGCCCGTCTCGGCCATGTGTGTGTGGAGTTTGTGCATGTTCTCCCCGTGCCTCAGGGGGTTTTTCTCCGGGTTCTCTGGTTTCCTCCCCCGGTCCAAAAACATGCACGGTAGGTTAATTGACACCTTGGAAAATTGTCCCTAGTGTATGAATGTGTGTGTGTGTGTGATGTGTTGGCATTCCATCCAGGGTGTATCCTGCCTTAATGCCCAGATAGACACAGACTCCCCGTGACCCGAGGGAAGATCGGATAAAGCGGTAGAAGATGAATGAATGAATGAAAAAATGACAGTGTCAGGTGTAAATTTTGAAGTTAATTAACCATTTGACCACCATTTTTTAAATAACAAAATGAATATTTCAGTCTTTATAATATTTTGCTTGTTTTATTTAGTGTAATACGAGATCATTAGCAGTTTGTATTTAGCCAACAAGTTTAATGGAGCAAGCAAACGAAATGGACTGGAAGGTTTAATCCAAAAAGTTAACATTTACTTTCCTTTCTTTTTTTTTTTAGTGCTTTGTGTCATTGTGTTCCTTTTATTGTTTCGTTAGGTGTGTGTTTCCTCCCTTTTTTTAGATAACAAAAGCAATTGTTTATAGTGCGGACTTGCCATGCCTGTATTAAAAGATACATGATAATAGCTCTTTTTTAGCTTGTGAACCCACCTTGTGGATGGTTTTACATCACTCAGGACTTCCCTTTGCTGACTAGATTATCACCTGGGAAGTGTTATGCATTAGGAGAGTCATTTCACTCATCATCTGAAGCCTCCTTAACAAAATATTTTTTTAGAACAATGTGCAGACCCCCCCCCCGCCACAAAAATCCATTACAATGCAGTCCTGATCCGCTTTCAAAATCCTGATCCGCTTTCTAATTCTTTCAGCAGTCTAAATGGACCACGGAAATCCTCATCGGCGGGGGCTTCTACACATCCAGCTCCACTGAAACTCTATAGTTTACCTATTGTGTATGTTTTGTGTAGCGTCTGTTCTCTATGTTAGTTAGTCAAACCCTGATCCGTCCCCCTCCCCCCAAGTTTCTCACCTGCTTTCAGTTAGTGTCGGGAAGATAGTGTTTCTCAAAGAGACCTTGTTTGGCTAGTGTTTATTGTTAAAGGTCGTTGCTTGAGTTAAAGCCAACATTGTGATACTTTATGTATCTGTAATACATCTTCCTCATGGCATTTCCAGCTTGCATAAAAAGCTTGTATGGTAAAATGGTATGATTAATGGTATGATTAAATGATTAATGCTGATTGTAATTATAAAAGTTACACATGTCTATTGTATATAAATGCAAATAAATCACGATATCAGTGGCGTAGTGGTTAGCACGTTCGCCTCACACCACCAGGGTCCGGGTTCGATTCCTGTCTCGACCATGTATGTGTGGAGTTTGCATGTTCTCCCCGTGCCTCAGGGGGTTTTTCTCCGGGTTCTCCGGTTTCCTCCCCCGGTCCAAAAACATGCACGGTAGGTTGATTGGCAACTTGGAAAATTGTCCCTAGTGTATAAATATGTGTGTGTGTGTGTGTGTGTGTCCTGCGATGGGTTGGCATTCCATCCAGTGTGTATCCTGCCTTAATGCCCATAGACGCCTGAGATAGGCACAGACTCCCCGTGACCCGAGGGAAGATCGGATAAAGCAGTAGAAGACGAATGAATTAATGAATGAATAAATCACGATCTGATGACTTATCATGGTCACTTACACTATCTGTACTTCCTCTCTGTATATATATATATATATATATATATATATATATATATAAAAGTTTAGGTTTCGCCGAGCACTAATTTATCCAGCCGTCTCTTTACAGAACTCCATATTGTATCTTCATCTGCGGAGGGCGAAGAGTAAACGAGTAAACGAAGAGTCTGGTTAATAATCCAGTAGTGAAGAAATAATCACTTTTAAGAAATAATCTTTATAACACTGGTGATGTCCTTGCTGGAGTGTGATGTGATTTGTGTCGTGTGCAGGTGCGATGGATCCCGTCTAAACCAATAGGGTGTCGGAATAGTATATGTTTATATCTCATCCAATCACATTCATTCTATCCGGATGGAGACGTTTATCTGGATAGGGTTCTTTTTTTTTAAGGCGGAATGAAAACAAGCCAAAATGAAATAGGAGTATTTTTAAAATGAAAGGAGTATAAAGTAAAAAAAAAAAAAAATATATAATATATAAAATATAATAATTAATCCAGTAAATTAGAGACACTCAACATTTCTGCTGTGCCTCCTTATGTGACACCTCTAAATAATGCCTTATCACATTTGTTCACATTAATATTGTGAAGCAAATTAGTCCCTATTATATATGACTTATAGCTGCTGTATTGTCATTCTTAATGACATAAATTCAACACTAATAGAAATAGTCAATATGTTAATATGCCTTTTTAAAGTTACAGCTTCTGATCTGCTGAGAATATGAATGATATGAATATGATCTGAAAATATGTCAAAATTCAAGTATATCTAAATACATAGAAAGTTTGTGGACCCCCCCAAGCAAAAATGGCTTCGTCCTCAAATGTATACACGCATAATTTAATTTGTGACAACATTGTAAACAAGGATTTGTTACGTGTCTCCGTCTCAGCTCTGTCTTGTCTGATAAGTAAGGGAACAAAATATTCGTACTTCCTTAACCTGACACCTCTGTTTATTCTGATTACGTGCGGGGGAACAAATGTTCCAGGATGCATTATATACATTATATGCTTTCCTGCATGAGGACGATACTTTTACACCTACCTAAACATTTCGTGTATATACACCCATTCATGGCAACACTTTTTCCTTAATGGCTGTGGCATCTTTCAGCAGAACAACGTTCCCTGCCACACTACAAAAATTGTCCAGAAATGTTTTGAAGTAAGTAAATGACAGTCTTGTAGCCTCAGTCAAACTTGACATCTATGGGATTATGGTGGACCGTGGAGCATCCTCGGATTCCCTGATCCATGAATTCCTCCTCTCGTTATTTAGGGGTTGGGCAAACGACGGCCCGCGGGACACATCCGGCCCCTTGTTCCTTTTAATCCGGCTCGCTGAAGATTCTTACATTCATTCATTCATTCATTCATTCATCTTCTAGTGCTTTATCCGATCTTCCCTCGGGTCACGGGGAGTCTGTGTCTATCTCAGGCGTCTATGGGCATTAAGGCAGGATACACCCTGGATGGAATGCCAACCCATCGCAGGACACACACACACACACACACACACACACACACACACACACACACACATTCATACACTAGGGACAATTTTCCAAGGTGCCAATCAACCTACCGTGCATGTTTTTGGACCGGGGGAGGAAACCGGAGAACCCGGAGAAAAACCCCCTGAGTCACGGGGAGAACATGCACAAACTCCACACACACATGTCCGAGACGGGAATTGAACCCGGACCCTGTCGGTGTGAGACGAACGTGCTAGCCACTAAACCACCATGCCCCTTAAGATTCTTACAGAATTGTCCAAATCAAATCATATCATTATCATGACTGCATTCAATTATGACTCGTCCTGTAATTGCATGACGTTCCTCTAGGCGGCGCCTTAGACACGATGATACATTCATTCATTCATTCATCTTCTACCGCTTTATCCGATCTTCCTCGGGTCACGGGGAGCCTGTGCCTATCTCAGGCGTCTATGGGCATTAAGGCAGGATACACCCTGGATGGGATGCCAACCCATCGCAGGGCACACACACACACATTCACGCACACATTCATACACTAGGGACAATTTTCCAAGGTGCCAATCAATCTACCGTGCATGTTTTTGGACCGGGGGAGGAAAACCGGAGAACCCGGGGAAAAAACCCCCTGAGGCACGGGGAGAACATGCAAACTCCACACACACATTCCCGAGACGAGAATCGAACCCGGATCCTGGCGGTGTGAGGCGAACGTGCTAACCACTAAGCCACCGTGCCCCCACACGATGATACATTGAATATTATTACTAACACTTTGTATATGTTTATGTCAGAAGTCCATTTCTTGGCGGGTCAGACCTTAATAATAAATATTATACATGTGATTTGAATGTTTTAGGTTATTGGTGAATGTCTGATCTGAAAGTGTTTAGGGCAAAAATTTTTCTGTTTTTTTTCTTTTTTGTATTTAGATTTACAGTAGTAATATGTAATAGATGCTGTGAGTCTGTAATGGTAATATATTGCTTGTTATCGGTGGCATGTTATGTCTAGTGTATACCGATAATGACCAATAGAAAATCACTGCCAACTTGTAGATGTTGGAATCCACTGGACATAATTAAGCTTCCAAAATTCCTGTACTGTATATTTCTACAATGTTCTCTGTGTTTAACGATGTACACAAACACTATTTGATTAAAAGAATTTGGTTTTAATATTGGTTTCTGATGGTGTCCAGTTATTTTGTCTGCAGTGTGATACAAAAGGGGAAAAACTAAACAAAAATACTTCATCTACGGGGCACGGTGGTTTAGTGGTTAGCACGTTCGCCTCACACCGCCAGGGTCCGGGTTCGATTCCCGTCTCCGCCATGTGTGTGTCTAGTTTGTGCATGATCTCCCCGTGCCTCAGGGTTTTTTTTCTCCGGGTTCTCCGGTTTCCTCCCCCGGTCCAAAAACATGCACGGTAGGTTGATTGGCACCTTGGAAAATTGTCCCTAGTGTGTGAATGTGTGTGTGTGTGTGTGTGTGTGTGTGTGTGATGGGTTGGCATTCCATCCAGGGTGTATCCTGCCTTAATGCCCATAGACACCTGAGATAGACACAGACTCCCCGTGACCCGAGGAAAGATCGGATAAAGCGGTGGAAGATGAATGAATGAATGAATGAATGAAATACTAGTTATATTTGGTGCCTTATTTGTTCAATCAGATACCTGTTATAAAGTGCAATCGTATTCAGTTACACCCCTTAACGAAGAAGCTGATCGTAACTTCATCATACATCTGATTCTCATATTTCAGCACTTTTCAGTGTGTGATTAAATGAATCAGATGTCTTATAAACATTCACAGAACTAGTGCGAGTATCAAACAATGAGATTAAAGGCTCTTATAATTTATTATAGCAAGCAAAGTAATGTACCCCAATTAATCATGCTGGGAAACTGCATATTTCCTTAAACGAATGTCAATAACCATGTGTTGGATATTTTTCATAAATAGCTTTGAAGATTGTTTTTGTGTAGGTGGCTAATGGCTTCCACACTTTATCGTTTACAGACTCTATTGAGCTGTAACTTCTGTCCTTTCAGCAAAAAAAAAAAGACATATTTTCCATGAGTGTACGTCTTAAAAAGCATTGTAAATCTTCCGGTTCAACGTTCTTCCACGGAGAAGTGAAACGAGGGTGTCGTCTGCCCCAGGAATGCTGCATGAGTCCTTGAGGACCCTTAAAAAAGGAGGCTCGGACTCCCTTTTGTGTCAACACTCTGTGATTTAACCCCATCAGTGCACTACAGCAAACTGCTGCTCTGTGCTGTATTATTTTGCCTCGTGCTTTCACTGATGGATTATAATCGTTAAAGAAATGAATGACGTCACGTACATACATACATTTCTCCCAGACAAGAAAGTGACGTTTGTTTGCTCGTGAAACAGTTGGAGTAAATAATAAAACACAGTTTGTGAGGCTTTTATTTGAAAGTAATCAGTAGATTTGTGGTTGTGATGAAGCAGATTTACTCTTAATCGTTTTCCTATAATATCACATAATATCTAACATTTATTCCTCTTATACAAGAGAAAATAAATAATGCCTTATCAGATTTGTTCATATAGATCAGCGGGTGGCCAAACTACGGCCCGGTACTGATTCTTGCTACATTCATTCATTCATTCATTCATCTTCTAGCGCTTTATCCGATCTTCCCTCGGGTCATGGGGAGTCTGTGCCTATCTCAGGCGTCTATGGGCATTAAGGCAGGATACACCCTGGATGGAATGCCAACCCATCACAGGACACACACACACACACACACTGTGATTTTTGCTACAGAATTGTCCAAATCAAATCATATCATTATTATGACTGCATTCAATTATGACTTGTCCTGTAATTGTATGACATTCCACCAGGTGGCGCATTAGGTGCGGCGATATATCGAGTATATATGTTAATGTTTGATATGTATGGATCTGGTGCTGGCCCCGCCCCCGTCTGTCAAAATGTAAAAGGCAATGAGCCAATTAGTCCCTGAGCCAATTAGTCCCTATTATACCTAAATTATAGCTGCTGTAAATTGTGATTCATTCATTAACTACACGCCTTTTTAAAGTTTCTGATCTGCTTCTTTTTTTCCCTCAACATTCTTGTAACATTTGAAAATATGTCAAAATTCAGTATATTAAAATACATAGAAAGTAAAAGCAAAAATAACGTTCTCAAATATATATACGCAAATGATTTATATATATATATATATATATATATATATATATATATATATAATATGTTCATTCATTCATTCATCTTCTACTGCTATATCCGATCTTCCCTCGGGTCTCAGGCGTCTATGGGCATTAAGGCAGGATACACCCTGGATGGAATGCCAACCCATCGCAGGACACACACACACACACACACACACACACATTCATACACTAGGGACAATTTTCCAAGGTGCCAATCAACCTACTGTGCATGTTTTTGGACCGGGGGAGGAAACCGGAGAACCCGGAGAAAAAACCCCCTGAGGCACGGGGAGAACATGCAAACTCCACACACACATGGCCGAGACGGGAATCGAACCCTGGACCCTGGCGGTCTGAGGCGAACATGCTAAACCACTAAGCCCCCATGCCCCTATATATATATATATATATATATATATATATATATATATATATATATATATATACATGCAATATATAGTGCATAAAAATGTAGAATTTTTACAGTATACAGGAAGAACCCCCCCCTCCCCCATGATTTGCTCGGTTTATTAATCTAAATAAGAAAAATGAGTAATATTGTACACATTTGATTTTGTGACAGACATTGGCTTTACACTGAGACGTAGGCCGCAGTTTACCGCTAAATAGCGCGTCACAGAGCAATGCTTATGTAAAAAACGATGTGTAACGAGATCTGTGATATATCTTGGATTTAATGTGAGTGGAAACTTGTTCATGTTAATGAGTATTTTTCATTTTCATGGCACTTACATCAAACCCCGTCTTTGTAACGGGTGACTGTTTTGTCACAAATTATGCCAAATGGCAATAATAAAAGTCATCCATGCATCTCTGTTTTTTTTGTGTGTTTTTTTCTGCCCACTCCACTGGATCACTCTATTTTGATATAGCATTTCTGGCGAGGTGTATGTTCATTTAGGTTTGATTCGGCTTGACATTGCATTGCCAATAACAGACACGCTGACAGCTGAAGAAGCCATGTGCAGAATTACAGTGTCACACATCAGACACATAATAAGGTGATGAGTCAAGTGCTGAGCACTTTAAGGTCTATAAACTGTAGGAAGACATTGATGTGGTATTCCGAGGGAGAAAAGCACCACGGAACAGTAAATAAAGTAAATACTGAACAGACGGAGGGAAAAAAGAAAAACATGCTCTGTGATTTCAAGATGAAACAGTAAATGTCCTTAAATAGTGTTGTACCAAATCAGCACGTAAATCAACAATAACATATGATTACAGTTTACCAGATACACCAATCCTGTTTATATGAATTCGGATTAAACTTGCGCTTGATCCGATGTCATTTGCAATCTACCGCCACCTGCTGGCGAAAACAAGGAACTCTCTTTCAAAAGATCTATTTATCATTGATGTCACAATGCGATTTAATTAAATCTAGTCTATTTTGTTGTTTCTCTTTTTGTTGTTGTTGTTGTTGTTGTTGTTGTTCTCTTTTCGTCTTCTTGTCTTTGTTTTCTTTGTAGTATTGTGATAAATATTTGATTACATTTGTTTTATCCACTACATCATATTTCTGTTGACCACAGACCGACAGAGACAGACATATAGATAGATAGATAGATAGATAGATAGATAGATAGATAGATAGACAGACAGACAGACAGACAGACAGACAGACAGATAGACAGACAGACAGACAGACAGACAGACAGATAGATAGATAGATAGATAGATAGATAGATAGATAGATAGATAGATAGATAGATAGACTACAGACAGACATAGATACAGCAGATAGATAGATAGATAGATAGATAGATAGATAGATAGATAGATAGATAGACAGACAGACAGACAGACAGACAGACAGACAGATAGATAGATAGATAGATAGATAGATAGATAGATAGATAGACAGATATAGATTATAGACAGACATATAGACAGACATAGAATAGAAGATAGATGATAATAGATAGATAGATAGACAGACAGACAGACAGACAACAGATAGATAGATAGATAGATAGATAGATAGATAGATAGATAGATAGATAGATAGACAGACAGACAGACATATAGATAGATAGATAGATAGATAGATAGATAGATAGATAGATAGATAGATAGATAGATAGATATAGACAGACAGACAGATACAATAGATAGATAGATAGTAGATAGATGATAGTAATAGATAGATAGATAGATAGATAGATAGATAGATAGATAGATAGATAGATAGATAGATAGATAGATAGATAGATAGACAGACAGACATTAGATAGATAGATAGATATAGATAGATAGATAGATAGATAGATAGATAGATAGATAGATAGATAGACAGACACAGACAGACAGACATACATCAGATAGATAGATAGATAGATAGAGATAGATAGATAGATAGATAGATAGACAGACAGACAGACAGAATATAGATAGATAGATAGATAGATAGATAGATAGACAGACAAGATAGATAGATAGATAGACAGACAGACAGATAGATAGATAGATAGATATAGATAGATAGATAGATAGATAGATAGATAGATAGATAGATAGATAGATAGATAGATAGATAGATAGATAGATAGATAGATAGATGACAGACAGACTATAGTTAGATATAGATAGATAGATAGATAGATAGATAGATAGATAGATAGATAGATAGATAGACAGACAGCAGCCAGAACAGACAGATAGATAGATAGAGATAGATAGAGATAGATAGATAGATAGATAGATAGATAGATAGATAGATAGATAGGACAGACGAATAGATAGATAGATAGATAGATAGATAGATAGATAGATAGATAGATAGATAGATAGATAGATAGATAGATAGATAGATAGATAGACGATAGATAGATAGATAGATAGATAGACAGACAGAAAGATAGATAGATAGATAGATAGATAGATAGATAGATAGATAGATAGATAGATAGAGCATAGATAGACAGAGACATATAGATAGATAGTAGACAGATAGATAGATAGATAGATAGATAGATAGATAGATAGATAGATAGATAGATAGATAGATAGATAGATAGATAGCTAGATAGCAGATATAGATAGATAGATAGATAGATAGATAGATAGATAGATAGATAGATAGATAGATAGATAGATAGATAGATAGATAAGACAGACAGACATATAGACATATAGATAGACAAAGATAGATAGATAGATAGTATGTAGATAGAGAGATAGATAGATAGATAGATAGATAGATAGATAGATAGATAGATAGATAGATAGATAGATAGATAGATAGATAGATAGACAGACAGACAGACAGACAGACAGACAGACAGATAGATAGATAGATAGATAGATAGATAGATAGATAGATAGATAGATAGATAGATAGATAGATAGATAGATAGATAGATAGATAGATGTAATTAATTCATTAATTATACATTTAATTGTGTAATCAAAAATAAACTGTCTACATTATTTACATTGGTGCATTTTGTGCCTTTTTGAGTTTAGTTTGTAGTAACAGCAGTTGGGGAGTAACTAGTTACATGTAACGCCGTTACATAATTTCATTACAAAATAAAAGAACCCCACCCAACAACACCCCCCCCATGTAATCAAACCAAACCTTCCCAACACTGAGTAATAACACTACCTTGTTCACTTCCAATTACACCACCACCTTCCTTCTCTAAAAACACACATGTAGCCTCTTCACTCTCCATCAGATTGTATGAGTAGGATGAGTAACAGGGAGAAAAGGTGAAGGCTAGGTGTAAGTAATGATTGCAGATTCCTACAAGCCCTTTAAATGCTTTTTTTTGTACATTATTTTGAGCTTGCACAAAGCGCTCAAGAAGTCCACTGGTAATAGGTTTTAAATGCCTCACTAAGAGCAAGTGCTAAAAAAAAAATATGTCATAACAGACTTAAAATGCTTAAAAGATCAAACCAGTGTTTACACTTCTCTCCAGGATGTATGATGTTTTGGTGAACACTCTGTATCACCTCCCATGTCCTTCATGCAAACCCATCCATTCTGGGAACTATAGAATAGCAATGGTGCATGAATGTCTTTTCGCAGTGGCGTTGTAGTGGTGCACATACCTGCCTTCTGCACTCAATTATCCTTCCACACACTTCCTGGATCTTAGAGGGCTTTAGGCTGGTGAGTGATTAATAGTTAAGTATCTGTGCTTGGAAACATTCAGCGTAGGCCTTCGAACTCAAAGCACAGCACTAACAAGCTAGACTTCTGATAGAAATAAGTGTCTTTTTATCCTGTGTATACCAAAATACACAATAATAATATATATATATATATATATATATATATATATATATATATATATATATATAGATATATATATATTATTCATTCATTCATCTTCTATACCACCGTTAATATTAATTTAAACTTTATCCGATCTTCCCTCGGGTCACGGGGAGTCTGTGTCTATCTCAGGAGGCATCTTCGGGCATCAAAGCAGGATACACGCTGTATGGAATGCCACCCAACCCATCACAATGTGCACACACACAGGGGCACAAACACACACACACACACACACACACACACACACACACACTTTCACACACTAGAGACAATTTTCCAAGGTGCAAATCAACCTACCGTGCATGGTTTTGGACCGGAGAACCTGGAGAAAAACCTCTTGAGGCACGAGGAGAAGATGCACACATTGCCGAGATGGGATTCGAACCCCGACCCTGGAGGTGTAAGGCGAATGTTCTAACCATTAACCCCCGTGCCCCATTGATATTTATATGTTTTTGTGTATAGAAGCCTGTCACTAAGTTATTCTTTATGAAAGGGTTCTTCTGAAGTGACTCCACTGAAAGCTAAATAAAGTATTCAGTTGTCTTTAGAATCATAAAACCTTAATGTGTATTGCCATTTTGTACCAAATACAGATTTTAATCGATTGAATTTTTCCTCCCGGTCCAAAAACATGCACAGTAGGTTGATTGGCACCTTGGAAAAATTGTCCCTAGTGTGTGAATGTGTGTGTGTGTGTGTGTGTGTGTGTGTGTGTGTGTGTCCTGCGATGGGTTGGCATTCCATCCTAGGGTGTATCCTGCCTTAATGCCCATAGACGCCTGAGATAGACACAGACTCCCCGTGACCCGAGGGAAGATCGGATAAAAAGCGCTAGAAGATGAATGAATGAATGAATGAATGGATGGATTTTCCTCCTGTGTGCTCTGTAACACTTTTGGTGTAACTGGACTACAATCTGACAACAATCTGTGTAATCAGGAATGTATCTAATGCACCTCTATCACAAGCACTTTCCTTATCAGCATCTCATAGTAAGAATAATCAAGAGCCCATAATCGATACCTGCTCCAAACCCGACAGACCCTGTATATTTAACTTTGTGTATAAAAAGGCACATTAAGAGGGAAATGGTATGTACTATAACAACAGACAAAACCTTTTTTAATTAAATTGTAATTGTATTATAGTACAGTCAGTTTCATGTACAACTTGAACTCTATTCATTCATTCATCTTCTAGCGCTTTATCCGATCTTCCCTCGGGTCACGGGGAGTCTGTGTCTATCTCAGGCGTCTATGGGCATTAAGGCAGGATACACCCTGGATGGAATGCCAACCCATCGCAGGACACACACACACACACACACACACACACACACACACACAACACACATTCATACACTAGGGACAATTTTCCAAGGTGCCAATCAACCTACCGTGCATGTTTTTTTTTTGGACCGGGGGAGGAAACCGGAGAACCCGGAAAAAAAAACCCCCTGAGAGGCACTGGGAGAACATGCACAAACTCCACACACACATGGCCGAGACGGGAATCGAACCCGGACCCTGGCGGTGTGAGGCGAACATGCTAACCACTAAACCACCGTACCCCTTACAACTTGAACTGATATATTTCATTTTCCTTGTGCATCTGCGTGTCATTGTGTCATGTGCTTATCCTTGATCAGGATGAAGGTGTGCAGGTCATTAAATGTGGGTGTAACGTCTCTTGTGAATGTGATCACTAAGGACCACACAAAAGCACACAGAAAGGATGATAAATGAAGTGACAATGAGACGTCCAGCTCCCCCCAAAACTCTGACAAGCTAACACAAAAAGAAGAGGAATGATGTGTGGACAGATAAGTGTGACCAAAACAACTAGTGGGCGTGCAGTGAATGTCTGCACCGCGCTCTGCTTGTAAAAAGTGTTCTGGAATAAGTGATCAATTCACAATTCATTTATTCATCTTCTACACCTTTTATTCATTCTTCCATGGGTTCGTAGTGTCTATCTCAGGAGTCTTGGGGCATCAAGGCAGGATACACCCTGTATGGAATGGCAACCCATCGCAGGGCACATACACACACACACACACACACACACACACATGCACACACTAGGGACAATTTTCCAAAGTGCCAATCAGCCTACTGTGAATGTTTTTGGAGCGGGGAGAAAATTGGAGAAAAAACCCCTGAGGCACGGGAAGAACATGCAAACTTCACGCACACATGGTGGGAATCGAACCCCCGATCCTGGAGGTGTGAGGTGAGCCACTAAACCACCGTGTCCCCAAATGGGTATATGCAAATAGATCATTCATTCATTCATTCATTCATCTTCTAGCGCTTTATCCGATCTTCCCTCGGGTCACGGGGAGTCTGTGTCTATCTCAGGCGTCTATGGGCATTAAGGCAGGATACACCCTGGATGGAATGCCAACTCATCACACACACACACACATTCATACACTAGGGACAATTTTCGAAGGTGCCAATCAACCTACCGTTCATGTTTTTGGACCGGGGGAGGAAACCAGAGAAAAACCCCCTGAGGCACGGGGAGAACATGCAAACTCCACACACACATGGCCGAGACGGGAATCGAACCCGGACCCTGGTGTTGTGAGGCGAACGTGATAACCACTAAACCACCGTGTCCCCCCCCCCTATGACATAATATGAAGTAAATAATAGTTATGCATATTTGTCTTCAAAAGACAAGCAAGTTGTTTTGGGATAATTTTGGGTCCAATCCTGCTCTGGAGTCCAATATATCCTCCAGAGTGAAGAATGAGTGACAATATTCTATATACATTATCACTAAATTAAGACTTCAAAACAAAACATGTAACCAAGGATAGATTTTTATATGACAAGTCATAAAACATTCAATTGCTGAAAAAGAGAAACGACAGATCAGTGCTCAGCTCACAAGTGTTTCTTCTGAACATGCAGTTACACAACAAACAGATCTGTAACCCCCCCCCCCCAAATAATCCAAACAAATAATAACTTATAATCATCATCAAGAAGTGATAACATTTATTGCACATTATAAAATTCTAAAACGTGTAAGTAAACACAACAGTATTAAGTGCAGACTCACATTAAAAAGGAGGAGTTTGTCATTTTTTCAGCCCTTTACTGTTTTGTACCTGAATCGTCTATTTTCCCACAATTATATTTAAAAAGAAAAGAAAAAGAATAAAAGAATGCGATGCGGCTCAGAAAAAATGAACAGACACCTGAAAGAAAAGAAAAGATGCAGCACATGGTAATACTGTACATCACATCGTTATGGGTTGTTTTTTTTAATTGAACAAACAATACACAATTAGAAGCTGAATCTTTCATAACAGAGCGTAACCTACACAGGAACGGCGTCTCTGCAGAAATAAATAGCAATCAAATGTATAAAGAGCGAGTATTACTGCACTCTTTAATGGTGTTTGTCATGACTCGTATATTTTATACTCTCATTGTGCATCATTTTATTCGTCATTAAACAGTTATTTAAAACAAAAGAAAAGCATAAAACAACAGTGTGCACTATTATGAGCAGAAGTATCACTTGTGAATGGAGTGGTGGAGACGAAACAGCTGCATGTGTCTTTACCAAACGCTATTCGTCACTAGTCCTCTCTCAGATAAGCGTCTGGGATTTCCTCCTCCTCCTCCGACTCCGCGTGCACTGCAGGTGCGGCGCTCTGGAGCCTCTGGCTGACGTCTGCACCGCTGTTTTTAAGTTTCTGTTCTGCCTCAAGGTAGCGCTGTCGAGCGTTCTCTACATGCTCCTGAGATATCTGCAAGTTTGTGTGTACGGTGGCTGATGAGTGATCGGCTCCTAAAAAAAAAAGGGGGGGGGTGAAGGTTTTAGTTTCATGAATGAAAAATGCAATTCTGTAGAAAAATACTGAAGCAGCAAAGACGAGTGTTGTGTTCTTGTTAAAAGGGATGCAGATCTGAGACCAAACCGTGAATATAAGACATTAGACAGCAGGATGGCAAAACACTGCAACATCAAAACTCTTACCAAGATTTAAAAAGCTCTCTCATCATGTTAAGTTAACAGTTCATTCATTCATTCATTCATCTACCGCTTTATCCGATCTTCCCTCGGGTCACGGGGAGTCTGTGTCTATCTCAGACGTCTATGGGCATTAAGGCAGGATACACACTGGATGGAATGCCAACCCATCACAGGACACACACACACACACACACACACACACACACACACACACACACACACACACACACACACACACACACTAGGGACAATTTTCCAAGGTGCCAATCAACCTACCGTGCATGTTTTTGGACCGGGGGAGGAAACCGGAGAACCCGGAGAAAAACTCCCTGATGCACGGGGAGAACATGCACAAACTCCACACACAAATGGCCGAGACGGGAATCGAACCCGGACCCTGGTGGTGTGAGGTGAATGTGCTAGCCACTAATCCACCGTGCCGCTATTAGTTAACACCTTTTCTTTCTTTCTTTTTTTTTAAACAAATGTCGTTTTCACGTCAGAAATTCATGGCTGGGTCCAATCGAACTTTTCTCGTCTGGCCGACGCTACAGAGCACCAAGATATCTCTCCCCAATGTTCAATAAAAATACAAGTATGTGCAATACCACTGTTACTCTCCAACTCGGTACTTCACTATGCAATAATACTCGTTTTTTTTTTCCTACATGTGCATAAACTATATCTGTCAATCAAGTCACATATTTAATCACAAATTTTCAATGTAACATAAATGAATACTTATCATGTTTCTAATACTGTTATAATTATAGACATTTCTCTCAAAATCTCTTCCTTTAATAAAATTATTGATTATTTAATATCTATTTTACTCGGGAAATTGTTCCTTTAATATTCATTTCTCGTTAATTGATTCATTTCTTGCAATAAGACATGAACCCTGTGCAAACGCCAGATGTGGGTTTATTACATGTATTAGTACAAACGTACAAATAGTGCTATTATTAGCCACAATGCATTTGTATTTACTTTGTACATTCATGAATTGAATTTCCAAACTCTAACTCTGAAATACACGTAACCCTTTTACTATAACACTGATTACCAATAACAGTAACGCTCTAATAAACTCCTAATCATAGCCCTTAACCATGAACCAACCCTAACCCTTAACCCCGAAATCCTAAACCTAACCTTTAAATTAGATCTTATATTATTTCCATGTTACTTATTTTGAAGTGTAAAATATGGGACGTGGCTCCTTTAAGAATTGTGTTCCGGTTGATTTTCCATATAAACTGGTGATATGGTGTTTAGGTTATACAGAAGTGCATTGCATTCACAAAAGAAAAATGCGCTTTATTCCGTAATACGGATTTGGGAATGTGATGCGCTTGCGTAATGTTCCATACAGTAATATACACTAATATAGTGAGGATTCAATTTAGGAAGTGTTGAGTAGATGCACTGAAGTTTCTATTAATTTGTTCGGGTTTCGTTCATTCGCTAACACAATGCAGAGTCAAGCAGCAGATCACTCACATAGTAATGCACACAGCGTTATTCACACGTTAAGGTCAATTTGTGTTAATGCGTTAAAATATACTAAATAACACATTCACTTTGAAATCCCTAGTAATAACCCTTTATTCTTTATTTTATCTTTTTTTTTTTAATTTCCATCTTACTTCCATCTAAAATGTGCAATTGGACGCTTTGGTCACTAAAAAGAATTCAATGATTCTGAAAAGTAGACATTAAGAGCTACTATTTATTCAAATATGTAAAATGATCTATTATTTATTCAAATATCTCCAGATTTCAATTCCTCAGAAAAGGAAAATCTATCTGAAATTCTGACTGATCATCTTTTATTACATTTTTGAGCTCAAGGACAAATGTTTAAAATGAAAAGCAAAGACGTCAGGGTTTGGACTCGCTGTTTCACACAGACACATGCATTTTTAACACCGCGGTAATGATGAATTCTTGATTCAGATGTTCATGCATTTTCTATAATAACGGCTTTTAGAAATGAAGGGCACAAATCGCAGGTTTACAGTGGTGTGAAAAACTATTTGCCCCCTTCCTGACTTTTTATTCTTTTGCATGTTTGTCACACAAAATGTTTCTGATCATTTTAATATTAGTCAAAGATAACACAAGTAAACACAAAATGCAGTTTTTAAATGAATGTTTTTATTATTTAGTGAGAAAAAAAATCCAAACCCACATAGCCCTGTGTGAAAAAGTAATTGCCCCTGCACCTAATAACTGGTTGGGCCACCCTTAGCAGCAATAACTGCAATCAAATGTTTGCGATACCTTGCAACAAGTCTTTTACAGCGCTCTGGAGGAATTTTGGCCCACTCATCTTTGCAGAATTGTTGTAATTCAGCTTTATTTGAGGGTTTTCTAGCATGAACCCCCTTCTTAAGGTCATGCCACAGCATCTCAATGGGATTCAGGTAAGGACTTTGACTAGGCCACTACAAAGTCTTTATTTTGTTTTTTTTCAGACATTCAGAGGTGGATTTGCTGGTGTGTTTTGGGTCATTGTCCTGCTGCAGCACCCAAGATCGCTTTAGCTTGAGTTGACGAACAGATGGCCGGACATTCTCCTTCAGGATTTTTTGGTAGACATTAGAATTCATGCTTCCATCTATCACAGCAAGCCTTCCAGGTCCTGAAGCAGCAAAACAACCCCAGATTATCACACTACCACCACCATATTTTACTGTTGGTATGATGTTCTTTTTATGAAATGCTGTGTTACTTTTACGCCAGATGTAACGGGACACGCACCTTCCAAAAAGTTCAACTTTTGTCTCGTCAGTCCACAAGATATTTTCCCAAAAGTCTTGGCAGTCATTGAGATGATTTTTAGCAAAATTAAGACGAGCCTTAATGTTCTTTTTGCTTAATAGTGGTTTGCGTCTTGGAACTCTGCCATGCAGGCCATTTTTGCCCAGTCTCTTTCTTATGGTGGAGTCGTGAACACTGACCTTAATTGAGGTAAGTGAGGCCTGCAGTTCTTTGGATGTTGCCCTGGGATCTTTTGTGACCTCTCGGATGAGTTGTCTCTGCGCTCTTGGGGTAATTTTGGGCGGCCGGCCACTCCTGGGAAGGTTCACCACTGTTCCATGTTTTTGCCATTTGTGGATAATGGCTCTCACTGTGGTTCGCTGGAGTCCCAAAGCTTTAGAAATGGCTTTATAACCTTTACCAGACTGATGGATCTCAATTAATTTTGTTCTCATTTCTTCCTGAATTACTTTGGATCTTGGCATGATGTCTAGCTTTTGAGGTGCTTTTGGTCTACTTCTCTGTATCAGGTAGCTTCTGTTTAAGTGATTTCTTGTTTGAAACAGTAATCAGGCCTGGGGGTGGCTACAGAAAAACTCGGGTGTGATAAACCACAGTTAAGTTATTTTTTTAACAAGGGGGGCAATCACTTTTTCACACAGGGCTATGTGGGTTTGGATTTTTTTTTTCTCACTAAATAATAAAAACATTCATTTAAAAACTGCATTTTGTGTTTACTTGTGTTATCTTTGACTAATATTAAAATGTGTTTGATGATCAGAAACATTTTGTGTGACAAACATGCAAAAGAATAAAAAGTCAGGAAGGGGGCAAATAGTTTTTCACACCACTGTATATGTATATGTAGAGGATAAGAAAATACTAAGACATCCCAGAATTATTCATCCCAGGGGGGTAACACTAAATCATATTATTATTATATGATTATATGATATTATATGATTATATTATGTATTATTCTCCTATACACACACACACACACACACACAACATGCTCAGCAGGGTATTTGTTATTTAATTGCGATAATTAAAATGACACCAGTTCAGAGCTGCACTAGTGCACTGATACTCCTTCAGTCATCTTCATATCCAAACATATACAATATTTAAATAGTGAGTTTAGTAAAAAGGCATTTTGTACCTGCATTAAAAGCTGCTTCGGCTGCGAGCTGTGACAAGTTAATCGCCTTCATCCAGGATTTTTCAAACTGTTTGCAGTCTTCCAGATAACTGATAATCTGATAAAGAAATAAGAAACTGTATTTCAGTCAACTAATTATTACACATGAATAAATACAGGACACGGGGGCGTAGAGGTTAGCACGTTCGCCTCACACCGCCAGGGTCCGGGTTCGATTCCCGTCTCGGCCATGTGTGTGTGGAGTTTGTGCATGTTCTCCCCGTGCCTCAGGGGGTTTTTCTCCGGGTTCTCCGGTTTCCTCCCCCGGTCCAAAACATGCACGGTAGGTTGATTGGCACCTTGGAAAATTGTCCCTAGTGTATGAATGTGTGTGATGGGTTGGCATTCCATCCAGGGTGTATCCTGCCTTAATGCCCATGAGATAGACGCCTGAGATAGACACAGACTCCCCGTGACCCGAGGGAAGATCGGATAAAGCGGTAGAAGATGAATAAATGAATGAATGAATGAATGAATACAGACGCTTCCCGCCCTGCGAACAAACGTTTTTTTTTTAAAGCGTCGGTAGCGCATAACAAATGCAGAGAGTAGTGAGAACGAGTGTAAAAGCCATGTAATGCCTTCCACCTCCTCATCTCCTCCTCCCTCCATCCATCCATCCATCCATCCATCCATACACATATTAACCACCACAAACCATACTTACTGTATTATTTTATACTGTCTATTCATTTTAAATGTGTTATTGTTTTTATCACTTTTCTTAAGTAATGCATGCAGTAAACAATGCAGTAAACTACCGTTTTTATACATGGCCAAAATTGATGGCACCCCTGAAATTTCTCCACGAAAATCAACTGCTTTCAGGTGTGAAAATCACTCCGTACTATCCTGAGTTGCAATCTTTCTTCAGTTTTTCTCTTCCGTCCACGCCCAGGGAGATTAGCTAAAGTGCCCTGGGTTGCAAACTTCTGGATAATGTTGTGCACTGTGGACAAAGGAGCTGTGGTCTAGATCTCTGGAGATGGACTTGTAACCTTGACATTGCTGATATCTTTCCACACTTTTGGCTCTCAAGCCCTCAGATATTCTCCTCTTTCTGTCGTCCATGCTTAGTGTGGCACACACAGACACACAATGAAAAGACTAACTCCTCTCCTTTTTATCCGCTTGCCGCAGGTGAGTTTAAAGGAGCAACACATGCTTGAAATAATCATATTTATCCACAATTTTGAAAGGGTGCCTTCAATGGTGTGAGTTGTGTATGGAATTATGTCAAATTAGCTTTTTTTTTCCCCCTTTCTTTTTTGTTTTGTCTTGTTCCAATACACACAAAGGGAATAAACATGTGAATAGCAAAACATGTGTTAATGTCGAGAAATACTTTATTCTGGAAAACAATTCTGTGGTGGCAACAATTTGGGCCATGACCATAGCTTATATCTATATAGCTATATATATATATCGGTGAGAAAGACCTGTAGGGGCAGTAATGTAGTGTAGATCAGTGGTCCCCAACCCCCGGGTCTGCGGAACAGTACCGGGCCGCATAGGTAGAATACATAACTTGCATTATTGCCTTTTATTATCCGATTCTGAACGATGTATTATATATTAGAAAATGACCGGGTTTTCTCCTCCACATCTGTCTATCACTCATTCTTGGCGCATGTCAAAATGCATGCCTCGGTCACACGTCTTGCCTACGTCCATCTCCTTCTTAAAGAGGGGCTGCTGTGGCCGGTAACACATGATACATCCCGTTAAATTTAATCCCAAGCTGAGCAAAAAACAAACTTCTTTAGATGGTTTCTTTGCGAAGGGGAAACGCTCCAATGAAGGGACAGAAGAGGAACCTGCACCCGCTAAAAAAGGGAAAGCTGCCTTTAGCAGGCAGTATCAAGAAACATATTTAAAATATGGATTTATCACCACGGGCGATTCCCACACACCAAACGCGCTGTGCGTAGTATACAGTGACCGGCTCTCTAATGAAGCGATGAAGCCTTCAAAATTGGTTCGTCACTTGGAGAGCAAGCACCCCATGGTAAAAGACAAGCCTTCGGAGTATTTTCACAGGAAAATATTTTGAAGGTATGTTGAAACATTATCTTAGCGACCAGAGTGTGTTGCATTGTGTCGGGGTAGAAACGATGTTGCACATGTGATGTTTTGTTGTTGGTGTGACGTCACGAGGACAGCGCTAAAAAGTTGCACATGATTACACATTTACGTTCATTCATTCATTCATCTTCTAGCGCTTTATCCGATCTTCCCTCGGGTCACGGGGGGTCTGTGTCTATCTCAGGCGTCTATGGGCATTAAGGCAGGATACACCCTGGATGGAATGCCAACCCATAGCAGGACACACACACACTCACACACACACACACACACACACACACATTCATACACTAGGGACAATTTTCCAAGGTGCCAATCAACCTACCGTGCATGTTTTTGGACCGTGGAAGGAAACCGGAGAACCCGGAGAAAAAACCCCTGAGGCACGGGGAGAACATGCACAAACTCCACACACACATGGCCGAGACGGGAATCGAACCCGGATCCTGACGGTGTGAGGCGAACGTGCTAACCACTAAACCACCGTGCCCCCCCAGTGGATTTACGTCGATTATTATTATTACTATAGAGAAAACACAACAGGTTTTTAATGCCAATCTTGTCATTTTATTTCGTTTTTATAAGCTACACCTTTAGATTGGGCCGTGAAAATATTGCCAGACATTAAACCGGTCCGCGGTACAGAAAAGGTCGAGGACCACTGGTGTAGATGATTCGCAGAATGATCACTCTTCTTCAGTGGAATCTTGATACATAATTAATGAAATGTCATAGTGACATTTAACTGTCAAAGAAAATCACTTTGTCAGTGCTAATATCAGTGTTTAGTGTGACTGACGGAACCCATTTGTAGATGACTGATCATCTATTAACAATTTGATAACATTTAGGGAATCGTTACCTCCTCGCGCTTCTTAACGATCACCTGCCAGACTGCGTCCTCGTCTTCAGGAGTAAGTCTGTTGATACTCGCCACATAGCGCTTGTGTAGGGTTATAAGGACGTGCACTGTCTGAGAATACACACAAACACATACCCTTATTTATCTTTAGGTCATAGAAAAGGTTTGATCTGGGCTCATGAAATTGTATTACCTTAGTGTACTGAGTGAGCGAGTCCACCAGTGCCAGGGTGGTTTGAGACAGGAAAGAGTTGGCGCTGTCGGTCACCAGAGACGACGCTCGGCGTATTAAGCTTTCATGGGTTGCACTGTCCTGCTCATACACACGACAACGAGATTTTCATTCAGACAAACTTTGAGCAATGTTTACAGCATGGCAGCAATAGAACGATCACAGTATATGTAAGACTGGTATTTGTACTGCTATACATTTCTTTGTATTTATTTTCTGTAGCTTTTTTTTTTTATTTATAAATAATAAGCATCGTTATTATTATCATTATCTAGTTTTTATTATAATATATTATTAACTAATACTTGCATGTTTATTTTTATTTTAGTTTGATGGAGTATATTTTACTGCTATCTGTTGCAATTATATTCAATCATCATTATTTTCCAACATATTCTACCTCTATCTATAAATAACAAAATTCCATTTTACAAAAAGTATACAGTGAATTAATATTTGGTTATTAATAATAATAATAATAATAATAATAATAATGATGCCTTTATTTGTCACATATACATTACAGCACAGTGAAATTCTTTTCTTCGCATATCCCAGCTTGATGTTGGTAGCTGGAGTCAGAGCGCAGGGTCAGAGCCATGATACAGCGCCCCCTGGAGCACAGAGGGTTAAGGGTCTTGCTCAAGGACCCAAGGGCGGCAGCTTGGCCATACCGGGGCTCGAACAGCGCCTTAGACCACTGAGCTACACCCCTCCCTGTGTATACTGTGCAGTTCTCAGTGCTGTTGCTTTGTACCTCCATTTAGTTTTAGACGTTTTCCGGGCTTTTATGAATATAGTCAACAAAACACATCAAACCTGAACAAAGGGAAGCGCACACAGGCCACCGGAGATGCCAAACGAGACCCACTTCCTCCTGATGACTGATGGCAGGATCTGTCGGGTTCTGTTTGCAGCGCTCAGCAGGCTAACCGCACAGCTAAGAACAAACGGCATTACAAAATATGATTTATTGTCCCTTCCAGTGTGAGCAAGATTACTTACAGAGATTTTTATTAAACAGTGTATTCACCACAACTGGGACAAAAATGTAATAATACATCAAGGCAGAGGAATTACCAAGTGACGTTAGAAATACATACATTTCAATGTGGCTTTTTCTAATAACAACAATTTTTGAGAATGGGTTGTGTAATAACGATGATGGTGATGATGATGATGATATTCATACGTTCTGGTTTGAATTTTTTATGCTTTCCCCATTGTATCATATACAAAATCAATTAGAGAAAGTTTACATTGATACCCGACATGTTATTTCTTATTATTTTTAACGAAAATGTGTTAAAGAAAAAAAAAGGGTAAACACACACACGCGCACACACACACATACACAAACAGTACAGTGGTACGTCGGTGTACGTCGTTAATTGGTTCCGTCTTTGACTGTTAACCCGAACTGAATTATCCCGGTTGTGTATGGTCATGACCGGGGAAGTAATTCGTACGTTTGTGTAGATGCGTAAACTGAAGGAAGCGACGTTAATCAACGTCAAATTCCAGATAAAACATCCGACATTAGCTGAAGGCGACGTACACTGAGCGCGACGCACACCGAGGTACCACTGTATTGGTAACGGTACCAATACTCATATTCTGAAGTATCGATATACCGACACTAACTGAGTTGTCACTTTCACTTCTCAACGGAGGCGCATTGACAAACACATCAAACACATCACTGCGTTCACACATGAACGCAGTGCCTGTCTCGTCTCCTTCACTCTGGTTAAATAGCATAATAACAGCGAATAGAAAGGGAGGTGGTGTGTAGCCCAGTGGTTAAGGTGTTGGACTCTGGACCGGAAGATCACGGGTTCAAACCCCACCACCACCAAGCTACCACTAGTGGGCCCTTGAGCAAGGCCCTTAACCCTCAATTGCTCAGTTGTAAGTCACTCTGGATAAGGGCGTCTGCCAAATGCCGTAAATGTAAATGTAGAAAGATGGTGAGTTAACTAAAATGGGCTCGTATTGTTGATGATATGAGTGTTGTCTCATTTTTTAACCATCATTATTAAAGTTAATCTGATTCAGAAATCTTAGACAAGTAAATATTTTAACTTGGACAAGTGAAATATTTTACATATTTAACTTTAATTTAAATAATTTGTCTTCAATTAAAGAATAGATCAAATTTCTCTGTGGTATCGAATATCGATATTTTTCAGGGCATCGTATCGAAGTTAGAAATTCCAGTATCGTTACAACACACACACACACACACACACACACACACACACACACACACACACACACACACACACACACACACACACACACACACACACACACACACACACACACTCTCTCTCAGCGCCTTAACGACCAGGGTAAAAACAACACCTCCGCAATGACGTAACGAGTCTGACGTGACGTCAGGGGGCGTGGTCTATCGCCAACCTTCTTTCGCACGGAAATGTGAGACACTAGCGTGGAATATGTGCTACTACTACTACTACTACTACTACTACTACTGCTGTATCACCATTATTCTGCTTTAATACATCACATGCACTGTCCTCGATTCTTAACAACAGTCTCGGATAATAACGAGATAAAATATAATGATTTATATGAATAATCCTGAGCGCGATGACGTCATGGTGTCATGGTGGTGATCAAAGATGAGAAACACTGGCTTAGAATTTGGCAGCTCAGTAAATAACACTGAGAAAAAAATAAACAATAAAGTAAATATAAAAATAAATAAATAAAGTAAGAATCCCGCATTACGACCTATTACAGGACTAGGGTTATTTTGATTGATGTTAAAGAAACACAGATTGCCCTGTAGATGGAGGACACATACATACCGTCCAACTGCCTGTAGCTTTCTCCCGAACAACGCCATAATAAAGTCTAATCTAAATAATAAAGTCTAATCTAAAGTACACTTTCAGTCTAATACTTCTATTTCCTCTTCCTGTTTCTGATTAATGTCTTTCTTCCTTTTTTTCTTATTATTGCGATTGATCTACTGATTATCTTCCTTCTACCTCTTATACTTATAGTTCTTCTTATTAGATTCCTTCCTTTCTCTCTCTCTCTCTCTCTCTCTCTCCTTGTTTTTGTTGTTATTAGTTTTCGTCTTCAACTTCTTCTTCTTCTTCTTTTTGGACGGTTGGCAAACAACAGTACATGTATTATACTGCCCCTACCGGTGTGGAGAGTGTGTAGTGTAGAGCAGTGGTCCCCAACCCCAGGGCCGCGGACCGGTGCCGGGCCGCATAGAAAGAATACATAATACTTGCATTATTGCCTTTTATTATCTAATTCTGAACGATGTATTATATATTGGAAAATTACAATTCTGTCATTTTTAATAATTTTTAATATTATTATTGTACTCTTTGTTACCTGTGCCTTTGTATGTGAATTGTATGTTATCTGTATGTAAACTGAAAGCTCTGTCACTAAGACAAATTCCTTGTGTGAGTAAGCATACTTGGCAATAAAGCTCTTTCTGATTCTGATTCTGATGACCGGGTTTTCTCCTCCACATCTGTCTATCACTCATTCTTGGCGCATGTCAAAATGCATGCCTCGGTCACACGTCTTACCTACGTCCATCTCCTTTTTAAAGGGGGGCTGCTGTGGCCGGTAACAAATGATACATCCCGTTAAATTTAATCCCAAGCTGAGCAAAAAACAAACTTCTTTAGATGGTTTCTTTGCGAAGGGGAAACGGTCCAATGAAGGGACAGAAGAGGAACCTGCACCCGCTAAAAAAGGGAAAGCTGCCTTTAGCAGGCAGTATCAAGAAACATATTTAAAATATGGATTTATCGCTACGGGCGATTCCCACACACCAAACCCGCTGTGCGTAGTATACGGTGACCGGCTCTCTAATGAAGCGATGAACACCTGTCCTTGCTGTCAGAAGAGTTTGAGCGGTACTTCCGCAACCCATTTGTCAACAAACCGGGTAAATCCAGCATGTCGATGTGTGAAGAAGATCAACTGCTGGAGATCGCAAATGACGGGGGCCTTAAGCATCTGTTCGAGACATCAAGATCGCCACAACAGCACTGAAAACCCTGTTGCCATTTCCGACATCGTATCTGTGTGAAACCGAAAACCAAATTATGGAGCAGACTGGACCTAAGTAGCACAATTCAGGTATCATTGTCTCCCATAACCCCAAGATGGGACCGTCTCGTTGCAGTAAAACAAGCTCAGGGCTCCCACTGATTCAGTGCTGCTGTGATAAGCGAGCATTTTCATGCACTTTGTTTTTGTGTTGTGTCTTATTTTGAAGGTATGTTGAAACATTATCATAGTGACCAGAGTGTGTTGCATTGTGTCGGGGTAGAAACGATGTTGTTCATGTGATGTTTTGTTGTTGGTGTGACGTCACGAGGACAGCGCTAATAAAGTTGCACGTGATTACACAGTGGATTTACGTTCATTATTATTATTATTACTATAGATAACAGTTTTTAATGCCGATCTTGTCATTTTATTTCGTTTTTATAGGCTACACCTTTAGATTGGGATGTGAAAATATTGTCAGACATTAAATCGGTCTGCGGTACTGAAAAGGTTGGGGACCACTGGTGTAGAGTACAACCCCTCCCAGAATCATTCATTCATTCATTCATTTCTACCGCTTTATCCGATCTTCCCTCCGGTCACGGGGAGTCTGTGTCTATCTCAGGCGTCTATGGGCATAAGGCAGGATACACCCTGGATGGAATGCCAACCCATCGAAGGACACACACACACACACACACACACACATTCATACACTAGGGACAAGGTGCCAATCAACCTACCATGCATGTTTTTGGACTGGGGAGGAAACCGGAGAACCCGGAGAAAACCCCCTGAGGCACGGGGAGAACATGCACAAACTCCACACACACATGACCGAGACAGGAATCGAACTCGGACCCTCGGACTTTATTCATTCATTCATCTTCTACCCTAAACCCACCTAAAATCTTCTAACTGTGTTGTTCAAAACCACCTATCTACCGCTTTATCCGATCTTCCCTCGGGTCACGGGGAGCCTGTGTCTATCTCAGGCGTCTATGGGCATTAAGGCAGGATACACCCTGGATGGAATGCCAACACATCGCAGGACACACACACACACACACTCACAAACACACACACATTCACACACACATTCATACACTAGGGACAATTTTCCAAGGTGCCAATCAACCTACCGTGCATGTTTTTGGACCGGGGGAAACCGGAGAACCCGGAGAAAAACCCCCTGAGGCACGAGGAGAACATGCAAACTCCACACACACATGGCCGAGACGGGAATCGAACCCGGACCCTGGCGGTGTGAGGCGAACGTGCTAACCACTAAGCCACCGTGCCTCACTTCGGACTTTATTATTTAAGTCAATGAAAAGTTACACTACCTCACACCGCCAGGGTCCGGGTTCGATTCCCGTCTCGGCC
>JACRUU010000018.1:17154786-17192286 GCA_030449085.1 Kryptopterus vitreolus
GTCCGGGTTCGATTCCACTCTCGGCCATGTGTGTGTGGAGTTTGTGCATGTTCTCCCCGTGCCTCAGGGGGGTTTTTCCCCGGGTTCTCCGGTTTCCTCCCCCGGTCCAAAAACATGCATGGTAGGTTGATTGGCACCTTGGAAAATTGTCCCTAGTGTATGAATGAGTGTGTGTATGTGTGTGTGTGCCCTGCGATGGGTTGGCATTCCATCCAGGGTGTATCCTGCCTTAATGCCCATAGATGCCTGAGATAGACACAGACTCCCCGTGAACCGAGGGAAGATCGGATAAAGCGATAGAAAATGAAGATGAAGAATAAAATCCTGGCCTTCGTGTTACAGAAATCCAGGACAATTACAGTTTCCAAACTTACGATAGCACAAACAAATATTTGTAGATGCCTTGCTACTGCTGTAGGAGCAAATATTTATGTGCTGCACTACATAAATACAACTTTTAAGGTGGATGAGTGTTATAAAATCTATAAAACTTTCTCGCAGATACAAATAAGTGAAGAAAGAACAGATTGATGTGTATATAGTAAACACAGGCATTGCACTAGGATTCGGAATAGTGGTTTGGAAACACAGGGATAGTAAACAATACAAGACCTGTTTGGTGGGTCGTCTATCGTTTTACAATTTCGCATGCATTAAAATAATAGGAATTATTTTTAGATATAGCTTCATAATGCTGCATTACTACAATGTTAGAAACTAGAAGACACTGGTGTATAAGGAATTGTATTGTGAGTATTGTGGGTATTCAGAATTCCTCATTCGGGGATTTTAAGACTATTGTTCAGCAGTTCTGTAGGGAGAAAGAAATCTATTGATGACAGTAGACAGAATAGAATCACTAGACTTGGTTTGAACTGACAGATAAGGATCTCTGTATTGCACACAACACTCTCCTGTCAATCAAGAACAGAAACGTATCTTGGGGAAAAGGCTCGATGTCCATCATCATCATCATCATCCTCATCATGGAATACCCGGTCAGCAAAAGACTGAGGAAATACAAGCCCAAGTAAAAGGCCCTCGCATGTCTCACAAGCACCACCCACACACTCCTCTAAATGAGCCGTACTTATTTATATAACCAGTACTCAGCTCATATTATTGCTCCTGTTTAAACGTTTCAATAAGCAGTTAAAATTGTATTTATATTTATATTTACCGGTCTGTCATTTTTGTTTTATTCACTGCCTTAAATGCCGTATCCTCCATAAAGCATTACAGTCTTTCCACTGCATACATGTACAGATGTTTTGAATAATGTACAGTATTGTCTTTTACTCTACACTTTGTTTCATGTGCTGTGCTGTATTATTGTAAAATGTTCGTACCAATATGATTTTGGCTGATGGGCACTGTGACGTTTAGCAGTTAGCACGTTCGTCTCACACCTCCAAGGTCGGGGGTTCGATTCCCGCCTCCCGCTATGTGTGTGTGGAGTTTGTGCATGTTCTCCCCGGGCCTCAGGGGCTTTTTCTCCAGTTCGATTCCCGTCTCGGCCATATGTGTGTGTGGAGTTTTCACGTTCTCCACGGTCCAAAAACATGCACGATAGGTTGATTGGCACCTTGGAAATTGTCCCTAATGTGGGTGTGGGTGTGTGTGTGTGTGTGTGCCCTGTAATGGCTTGGCATTCCATATAGTGTGTATCTAGCCTTGATGCCCCAAGACGCCTGAGATAGACACAGATTCCCCGTGACCCGAGAGACTGACTGAATGACTGAATGAATGAATAATTTTCATTCATGGATTTAATCCTGGAGCTGGGGTCTCACTATGTCTAACTATAGATATCACTAGATGTCTCTAAAACATTGATATCATGAGGCCTACACTTCATACAAGTAAGCCATTTTATAATTAATCAGTGAAACATAGCGGAGTAGTGTTACACTATAACCGTGTACTGTGTACTATAGTGTACATGATTCATTGTGATGTTTTTCCCTCCAGTGCGAGAATGAATGTATTTATATTTTATATTTGTATTTTAGGGGGCATGATGGTTTAGTGGTTAGCACATTCGCCTCACACCGCCAGGGTCCGGGTTCGATTCCCGTCTCGGCCATGTGTGTGTGGAGTTTGTGCATTTTCTCCCCGTGCCTCAGGGGTTTTTTCTCCGGGTTCTCTGGTGAATGTGTGTGTGTGTGTGTGTGTGCCCTGCGATGGGTTGGCATTCGATCCAGTTTGTATCCTGTCTTAATGCCCATAGACCCCTGAGATAGACACAGACTCCCCGTGACCCGAGGGAAGATCGGATAAAGCGGTAGAAGATGAATGAATGAATAAATGAATGAATGAATTTGTATTTTACGCCTATCCTCCCTTTTCTCTATGCACCTTCTGACCACAAGATGTCAGTGTTTCTCTTCTCGACCCGATCACTGCACCACAACGTCTCTTATTCAAATCCCACAACACTGCATTGTGTTGAGTTTGTCAAAAACACACCCTTCTATGGCGGCCAATATGTTGCATGTATTAGGTCCAGTATTGTGGATTGTGTCCTGCAGACATGTGATTAGAATTTCTTTAAAAGGCTGGTTGCATTGTGCACTGCTTTACCCCCCTCTGTTCCCCCCTGCTAAGCTAACCATGCATATGCTAACAAATAAACATGTTATATATTATGTAGTGTTCTGTAAGATCAGCCAGCTATATATATATATATATATATATATATATATATATATATATATATATATATATATATATATATATTAAAGGGGAATCTCCTTTCCTGTCCTCCTTTCCTGTCCTGTCCATTTCATGTCGTTATATAACTTCAATGGCTTTTACGGTTTTTCTTACACTTGTTGGATCGATTCTCCCTTGCGATGTTTTGTTTCAGGTTATTATCTCTTATCCCTTGTGTTTTTATTTATTTGTTTCGTGCATGTGGTTCTTTAGCACAAGTTATTAAACAAACAGGCAATGATCTAAACAGGTCACAGGCTTTTCCCGCTTACTAACATGCCTTTTAGGTGGGATCTATAAAGTCAAAAGGGGGAATGGATGAGTTAATCATAACATTATTATAACTACATATCTTTAAATATAATATTGTTTAGCACCATGGTATGGAATCTGCTTTGTGTTTGTATTACATTTAAATCTTTTTTTTTATCATTGTAATCCGTTTTTGGAATAAACATCATCATTGGATGGAAATGGCCAACAAAAACATTTACACTGGATTTACACAATTTAAACACAAAATTTTTTATGACTTTGCTTGATGCATTTCTGTTTTTTTCTGATAAAATCTTTCTCACTGAAAAAAATCAGTATCACATTCTTGCTCTTAGCGGATGTTTTTCAGCTCATTGGACATGTACAGGGGGGGCACGGTGGCTTAGTGGTTAGCACGTTCGCCTTACACCGCCAGGATCCAGGTTTGATTCCCGTCTCGGCCATGTGTGTGTGTGTGGAGTTTGCATGTTCTCCCCGTGCCTCAGGGGGTTTTTCTCCGGGTTCTCCGGTTTCCTCCCCCCGTCCAAAAACATGCACGGTAGGTTGATTGGCACCTTGTAAAATTGTCCCTAGTGTATGAATGTGGATTAGTAGATTAGTTTACCAGCATTTCCATCCCTTCTTTATCCTCTTTTCTTCTCATTATTCTGCTACACGTTATTCTTCATATCAAATTCTTCATTTTCTCGAAGCTATTCAATTTATGTTCAATTTTTTAATCTTTATTTCTTGTGTTCTTGTCTATTGTTTGTATCGTAAACTGTTATTGGGGTGCATCCACAGTTTGTTGTACTTTGTTTACAATGACAGTAAAGTTCTATTCTATTCACATTGTGTCCAATGGAAATGTTTTTGTTGGCCACCATGTGATGATCTAATCATCTGTACACAGGATCTTGTGCATTTTTATACAGATACATAAACGTTTATGTTTTGTTAGTGAGATTCTCGCTGTTTGTCCTCTGATGAAGTCTTTCTCCTCGTTATTGACTTTCTAGGAGTAGCACAAACTTCACAAGCAAATAATGGATTGGAAAAAAAATTCTAGTCTATTTGATTAGGTACATGTAAGGCAAAATGGAAGTAATCTCAGATTTATAAGACAGGATTCAGCAGTAAAGAGGCCCAGGATGCGTCACATCATCTTCAAAAGAGAAAAGAGCACTTACACGTTCTGTTGGGATGACAGCGGACCAAAGGTTTCAGATGAGGAGACCTCGGGGCATTCACACCGAGGCCGATAATGAACGATGATGTGGTGTCTTGCCACCTTTTCAAGGGAAGTGTGATTTGTCAGGGCTACAAAAATGGCTTAAAGCCGACATGTTTGTGGAAATACATCAATTACAGTAAATGAGCTCAATGTGTGCTTTGATTTCCATCAGCAACATTACCACGTCATATCAGTGTAATAACAGACATGGCTATTTAGCATAGTATCACATGTTTGTATCAGACATATTTTGCTAGTATCTTTACATTACAAGTGGCGAGGGGGGGCGGCATGGTGGTTTAGTGGTTAGAATGTTCACCTCACACCTCCAGGTTTGGGGCTTCGATTCCCACCTCTGCCATATGTGTGTGTAGAAGATGAATGAATGCACACAAGTACAGTATCAGCATGACAGCAATAAATGACATTGTAAACAGTTATCTGTAATCTGGTGTCACCCAGATGAGGACGTGTTTACTTTTGCTTCCTGTGCACTTTACACGGGAAGGTGTTAGGGACAATTTTCCAAGGTGCCAATCAACCTATCGTGCATGTTTTTGGACCGGGGGAGGAAACCGGAGAACCCGGAGAAAAACCCCCTGAGGCACGGGGAGAACATGCACAAACTCCATACACACATGGCCGAGACGAGAATCGAACCCGGACCCTGGCGGTGTGAGGCGAACGTGCTAACCGCTAAGCCACCGTGCCCCCTAGCCAATGTAATGTAATTACAAAATAAAAGTAACAGTAATTCATTACAGTTATCTGGTTTTCATCAAGTGCCACCTAGTGGACAAATAAACGTAATCAAACGTAATCAGCTACTTTACTTTTATACAGTAAATAAAAAGTTAAATTTTGAATTCTACAATTTTGTAATCTGTAATCTATTAAATTTCTAAAGTAAAGAAACTCAACACACAAGCAGTAAATGTCTTATAACATCTTTACTGTTTTAAACCCCAAGGCTACATAATCAAATATTCAAGGCTTTGCTACATAGTAACTAGGATTTAGCACAAATGTTTCTTTTTCTTTACTGACAGCAAATAATAAGAAAAGCAATAATGGCACAAATTGGACTAAACAGCAGTCGGGGTTTCTCCCCTCAGAGCACGAGGTGTTTTAGCCCTGGATCATCTGCCAACGATGGAGGCTAAAGTGAAACACAAATCTCAAAAAGGATATCAATCCGAAACAGTACAACATCTCCTAAGGCAACACAGACACTGGATGTTACTTATCATGAGCTATTTACACTTAGGCTCAAGGAGGAACCATAACATATACCATGTAATTTTGTCATCATTATATGATATTTTTTTTCTTTTCTTCGTGTGGACATAAAAAAACCACAGAAAAAATATGCTTGGAATCAAAGCACGTAAAAATCCCATACAGTATCTGCAACATGCCTTTCACAATGAATCCCACGGCCATGAAACGACGGCTTTCTGACAAGACCTTGCTTTTCGACGCGCGTCACAGACGCACCGCCTTTGTACAAACAATTAACCCATATTAAATACAATAAAGACAGAATGAAGGTATTGATAAATAAATACTTGTACAAATGATCTATATGAGTAAAAAAAAAAACCAATAAATTAAATACAAGAGTAGATGTGAAGAACAGCATTAGGGAAGATGGTGGGAGGAAAACGCAGACATGGCCACTGGAGAAATCAGAATTAGCGGCCTCATTGGCTGACGGTATTGGGTGGTTTATCATCATGCTGGATATTGGCATTTGGAAGCCATGGTGAGACGGAGCGTGACATGGTCTGCTTAGCCATGCTGCTGTAGTGGCTGATCACAGTGTAGAAGCGGCCGCGGGAGTGAGCATCCTGTGCAGTGTAGTAGGCCTCGAGGGACGCTGGAATGCATCGTTTGTGCTGTTCGGAGTGAAAGACGATCAATTTTAAAAGCCCACATTTCATTTACATGCTTACAAATACAAGTCTAAGATTGTGCTCTAAAAATGATTACAGATTTTTCCCTATCAATTAAAAATATCGATACTCTGAGTAAAATGCACAAATCACCTAAACCCAATATTCCTTTTTTTTTTTTTATTCACAACAAAACACATTCATTGCTTAAATTTAGGTTAATTTAAAAGAAAACACAGGGTCGTTTTGTATTTGGTGGCCGCAACACATCTCCATAAAGTACTGTTACTAAAATGTACGGTGGCTGAGAAGGGCAAAACAAATCACAAAACAAAATAACAAATACATAAACAAAATAACAAATACAAAAATACATTAACAAATTCATACAAAGCGAAAAAGTAGGTACAGATTGAAAAAGGAAAAGTCGCCGCTCATTGGACAAGACACCTGTCAATCAAGATATTCACATAAACCTATGTTTATTTTACTTTTTTACAGAAGTAAACACTGGCAAGCGAAGCGGAAAACGGAATTCATGCTACATTGAGTATGTATATGCATGCAGTTATACAGGGTTTATTCTTCTCAAACTCCTGCCATCCAACCCCAAGCCGCCCCCCTCCCCCCCGCCAAAACCCCCCCCCCCACGTTCCGACTTTCTCCTGCCGCACCCTGTTGTACTGGATGTGTATCTTGATTGACTGGTGCCGAATCCAATGAGCGCTAATAGACAAACAATACTTACCTTTTCCGGTTTGTCCAATTGGTGTGTTTATTTTTGCTAATGTGTTTCCGAGTTTGTCATTTTGTTTTTAGATTTGATATTTTGTTTTTGTTTTTATTTGTTTTTTTATTTTTATATTTGATATTTTGTTTTTATTTGTTTTTTTATTTTTAGATTTGATATTTTGTTTTTTAGATTTGTTATTTTGTTTTTTTGATTTTTTTTTTTTTTGATTTTGTTTTTATTTTTTGTTTTTTTTTTTGATTTGTTTTTTATGTTTTTTTGTTTTTTTGATTTGTTATTTTGTTTTTAGATTTTTTGATTTTAGTTTTTGATTTTTAGATTTGATTTTGTTTTTAGATTTGATTTTGTTTTTTTAGATTTTGTTTTTGTGATTTGTTATCTTGTTTTTTGATTTGTTATTTTGTTTTTAGATTTATTTTCTTTTCGGCTTGATTAATGTGTTTCAGAATTTGTTATTTTGTTTTAAGATTGTTATTTGTAACTTCCTGCAGTCTAGAACTTTCACCATTTGAAAACACATTGGCACATTATAAAACATACAAACAAACAAACAAAATGCAACAAAAGACACAGGGAACTGTTAAGCATCTGGAATTCTAATGAATGCCAACATTTCAGCGATTGATCTCCTGAGTTCCCAGATGTTTATGCACAGAAAACATGATGCTACACAGCAGTAAACATGTCCTTGTACCAACTATTTTTTAAACATTGATTAAAAAAATTATATTTTGCAATTTTTCCTTAAAATAGTATATATTTTTGTGTAAACATTTGATATGTTTTTATCATTGTTTTATTGTAAATTGAATAAAGATTTTTTATGAGATTTTCAAATCATTGCATACTGTTTTTTACATTTTGCACAGTGTCCCAACATTTTATTATTATTATTATTATATTATTATTATTATTATTACTGGAATTATTATTATCATTTCTTCACACAGAACATAAATAAATAATAAAGTTTTACTAAAATTTGTTTGCCTTTCATATTTTAAGGTCATATAAAATTAAGAAAATGTATATATATATATATATATATATATATATATATATATATATATATATATATATATATATACACACACACACACACAAAGTCCAAGACTTTTGGACTTTTCAACTTTAAAAGCTCTACTATACCAAATAATTCAAGCATGTACTGACTGTAAATGCACAAGACATGTTACACAGGGCATTTTTACTTTACTTTAACAATGGTCTTAAATAAACTTCATGGGAACACTGGTGTGATCAGATCTGTAGCACGGCAATTTGTTTGAGCCATTAAGAAAAGTCAAAAATAAATAAATAAATAAATAAATAAATAGACACTCACCTTGTACACAAAGCCATCTGGGCAGGTGTGGTCGTAAGTGAAAGCCTTATACACCACTAAGAACACTATGCAGGCCAGAAAAGCTAAAGCCAGAACAATGAGGATGGTGACCTGTGGATGAAAAGAGTAATAATATAACCATCAACATTTCTGTTATCAAAATCTTTATATAAGAGACAACGCATTCACATTACATTCATAAAAATGCCCTGTTTAGCAGCCACATGACCTATTCGTTATAATTGTGTGGCGTGTGGCTTGAAGGTACTTTATATCAGTAATACACAGAGTAACTGTTTCCTGTAGCAAGCAAATCAACCAAACGTTAAAAACGAAATGACTAATAAATTGGGATGTCATTCTATTAAAATATTTAATTGCAATTAATCGTACGCTCACCATGCGTTAATTCACGATTAATGGCACATTAATAACATGTTGGCAATGTTACATAAGTGATTACTTTTCATGTAACAGAACTAACTGTAACAATTGTTATAATTATATACATTTCTTTCAAAATCTCTCTCTTTAATAAAATTGTTGATTTTTTAATATTTATTTAATATTTATTTTTATTTTAATATTAATTTCAATGTTATTTTGTTTAGTGTTGGTTTGAAGTGTAAAATATGGGACGTGGCTCCTTTAAGAATTGTGTTCCGGTTGCTTTTCCATATAAACTGGTGATACGGTGTTTAGGTTAAATGCGCTTTATTGCGTAATACGGATTTGGGAATGCGATGTGCTTGCGTAAGGTTCCATACGGTAATATACGCTAATATAGTGAGGAGATCATACCTGTTGTGAATGCGCAGATAGTAGGTGTAATTCGGGGGGAAATTTAGGAAGTGTGAGTAGATGCACTGAACGTTTATTTATTCGTTTGTTCTGTTTTGTTTTTTGTAGTCGTTCATTCGAAACACAACGCAGAGTGAAGGAGCAGATCACTCACATAGTAATACAAACTGCCTTTATCAGGTGATAATACTGTACGTCACTGTACGTCACCGCAAATGTAAATGTAAATGATAATAACATTAGTGCTGTTAAAGTGACTTTGGCAGCCCTAATAATAAGATTCTTTTTATTATGATATAGCACAGTAGGATGTTTAATAGTACATAAATAACAAAACAATCAAATGTATTAAAAGCTCCAGTACCTTAATTATCAGTTCAGAAAGATCTCTAACAATACTGTAACCTTGTATAGTGCTTTTTAATATACATTAAAATGCAATGCATTAAATCGTGCATATCAATTGTCTTTTCAAAATAATCAAAAGGACTACAAGCTATACATTGTAGTATTTTAAGGGATAAATACAGATAAATGCACATAAATCATCCATATAAATCTTGAATGTTCTATAGATATTCCATTTTGTAAAGCTGTTATGAGACAATGTGAAAAGCACTATAGAAATAAAATAGAATAGAATCGAAGGTGATTAAGTTATACATCATAAACTGCTACGCTTCACAAGGTGCATCACAAGGTGAAACATCAAAATCTCTTTAAAAATCTCTTTATTAAGAAAACCGGGACCCTCAAGTGGAATATATTTTGGACTTTAATTGTTTTTATCAGGGTGTTACTGAAAATTAATAAATGTAATAAACATATATTTTCAGATATTTACTGCTTATTGCAATCATCCAGCATAATATAAAGCTGCAGCACTGACACGATATGAGAACCTTCAGTGAATCATAAAACAAGAGCAGATTCTGTTTGTTACACCAGTAGCCATTTTTTACATTTCCCAGTGCTCCAGCAATGATGCCAACTACTGTATTATGCAATGTTTTTAAAAAGGCAGCAACAGATTTATATTGAGGGAGACTCAAGAATGAGAAAAAAGAGGCAAGTAATAACAAATCAGGTGTGTATAAATACACAACCAGTGATTGTGCGTATACACAACCAGTGATCTCCCTCTTACCCAGAACACAACCCACAGAAAACATACACAATCACTTATAAGCAACAATAAAAGTCCTTTAAAAATCCCCACAAGCCTCATAAATAAAATGAATTGATTCAACTAGAGTAGAAAAAGAATTCACCAGCAGTGGAATTGAAATGAACCGTCAGAAGACGCGGGTCACAACAGTATCATTTATGATGGGAAAAGAAAGTGAAGGTTTTTTTTTCCCCCGGACTGCAGATGAGGCAATGGCCTTCATAATGGTGCAAGATATTGGGTAGTGGTGTCTCTTATTCAGTATGCAGGAGATGTCTAAAAGGAACTAAAAGGATATGCAACCCATTTAGATACTCGTGAATGAAAAACTGTCATTGTAAACAAAGTGCAAACAAATAAAGGACGAGGGGAAAAAAAAACAACAGTCTTTAATGAAATAAGAAGCAGTCTGAGCGAGAGGACAAAGGCATAAACACTGTACATAAACAGCCCAGAGCAAAAGAGAGCAATAAAGACAAAAAGCAAAACCCAAAAAAATGCCGAAAATCAAGCAAAACAAGGCAATAAAGACAAAACAAAAACATAAACAAAAAAACTGTCCAGAGTTTAAACCAGAATTCAGACAGGAAACCAGAAGTCCGGGAGAAGTCCTGGAGAAACACCTGAGTCAGGACACGAGGAAGGCTGGGTGCTAACGGCGGGCAGAGCGAGGCTAGAGGAGGACTGCCACTTGGTAAAATGCCTGGGAGGTCGTGTGCCTCACGGGCTGTTCTCTGACGGGCACCCGTGTACCACGAACAGGGAAGTCGCTTCCCGAGACGGTCATATCCGGACAGTCACTGATTATAACGTGTATAAAAGAACCAAGTTTATATTGTTATAGCTGTGACTATAAATTTAGTATCTGGGTTTGACCAAATGTGCATCAAGAGATGAAACGATTACCGGCTTATTGATAAACCACAATAAAGTGTCCTGACGGTTAGTGTGCCAACATGTCGAGGGTGGAGGGCGGAGCCGGACGGAACGAGCGCTGAAGGACACCTGAACACCTGAACCTGATGAGTAATCGCCCGATAAAGAGGCAAGGAGAGAGTCATGAAGAGAGTCACGGGCAGAGTTGGCGTAAGGCGACAAGGGCGGCGGGAGTCGGAAGGAAGATGGGTGCACATGACGTGACCCAGGCGGACACAAGAGAGGTAGTCCGATCTGCGGGCAAGAGCCGGGGAAGTCTGCGTTGACTGACGTCAGAGATGGGTTCCCGATCCGTGGGTCTGTCCTGGCGTGAGTATGAGGGAAGGAAAGCGCCGGGACACACACTGCAAACAATAAAAATGGCTCTCTGCTTGGTGATCTGTTGTGTCTCTCTGTCTTTCAGCTCGGCTCCGCATTGATCGTTTACAGTTAGTATTATCATTTAACATGTAATCAGCATGAACACCGTGTTTTGATTATCGTGATTTAAAAAACCTGTGTTTTTTTTCTAATATTTGGATGTTGATTAGAGATGAAACATTTCATTATCTCACTTGTAATTAATGCACGTCTCCCACCGAAATTACAGTGAATCCAAGCGCTACAAACACTCTGTCATGTTTTTTCCTCCCTGCGCATACTCCAACAATGAGAGCGCCACTGCCACCTACTGTAGTGGATGTGCAATTATACTTTATTCTTGTGCTGCAAAAAAAGCAGATTCCCCGGGGTCACATGCACACCCTCTTTCAGAACTACTGGGTAAGATGCACTTTTTTTTATTAAGGAAATAAAAAAGACTTGTGTTATCTTTATGTGTGCATTTGATGTTTTTATATGCTTTGGGAAAACGTGTGCCTTTCGGGGCTTCAGTTTATATTCAATCATGCTTCAAAATGCAATTGTATTTATAAAACTTGATGTTTTCATCTCATTTGAACAAATCCATGATAATATTGATAGCCATGAAAACTTTGGTCACAATAATCGTGATATGAAATTTTCACATCGTTACATCCTTAATGTGCATCAATAAATAAAGTGATCACAGGAGACAGCAGTCTTATTATATTGTTAGCGTACAGACATTCTGTAGACCAAATACTGCCTTTTAGGGAAATCACCCAGTAGAATGACAAGTCAGATTGAGTTATGTTAAAAGCAACAAATGTACAGTTGCTCGAGAACGTAACCGCTGCACTTTTTACACAATTGTTTATACAATGGAACTTTGTTTTTCGTTTAAATTCGTTTTCTTTTTTTTTTTGGTTTTCGTCAATAAATTTCGTTGAAATGTTGCATTAGTTTTCGCTGTCCAGTTTGGTTTTCGTTCTGTTACACATTCGTTTTCAGTCCGTCTTTCATAGCGCACACGTCGTCTACAATAACTATTTTTGTCATTAATTGTGATTGTCAAATACAGTTTACTGTAGCGAAGTTCACCATGGCACCAAGAAAATCCCAGAAAATCCCAGAAAATCCCAGAAAATCCCAGAAAATCCCTAGTTCCCATATTAAGAAGGCAAACAACACTATTGAAGTAAAGATAGAAATCGTAGCAAAGTACGAACGAATATGGCAAGTCTCCATCCACAGTATGTTCAATTCCCATTCTGAAGCTGTGGACGGAAGAGAGAGAGGAGAATGTGGCATTTCCACTGTTTAAGGAGATCTTAGGGAAATGGAACGATGTCCAGAACATTTTGGACCAACATCACCCTGACAACGTTACTGTTAATCGTTCTGGTGATCGTTATAATGAGACTAAAATGACTCTAAAATGAGACAAAACAAAGAGGTGCGAGAAACGGACTTCCATTGATAGTTATTATAAGAGACCGGAGCCAAGTGATCCTCAAGCTGGGCCTAATGGGGTTAAAAGGCTGAGAAGGGAAACGACCCCTGATCAAGATTCCTACATGTGTTTATGGAGGGGGATTCCTCTTCCAAACAATAACTTTTCACCAATAAGTCTCTCCAAACAATAAGTCTCTCCAACAATGGTACAGTACAGTAACTGTTTGTTTTATTATTATCCCAGTATTCTTTTTTCATTCATTATTCATTTTCTGTATTTCTCTGTGTTTTCTCTATGTAAAACCATAATTATCCACTATAAAATCCATTATAGGTTAGTATTTTATGGGGTATGAAACATTCATTCATTCATTCATCTTCTACCACTTTATTCGATCTTCCCACGGGGAGACTGTGTCTATCTCAGGCGTCTATGGGCATTAAGGCAGGATACACCCTGGATGGAATGCCAACAACCCATCACACACACACACACACACACACACACACACACACACACACACACACACACACACACACACACACACACACACACACACACATTCATACACTAGGGACAATTTTCCAAGGTGCCAATCAACCTACCGTGCATGTTTTTGGACCGGGGGAGGAAACCGGAGAACCCGGAGAAAAACCCCCTGAGGCACGGGGAGAACATGCACACCGCCATGGCCGAGACGGGAATTGAACCCGTACCCTGGCGGTGTGAGGCGAACGTGCTAACCACTAATCCACCTTGCCCCCTTGGGTATGAAACAGATTCATTCAATTATTATTATTTCTTATGGGGAAAAATGTATTTTGGTTTTAGTCTTTTTTGGTTTTCACCGACGTTTCTGGAACGGATTAAAAATGAAAACCAAGGTTCCACTGTATATTTATTTTAAAAACAACTGTTTGTCCTCTAAACACTTTCATCCACAAAACAAACCAAAAACATCTGTATTTCTGTTTTTTTTTTCAAAAGTGAAAATCCCTCATTTAAACAAGAATCCAGAGCCCATGCCTGAGGCACAGTACATTTAGTGCAGGTGCTTCATGTTTGCTTTGATATACTTAAGAAGAAATTTTCCTCGAGTCCAGCTGCAGCAAATGTAATAGATTAGACATGATTTAGAAAGAGACACACAGTGGTGTATGTCATAAGTCCTCAGTCAGAGATGGAAGAACCTGGAAGCACAATCATCTCAGTGGATAAAATTTGCTCTAAATATGCTTTCCTAGAGGAAAAGCCGCTGTATAGTAAATGTGACCTCAAACTGGGGGGAGAGTTTTACCTCTCAGAATGACATATAATAGAATCATCAGATCAGGTCTTTCAATGGTATAAAACGATGGTTTATGGCAATAGGCAATGGCATAGATCAGCGGTGGGCAGTGGTGGGCGGGTCACATCCGGCCCCTTGGTCCTTTTAATCCCCAAAGATTGGTACAATATTGTCAAAATTAAATCATATCATAATTATAACTGTATTCATTATGACCTCGTTCTGTAACTGCCTGACCATTCCACCAGGTGGCGCATTAGGCACGGGGATACGTTGGGTATTAACGTTAAGGTTTTATGTCTTTTACGTCTATGTTTTATATATTTGGTGCTGGCAAGTCAATGTGGCCCCTGAGCGAAACAGTTTGTCCCCCCCACCCCTGACCTAGATGCTACTGATAAACTATAATTAAATAAAGAAAGCAAAAAGAGTATAAGGGGCACGGTGGTTTAGTGGTTAGCACGTTCGCCTCACACCGCCAGGGTCCGGGTTCGATTCCCGTCTCGGCCATGTGTGTGTGGAGTTTGTGCATGTTCTCCCCGTGCCTCAGGGGGTTTTTCTCCGGGTTCTCCGGTTTCCTCCCCCGTCCAAAAACATGCACGGTAGGCTGATTGACACCTTGGAAAATTGTCCCTAGTGTATGAATGTGTGTGTGAATGTGTGTGTGTGTGTGTGATTGTGTGTCCTGCGATGGGTTGGCATTCCATCCAGGGTGTATCCTGCCTTAATGCCCATAGACGCCTGAGATAGACACAGACTCCCCGTGACCCGAGGGAAGATCGGATAAAGCGGTAGAAGATGAAGATGAAAAGAGTATGAAATGTAAAAAAAACGTAAATGGCTTCCACAAGAATTCTCCATAATGCTCTCAGACAAAACGTCTACTGTTACGTTTAATTGCTCTATAAAAATACTCGGTGCTCGGGCTTACTTTGTGTCCCTAGTCTCACTAGACAATTCAGACATTATGCACAGCAAAATCCTCCTGGATACCTCGAGGTCCATGTCAGAATTAAATGAAGTCATTTCACATAAAAGGCTGTGTCTGTCAAAGCACTTGCTTTAAGCAATGCATAGCTGATTTCCCTTCAACTCTCAGAGTATTGATTTCATTGTCCTAGTTTCCAGCTCCAAAGCTGGTTTTGATGTTGCTGGATTGATATTTTGATGTTTCTGCTCAGTAAATAGAACCATTATCTCCAGCTTTATTCTGCAGATTTCATTCCGTACGCACTTGTGCAGCAAAACGGATGCAAACATTTGGTGAAAATGCGAACCAAAGTCAGTCCATTCACATCCAGTGTGTGCAATAGCTTTTTCCCCCTCGAGCCATTACACTTCTCAATACACACAACTGAACTGGAACGTTACTCTCTCACACATACACTCTTACATCTTCAAACATACAGGAATTAATACAATCAAGTTTACGCATTATTTACAAAGTATTTTATTGCGTATACTGGTTTTTACTGGTCTTACAGTCACTACCGTTTACTTTTTATTACGATTATTACTTGTACATTTTTACTATGTGTACATTGCATGGTATATATACAGTACTAAGCAAAGGTTAAAGGCAGGTGTGAAAAGAAATCGTTCACAAATGGAAAGAATGCATTCATAAATAGAAGTGTTAATTATTTACTTTCATCAATGAATGAAATGCAGTGAATGAAGAAAAGAGAAATGGAAATAAATAAATCCCACACACACACACTCCAATCAACCTACCGTGCATGTTTTTGGACCGGGGGAGGAAACCGGAGAACCCGGAGAAAAACCCCCTGAGGCACGGGAAGAACATGCACAAACTCCACACACACATGGCCGAGATGGGAAATGAACCCGGACCCTGGCGGTGTGAGGCGAACGTGCTAACCACTACTAAACCACCGTGCCCCTTGATATATATAGTATGTTATGTGTTGTGTTATTGTGTACACTGCACCGTCTCATGCTGTCTGTTCTACGCTATTTTGGTATATTTTGCTATTGTTCTGTGAATATGTTGTTTTATGCAGGACAAGGGATGTGGAGGAATGTCGTCTCATTTCACTGTGTACTGCGTCAGTTATATATAGTCGAAATGAAAATAAAAGCCTCTTGACTTGAAATTTATAATGATATATTAAATGTAATTCTATGTGTAAAAGGAACCCAGACGGCTGAACAAGCAAACACATAACGGCAGAGATGATAATGGACTTCACCTCTCACCATCCCGAACAGCACTGTGGCTGCAGAGGAGTGGTTCAAATTCCTGGGATCTACCACCTCCTCCAGTGAAGTGAAAGACACACACACACACACACACACCACACATACACACACACACACACACACTCGTTGATGCAATCATGGAGAAGGCTCAGCAAGAGATTGTTCTTCCTTCACGAGATGAGAAAGTTCAACCTACTACAGGAGATGTTGATGCGTTTTAACTGCCAGTGAGTCACTGATTACAGTCTACATTCATTTAGTCAGACGTTAGAAGACTACAGAGACCAGCCTGGAGTGCTGAGACGATTATTGGATGTTGTCTGAGAACTGTTTACCAGAAGGGAAGAACCAAGTATCCAAAAATCACCACGGGCATCTCACATCCGTCTCACCATCTCAGCATTAACAAGCAGACTCTCGTGCACACTATATAGGAACCAGTAATTCTATGATCACTATAGTGTACACGAACCACCATTAATAAAGCATGCAGTTCATTTTGGACATTTTTATGAAAATATAAATGAGTAAATATAAACGAGGCGAAATGAAACCCTTTAACATGACACACATTTATTCCTTTCCTTTCTTTACTCATCCGTTAGGGTCGCACAAGCCAGCGCATAATTAGTGACCGGATAAATGGGGAAGGTTGTGTTAGAGAGCGTAAAAATCCAGCATCCAGCGTAAAAACATGCGCTGGACCAAATATGCCGATCATAAAAATGTATTTCATATTGGATTTGTAAATGTAATTAATTTATTTAACCTGTAAATAGGGGCACGGTGGTTTAGTGGTTAGCACGTTCGCCTCACACCTCCAGGGTCCGGGTTCGATTCCCGTCTCGGCCATGTGTGTGTGGAGTTTGTGCATGTTCTCCCCGTGTCTCAGGGGGTTTTTCTCCGTGTTCTCCGGTTTCCTCCCGGTCCAAAAACATGCACGGTAGGTTGATTGGTACCTAGTGTATGAATGTGTGTGTGTGTGTGTGTGTGATGGATTGGCATTCCATCCAGGGTGTATCCTGCCTTAATACCCATAGACGCCTGAGATAGACACAGACTCCCCGTGTCCCGAGGGAAGATCGGATAAAGCGCTAGAAGATGAATGAATGAATGAATGAACCTGTAAAGGTATTCACTCACACTAGACACTTTACATTTGACACTGGTGGCTTTACAAGTTATACACTATTTTAATCTTTGTTTCTTTTGTATTTTATTTTATCTCATTATTGTATTCTTACTATTTTATTTTTATTCTTATTCCATTTATTTATATCAATGCTGCACTATTTCTTCTTATGTCCTACTATAGATGTATGTGGGAATTTGATTTGGGTTGGTTGAGGCTTGGATTGCCAACGAGTTACCACGAGTATGTTTATCCAACAGTGTACTGGTTAAGGAGATGTGGAAGATGTGTATAGATGTCTAAATGTGGGAGGTGGTGTAGCCCAGTGGTTAAGGTGTTGGACTCTGGGCCGGAAGATCATGGGTTCAAACCTCACCACTACCAAGCTGCTACTAGTGGGCCCTTAAGCAAGGCCCTTAACCCTCAGTTGCTCAGTTGTAAGTCGCTCTGGATAAGGGCGTCTGCCAAATGCTGCAAATGTAAATGTAAATGTATAGAGACAGCGGGGAAAGGAGAAGTGTAGGACCAGTGGAGGTTAGGGAGGGTACTTGTTGGACCAGGGAGAGAGTTAGCTGATATGATGGAGTGGAGAAAGGTAGATGTGTGTTGAGGAGACCACGTGGAAAAGGCCAGGACATTGGATGTAAAAGGGAATGGTGTAGGTGATATCCTGAAGGAAGAGTACAGTGTAGAAGACTGTAGAGACATAAAGAGAGTCTAGGGACACTTCTACACCTCCATGGATACACTACAGACAAAACAAATTCACAAATCACAAACAAAAACACCCAAATGAGGATGGGGTTCTGTGTTGAGTCTGGTTCCTCTCAAGGTTTCTACATGTTAACATCTCAGGGAGTTTCTCCGACCACCGTCGCCTCGACTTCCTCATCCAGAACCAACCTGATTTTCATTCCCACACACTATCATTCAGCGTATTGTGTAAAGCTGCTTTGTTACAGTGACCATTGTAAAAAGCGCTCTGCAAATAAAACTGAAGTGAATGAATGTGAAGCTGGACGGTGAAGGTGTGATGATGTAAATGCTTATGCAAGTTAGATTGAAGAGAAGGAAAGATCCTGGAGTGAGTTAGATGGAGTGATGGAGAGTGTTAGTAGGAATGAAAGAATGGTGATAAGAGCAGACTTCAGCGGTCCTGTTGGTGAAGGGAACAGAGGGGATGAGGAGGTGAGGGTAGGTGTGGTCTTATGGAGAGGAATGGTGGTAGATGTTTTGCGAAAAATGACGGAAATGTCGGAGGTGAACACGTACTGTGTTTAAAGTAGAAGGAGGAACAGAGGGTGACATAAAAGAGGACTAAGTGGACTATAGTCTGTACAGGAGATGTAACCTGAAAGAGATTAGAGACTGTACGGTGGTGGTAGGATGTACCGTGTAGCCTGCAGGATGGCTCTGCAGGTGAATAAGAGAACCAGGAAAATGAGGACTGAAAAAAAGAATAAGGTGATGGAAACTGAAGGAGGAAAAAGGTCAGTGATGGTGAAGTGATGTTGGATGATTGGGAAACTCCTGCAGAAGTGAGAAGGGAGACAGATAGGAAGGAATTTGGTGAGTCATATGGAAATAGAAAGAAAGATAAACAGACATGGTGGAATGATGAAGTGCAGGAAAGCGTAGAGAGAAAGAGGTTTGGGTGAAACAGAATTGGGATCGACAGAGAAATCGAGGCAGAAGGTGAAGAGGGATGTGGTTAAAGTGAAGGAAAAGGCGTATGAGAATTTGGAGAAAAGTATTTGCATCGGTTTGGTCAGGCACGGTGGCTTAGTGGTTAGCACGTTCGTCTCCCACCGCCAGGGTCCAGGTTCGATTCCTTGGCCATGTGTGTGTGGAGTTTGCATGTTCTCCCTGTGCCTCAGGAGGTTTTTCTCCAGGTTCTCCGGTTTCCTCACACTTTCCTGTGTGAGTGTGTGTGTGTGCCCTGCGATGGGTTGGCATTCCATCCAGGGTGTATCCTGCCTTAATGCCCATAGACGCCTGAGATAGACACAGACTCCCCGTGACCCGAGGGAAGATCAGATAAAGCGCTAGAAGATGAATGAATGAATGAATGGTCAGGCAGAGGGAGAGAGATCTGGGAAGGATGTGCTGTACGTTACAGCGATACAGATGGAAATGTGTTGATTAGTGAGGAGAGAGTGATGAGAAGATGGAGGGAGGATTTTAATGTAGCTGATGAATGAGAAGGTTGGATGATGTGGAGAAGAGTAGAAAGTCAGATGGACCAGATGACATTCCAGTAGAAGTGTAGAGATGTTTAGGAGAAATGTCAGTGCAGTTTTTAACCACATTGTTTAATAGGATTTTGGGATGTGAGAAGATTCCTGAGGAATGGAGTGTAGATCTGCAGTAAGTACATGGGGATAACGTGGATCAGTCACAGCAGGAAGTCATGGGGAAGAGAAGTAGAAGCTCGGCTGAAGTGACCATCTGTGAGGAATAGTATGTTTCATGCTATGGAAGAGAACTACGGATGCAATATTTGAAGTATAGAGAAGGTCAGAAGGAGTTACATTGAGTGTGTGTGTGTGTGTGTGTGTGTGTGTGTGTGTGTGTGATGTGTGGATTTAGAGAAGGTGTATTACAGGTTATTATTAATGGATTACACTTTGCTGAGCAAATATTTAGTGAAAAAAAATGCTGTAAACAAAGAATGCTTTCATAAATAGAAGTGTTAATTATTTACTTTCATCATTGAACCAAATGCATGAACAAATGAAGAAAAGAGAAATTAAATGAAATCAATATTTGTTGTGAACACACTTTACCTTCAAAACAGCAGTAACCCTTCTATGTTCTATGTACACACTGCACACACTACTGTGTATATAGATATATATATATATATATATATATATATATATATAGTCATGTGAAAAAACATTCAGACCCCTTGAATATTTAGGGCTTTAGTAAGAAATGCTCCACTTCTCAGTGAATTTCTTAACCTCTTATTTGCCCCACTTTTTAACACACAGCATCTCAAAGCGATTAAGATTAAGATCTGGACTTTGACTTGGCCTTTCCAGAACATTCCATTTCTTAGTTCTTAGCCGGTCCTTGGTGGATTTACTGGGATGTTTTATATTAATGTCATGTTGCAGAAACCACTTCCTAATAAGATTGCAATTTTTTACAGAGGGTCTCGCATTTTCCTTAACCACCCTCTGATCCACATAACAAATTCATAGGGGATTCTATGACGGTGAGCCGAACAGGTCCTGAAACCCCAAACACTTCCACCTCCATGTTTCACAGCTGGTATGAGGTTCTTCATGCCAAACAAGTTCTCTGTTGAATTGTCCTTTTATTTCTCTTCAGTCTGATCTTCATGTTTTTCTTCGAGAGCAAAGGTTTCCTGCGTGCACACCTCCCACAAAGGTGGCTAGACTCTCTCCCTGATTTGCATGCTCCTTTTACACCAGTAAGATCCTCCTCCCCAGCTGCATTAGTGTGTGGTATGGAGGCTGCACTGCATCCTGTAGAAAGACTCTGCGATGTATAGTAATTGCAGCCAGCAAGACCACCGGAGTCTCCCTGCCTTCACTAATGGACATCTTCCACACCCACCTCAGCGTCAGCATTGAAACTGATATCTCACACCCATCAGCCTCCTGCCTCCAGGAAGACGGTACCAGAGCCTCGAGGCTTACTCGACCAGGCTTACAAACAGCTTCATCTATCAGCCTGTCACGATGTAGAACTCTGTCCATTACCTCGCCTCTCTCCCACCTTCTCCCGAGCCTTAAAACCTACTGCTTGCTTACATGTACAATTCTTTATGTCTGGTCCTGATGCCCTTTACACATATCATCTTTATACAGGCAAATGTCTGCACCATACAAATACATCATGTTTACATATATTGATGAATATTTTGCATATATCTAGCATTGCTAACACGGGAAAGTCAAAGTTGCCATGTTGTTCTGTAGTGTTTCCAAGGGAAAACAAACTTGTACAAATGGCAGCAAAACTACGAGGACACTAAGAGAATGGGGGTGGGGGGGGGGTCGGTGAGGTTGGAGCAAAGTGAATAACCCAAATCCTGCATCATAAATCCTTTGGTGACTTTTTTTGAAGGTCTCATCACATATGCATAAGAGAATGAGTTACTGGTGGCATTTCGGCTGGGTGAACTATGGAACACATGGCTGAAGAACTGAACTTCCAGCCAGTTTTAAAGCTTCAGTAGAGTTTAATCCAGAAGTAGAATAACAAGGCCAGTTCCCTGAGGGCAGCCTCTCCCACACTGACAATCCACTGGGCATCTTCTCTATTAGTCATGTTAACAGGGTATACTCAACACTGAGAGAGGGGAGGGGACACAGGACGAGAGACACAGAGAGAGAGAGAGAAGGGAAAATTGTTCACTAGTACTAATTGCTCCCAAAGTACTCAGATATAAAGGAGTAACATGAGAGAGGAACTATGACGCCCTTTAGGATTGTCTTTTGGCATTTTCACTGGATATTTTATACGCCAACATACTGTACAGTTCACAATGTAAATGATCAGAGCCACTACACATCAGTTGATATAGAACCAAGCTGTGCCTCATATTTATCTTTTGTTTTTCCAAAAAAAAAAGATGAAAAAAAAGGAGTCATAATTAATTTATATACAGTGCTTATGAGTTTTTAATACCGAATAATCAATACAATCTTCAGATGCTTTGTGGGGCAACTGAGCGCCTTTGCCAAGGCAGTATAGGTCATTTGCCAAGGTCAGTTATTCTGTTCAATTTATCGCCAGTTTCTGTGTGAATTACGTAGAATTATGTAACAAACAACAAAAAAAGTCTTTACTTCACACTACGATCAATGTTTATCTTTTATTGTGAAATGTAGTGCTTCAACAAGATATTTTTGGTAGATGAGATGCCAGATCCCAGCAGAGGCCGTGGTGCCGCACTGGCTGGACATGTAGTGTACTTATTCTTGTATTTACCCCTCGGTTATTGTTTGTTTAGGGGGCGGAGTCAACTATGATCCTGCACATACCTCAGAAAATGTGGTTTACTTTGCTGGTATCCCTGAATATCTCCAAAGGAGAACGTGTTTATGTTGGATACTACTCAAATGATGGTCTACTTTTCTTATTTACTTTCTTTACATTTGATATATCACATGCTCACTGACGGAACACAATTACAGAAGTTTGCATGTTAAGAGTTTGAGTAAGTCAATGGGGCATGAAGAGGATCTGGGAGCAGAAGAATATCCTCACAGGCATCCAGAGAAACAAACTGTCTTACTGAAGTATGAAAACTAGAATAGCATTTATTTCTCATATATACATGACCAGTGTTGGAGAGTAACTAGTTATATGTAACGGTTTTGCGTAAGATAATTACATAATCTTTGTTTTTTTCTTTGGAATGTTCATTTCTAAAGCGCCACCTAGTGGACACATGAAAGTAATCAAAAAGTAACTTTACTTTTGTAAAGTCATTGAAAAGTTACTTTTATTACATTTTGAATAGGGATATTTATAATCTAAAAGGGGTTTAGTGTTTATGCCGCCAGGGTCCGGGTTCGATTCCCGTCTCGGCCATGTGTGTGTGGAGTTTGTGCATGTTCTCCCCGTGCCTCAGGGGTTTTTTCTCCGGGTTCTCCGGTTTCCTCCTGGGTATAAAAACATGCACGGTAGGTTGATTGGCACCTTGGAAAATTGTCCCTAGTGTATGAATGTGTATGTGAATGTGAGTGTGTGTGTGTGTGTGTGTCCTGCGATGGGTTGGTATTCCATCCAGGGTGTATCCTGCCTTAATGCCCATAGATGCCTGAGATAGACACAGACTCCCCATGACCCGAGGGAAGATCGGATAAAGCGCTAGAAGATGAATGAATATTTATCATCTATTACATTTCCAAAGTACCCTTCCCAACACTGACCATTAAAGCACAGTCTTTCTCTCGCATATCCCAGCTAGTTTTTGATGATACAACGCCCCTGGAGCACAGAAGGTTAAGGGCCTTGCTCAAGGACCCAAGTGGCAGCTTGGGAACTCGAACCGCCGACCTTCTGACCATCACCTTAAACCACTGAGCCACACCCCCTCACACTACAAAATAACATTTGAGCCCTGGTATCGTCAAGTTGCCGGACTTGGATCCTTGAGCAAGAGCCTTAACCCTCTGTGCTCCAGGAGCGCAGCGCTATGAATTTTATTGTGCTGTGATAAATAATGTGACAAATACATGTGTATATGTGTATAAGTGCCAAATAAATGCTATTCTATTCTATATGTTTGTAGCTTCAAGATGGGCATGTGTAAGGTGGGATTTGTAATGAAGCATGCTTGTATTGTGAAAAACGAACAACAAAAGTGACTGTGAAGGAAAGTTTAGGGGTTCTAAAATCATCCGAGCTGCGAACCAACTCACACTCTCGACTTTGAACTACCTGGCTCCGTCCCATCGTTAACAGCCTGCCGCCCTTTTTCACACCGCTGCTTATTTTATCGCCCCCCTTTTTTTATACCAAGCTCAATAATTAGACTAAATAAAAGTCGCAGACGGCGTGTGAGAATTTCATTTCAGAGAGACGCCATCTGACAGAAAGCAGTGCTGGATCGGAGTCTTATCTATTCTCCCTCACTACATCTGTCTCTCTCTCTCTCTCGCCTTCATTTTCCTCTTTCATGCTTACGAAACGACGTCATTCATCAACCAAGCCGCAAGACTTTGTCATGTCAGTTCAGCTCCTATAAATCCCAAACATTTCCCGTTCTAGGTCAGATTTCCGTATTTATTGCAGCGTGATGTGTTAATATGTTCTGCTTGGCTGAACCAGATACCAAGAGACCTCTGCTTTTCTTTGTTTTGAACATTTAATGAGGGGGAACATTCTTCCTCCAACTGCTAGTGGAGCAACAGCAGGGAATACGGCAGCCTTCCACTGGGAGCGTCCAAGCAACAGAGCTGTGTGATTAGTAATCGTTTTGTATTCTAAATGACGTTGTGTATTTTGCATATCAACACAGGAATCGGCCCGCGGCGAGAGCCAAAAGCAATTCCAGACCTGCAGCTCTGCTGACTCCTTTTCCAACGGGAAATGATAAACAGAGGAGAGAAAACGAATTGGTGTGAATATTCCACATGTTAAAAAAAATGCTTCCCTGAAGTTCATTAGCAACGGGGGGAAATATGCCGGGATTTCAGGGCCTTATGGTTCTATTTATTTATTTATTTATTTTGTCATTCGCAGCAACACTGAGACGGTTATGCCTCACAAGTTCAGTAATGGAGAGCTTCGATCTACGTCTCCGTCGCATCCCCTCGCAGGAAAGGCAGAGGTGCTTGTGCTTGTGCTCTAGAATTTGCAATTCCCTTTATCAGTTTCTACACTGACCTTCAGCACTGAAGCAAAGCATCATATTTCATTTCTGAATTAATTAAACCTGGAAGGTCACCGCCACCGGCATGTCTCTGCTACGAATACCGAATGAAAACAGACTCGCCTCGAATCTCTCACTCACCAATGCAAATCAATAGAGGCTGTATAAATCTCAGCACGCGATACATTACAGACCGCGGATCAGTGTTTTTCAACACCGGTCCTGTAGTCGCTGTGTCCTACATACCGTGTTTTAGTGCGTCTCCTCATCTATTATACATGATTCAAGGGAGGTGGGAGCTCAGTGGTGAAGGCGTTGGACCGGAAGATCACGGGTTCAAACCCCACCACCACCACCACTTGTGGGCACCTTGAGCAAGGCCCTTGACCCTCAATTGCTCAGTTGTAAGTCGATCTGAATAAGGGAGTCTGCCGAATAGTTTAAGGTTTGTAATCAATCATACCAGAGTTCATTTCATCTCTTAAAGCGCATTTTATACGTCGCTCTGAACCATAAGATCGCAGGTTCAAATACCACCACCACCACCACCAAGCTGCCACTAGTGGGCCCCTGAGCAAGGCCCTTGACCCTCAATTGCTCAGTTGTAAGACGCTCTGGATAAGGGCGTCTGCCAAATACCGTAAATGTAAATGAAGGTGCACATGTTCATAAGAGCGTCTGCTAAATGCTGTAAATGTTTAAGGCAGGAATTCAGCTATGAATGGGATCACAGCGCCTGACAGGCACATCATTTGGTCTGAACTAATTCGGAGGGCAAACCTTATTTACTCCACTCATACCGAAACCCAAACTCGAACCTGAACACAGAGTTTATGTTTACTTTTATTCATTCTAGCAAATATCCATCAACAAACAGCCATTCCTTCATAACCCTCTCATTTTAGTGCCATCCTTCCATAAATGTTTAGTTTCATGACACTATTATAGAAATGTAAATATACATAATCCATTAGGTGTATAAATCTTATGCAAACAAACAAACAAACAAACAACTGTGTACTTAAAATCAACAGCAATGAATTAAAGCCCTTTGTTTTGGTGTAGGAGAAAATGAAGCCATACCTTCAGCCTCTCGGACACTCCATCCGTGAAGCTTATGGTGTACTCCTCCACCTTAGGGGCCTTCATTTTTGCCTTGTTCTTCTGCTCCGTCTGGTATTCGGTCCGTGTCTTTACCACAACCTGAAGAAGAAAAAAAAGTGGGTAAACAACAAATACAAAAAGTTCATGCAATGTCAAGAAAAACTTGATCATTCATTCATTCATTCATTCATCTTCTACCGCTTTATCCGATATTCCCTCGGGTCACGGGGACTCTGTGTCTATCTCAGGCGTCTATGGGCATTAAGGCAGGATACACCCTGGATGGAATGCCAACCCATCGCACACACACACACACACACAATGACATTCACACACACACACACACATTCATACAGTAGGGACAATTTTCCAAGGTGCCAATCAACCTACCGTGCATGTTTTTGGACCGGGGGAGGAAACCGGAGAACCCAGAGAAAAAAACCCCTGAGGCACGGGGAGAACATGCACAAACTCCACACACACATGGTCGAGACGGGAGTCGAACCCGGACCCTGGTGGTGTGAGGCGAACGTGCTAACCACTAAACCACCGTGCCCCTCAAACTTAATCATTAATAATTAAATTGCTTTGATGCAGCTACCTAAACTAGTGCAGTTATTTTTGGTAGAGAATACATCATCATTTTGATACAATTATTTTATCTCACTACATTTCTCCACACCATCATTCAACTACAGTATTTACCCCCCTTTTTTCGTGATCATGTTTAATGATATAAAGTAACTTCCTAATTCAGGGCATGGCCGTTTTATTTTCCCCAATTGTTTTCTACGGCACACTAGTATGCCTCCTATTTGAGGGAATATTAAGGGAATATTGCCTCCTTGGTAATATTGCATAATCATATATTGCCTCCTTGGAGGTCAAAAACATTTCAACCAGTTGCAGCTGAGGGCAGTCCATCTGGCACGTAAGTTATTGCTGATTTTTAAACATTGCCATCTGCAGAGACATCACCATGGAGGTCAGATAAATCATCAGGGTAACAGGGTTGAGTGCTGGGTCCCGGCACCTTCTGCTAAATTCATCCTTATCAGCCTGTGCATGAAGTTTACTGGACATGTGTGTCTTTGTTTTTAATGCTGGGTCTTGCAGTCACCCCCGCTAAAAGATATGGAAAGGTCCACTCTACGGCAGCTTGCCTCGCATACACTGATGTCCAGATAACTGTGTGGTGGCCTCGGGGCAGAAAGGTTTCTATCCAAAGTCAACTGTGCTAGTCAGTCTACGCAACTTGCATTCTTAAGTAAGGGCCAGCATGAAGAGCGCTCATAGCAGTGCTGTGATCCGGGTATTTATTAGATCGGATAATAGCCATCTCCTCTTCTGACAAAAGATTCACTTACTAGGGAGAGAAAAAAAAACCCCTAACTGCCCTCGTGTATAAGTAGAGTCTGGTCCATTAGATGAGGGTGATCACGCTGGGATATAAGACAGACGGGTGGCAGTTTCTACTGCAAAATGCTATTACACCCAGAGCATCGTCTCCATATGGGCTTTATTTATGGATCTGCTTCAGGAAATCTATGTATTCTTATTTATCTAAAAAATAAACAGGTCAGTAACAAGAACTTGTTTGTTCCTCTTAATGTTGTTGATACACATTAACTAGTATTATATTATAAATCTTATATATAATATATATTATATATTGGGGGGGCAGTGTTGTGATTTTAGACTTTGGACACAGAGGGGAAAATGTGTATGCTATTTGTCTGTGTTTTGGGGTTTGGAGCTGTCATGTTTATCCCGCAGCACCACACACACACACACACACACGCACACACACAGTTTAGTCGCCACAAACGTTATACAAATGTTACAGCGGGGTTTTGGTTTGTTGTGTTTGGTATTTCACAAGTACGGGATGGGAGGCGGAGAACTACAAGCACAGAGAGCTTCTCTGTGTCAAACCGAAGTGAAATCATACAATTTTCAACATCATAAACCTGAGTTAATCAATAATGACGATTATAATAATCTCGAGGTGTCTTAGTGGTTAGCACGTTCGCCTCACACCTCCAGGGTCCGGGTTCGAATCCCGTCTCGGCCATGTGTGTGTGTGTGGAGTTTGCATGTTCTCAGGGGGTTTCTCTCCGGGTTCTCCGGTTTCCTCCCCCGGTCCAAAAACATGCACGGTAGGTTGATTGGCACCTTGGAAAATTGTCCCTAGTGTATGAATGTGTGTGTGTGTGTGTGCCCTGCGATGAGTTGGCATTCCATCCAGGGTGTATCCTGCATTAATGTCCATAGACGCCTGAGATAGACACAGACTCCCCGTGACCCGAGGGAAGATCGGATAAAGAGCTAGAAAATGAATGAATGAATGAATCTCGAAACCGGGTATCACCAATCTGCCACTATTAGGTCCTTGCCATTAACCCCCCCTTCCCGTGCTCCAGGGGCGATGTATGACGCCCCAATCACAGGTTCTGACCGCAGCTTCCAAACAAGCTAGAATAAGCGAATCCTATTTGGCTACAACGATCAGAGCAGCACTAAATGACCTGTTTTTGGCTCAATATGAATCTGGCAATTGAAGTGAAATGTGTCGAAGAAATATCAATGACTATTAAAGAACACTTAATATTAATAGAAAGCACATTATAATTATGTGAAGATGGTTTATATTTAATATGATTAAAGGAACATATGAACACATTTTCCCCAAATTGAAAATCGAACTTTGTCTAAAAAAAATTCAGTTTATGACACACAGTTCTAGTTACCCAGCACATTAAACCACTGCCCCCCCCCCCTTCATTATTCTAAATAAGATTTAAAATGTAATGCCTGGTTAGTGTGTATCAACAAAACTAAGAGGAACAAACAGGTTCTTGTTACTGACTTCAAATGTATTTATTTTATAGATACATAAAAAAAAACAGATTTACATACATCTCTGTCCAACTATGTGTGTAACAAATAAAACCTTCAGTTTTCCTTGTTTGCCATGTAGATTTTTTTCCCAAAATAAGGACAGATTTCACATTAGCATCACTGACAGCATGCTCTGTGTGCCTCCTGATTGTTTAGCTGCAATGGCTTTAGGAAATGAGGTTAAATTGGTGTCCTGGAAATAATCTAGTTGCCTTGGCAAATAATGGCCTAATTTATTTCACCGAGATTGCCTTTAGTCATGCATATAAAACCAATCACATCTCTCCGCTTTCCTTCGAAACGTGCCCCTTACATCAACCCTGCTCTGATCAGGGATGTGTTTACAAAGCGTTTCCAGTCTGTAAACAGAATTGCCTCATATTCAGACTGACTTAAGGTTTCCATTGTTGTCAGGATACATTTTTACAGACGTGTTCAAAGCCTACGTGACAGACGAGTACACAAAGTTCAAACTGTACATACCGGGCAATATCCATTTTTTTTGTCACACATTATGTAAATAAAAAATAAATAAATAAACAGAATGCAGGGGGGGGGGGGCACGGTGGTTTAGCGGTTAACACGTTCGCCTCACAACCTCCAGGGTCGGGGGTTCGATTCCGCCTCCATGTGCGTGTGTGTGTGGAGTTTGTATGTTCTTTTCCCCCTTTCCACCTCCTCCCCCGGTCCAAAAACATGCACGGTAGGTTGATTGGCACCTTGGAAAATTGTCCCTAGTGTGTGAATGTGTGTGTGTGTGTGTGTGTGTGTGATGGGTTGGCATTCCATCCAGGGTGTATCCTGCCTTAATGCCCATAGACGCCTGAGATAGACACAGACTCCCCATGACCCGAGGGAAGATCGGATAAAGCGGTAGAGGACGGATGAATGAATGAATGGTAACAGCAGTGCTAATGACTGTGAAGTAGCGACATTCGTTTATTCCTTCGTTCCTATTAATCATACAGTCCATTTTAGCAAAGTAGGAATGATTTCCCCTGCATTTTTTTATTTAAAAAAAAAAAAAACGAATCAAAAACGAATTTCAAAGCGATACAAAAAATGGCACCATGGGAAAAAATCTACCGGCTGGAAACTGAAGATCTACAAATGTACAGTATAATGAAAAAACCCCTTTGGCAGATATGTAGGAGTGGGAGTGTGGGGGGGGGGGTTTGTAAGGTTAAGTGGATGTATTACTCACGGTACAGAAGTACAGAATGCTGTATTATGTATGTATTGGACTTCAGAAGGACTTCACACACACACACACACACACACACACACACACATACATATATATATATATATATAAGGGGCACGGTGGCGTGGTGGTTAGCACGTTCGCCTCACACCGCCAGGATCCGGGTTCGATTCCCCGTCTCGGTCATGTGTGTGTGGAGTTTGTGCATGTTCTCCCCGTGCCTCAGGGGGTTTTTCTCCGGGTTCTCCGGTTTCCTCCCAGTCCAAAAAAAAAAACATGCACGGTAGGTTGATTGGCACCTTGGAAAATTGTCCCTAGTGTATGAAATGTGTGTGTGAATGTGTGTGTGAATGTGTGTGTGTGTGTGTCCTGCGATGGGTTGGCATTCCATCCAGGGTGTATCCTGCCTTAATGCCCATAGACACCTGAGATAGGCACAGACTCCCCGTGACCCCGAGGGAAGATCGGATAAAGCGTAAGAAAATGAATGAATGAATGAATATATATATATATATATATATATATATATATATATCTATATATATATATATATATATATATATATGCTGCGCAAACATTGTACTATAGATAGATTTCAAGCCTTTCACTTTCACAGTATGTATTCATACAATAATCAACTTAACTACACTTCTCCGGCACGATGATTGTCTCTGACAGATCTGAATAAATATAACCGTGCTGCCAGGACTCGGGGTGAAGACTCCATTATGTTGTGATATGTTTTTGTACGATGTGATGAATGCTTATGTAAGATGATCAGATGATCTGTCAAGACAAAAAAAACAATCTCCCTTACCTTGTCTGGTGCTTGGTAGTGAAGATTAGTAACATCCAAGGGCGTGATAAGAGGAACAGTCTGAAATCCATCTTCAACGCTCACTGCTTTAATCCCTTTGTCTTGGAGATTACTCCCGAGTTTAACCATTTTTATTCAGTCAGATAATGTTTCCTCCTGCCTGTAAAAGTGAGCATTTCAGTGTAGCATGGATAGCACTCATATGTACACAAACACTATACATATATACCTGCACACACAAACACAAAACACACATAATCATATATATATATTATATATATATATATATATAGAGAGAGAGAGAGAGAGAGAGAGAGAGAGAGAGAGAGAGAGAGCGAGCGCGACAAACAAAATAAATAATTAAAATGTATATATATATATATATATATATAGATATATATATATATATATATATATATATATATATATATATATATATATAATATAGTGTATGCATACACGCGTAAATACAATTCATTTCATGTATTTATTTATTCTCTTGTCTACCTCACTGCATCAAGCTTTGCAATTCCCGTTATAGATAAAATATTCTGCATAAAAAATTATATATATATTATAGATATTTTGCAAAAAAATAAAAAATAATAAAAAAAAAAAACCCGGTGTATAAATATGCTGTTTATATGAAAAATAAATAAATAAAACCCAGGTACAATCTCTAACGCTTTGTCTTGATCAGGTTCCCCAACATTAACCAAAGCGACACAATAACAATAAATAATAATAATAAATAACTGGTTAATTAGCAGACTAGCGTGATCAGTAATATAATGTACACACTCACCAAAACAATAAGCGCTGTTTGTGTTGACGGCGGTCGGGCGGAGACGTGAACGCGCAGCTGTAAGGAGGAGGAGGAGGAGGAGGAGGAGGAGGAGGTGGTGGTGATGGTGAAGGAAGGAGAGGCAGTATGGAGGAGGTAAGAGACTGCGCCCTGGGGAAACACACCGCTCCTCCACACGCACACGCCGCTAGAGGGATCCAAAGCAAATCTACACCGGGTGTTTTTTTTTCCAAAATGCCAGTTTAAATCAGATGCAATGGCAGTGGGCTGTAAAGGCTTATGACGAAGCTGGATCTGAACGCCCCCTGCCGGCTGTATGCGGTATGACATGTGTCAAATCAAGAGACGTTGAAGGAAATGACTGAAGCATTAAAATGAAGAGGGTGAATTTCTGTAACACGTCCAATTCATTTCTTAATGGAGTATTTGGAACATTAACCTTTAAACGTTACACTGATGTGCGCTTCGGTTCCAGCGCATTGTTTTAATTAGTGTTTTACCGCCACCTGGTGGGGGGTCAGTAAAAGTGCAGACGTAACACGACCTCTTTCTCTCCTCTCGCACGCTAACCACTAGGGGTCGCCACAGCGGATCCACCCGTCTTCATATCTTCATATTTCAGACCAAAATATCTGCACCAACTAACTGCAAAAACCCCCTGAGGCACGGGGAGAACATGCACAAACTCCACACACACATGGCAGAGACGGGAATCGAACCCGGACCCTGGCGATGTGAGGCGAACGTGCTAACCACTAAGCCGCCGTGCCCCGGTTGCTTTATTTGGTTTTATTTTATTTACAACTTTATTGTACAAACTATAATCATGTAGGATATGCTATTCTGAATGATTTAATTTAGCTTTAAATTGAGCAGAAGTAGTCACTTGTGCTCCCTCTGCGATCCAGTACATTAAAAGCACAATCTACATTCCCATATTATACAAACTAGCATTTTGAACTGGCCATCACTCGTGTGTGTGATTATTTCTCATTTTGCTGCAGTAACGTAGGAAAACTTCTACACAGACTGCCTTTGTGTACTGGAGCATTACAACGTCTCTTCACTGGAAACCATAGTGTTTCAGCAGCACAATGCCGAGGGCAAAAAACACCTTTTATAAGGTGTGGAGGTTTGAAGGCCTGATATACATTTTGGGGTAAATTTGAACGCTAAAGTCTCGGTAACACTGATTTCATCTCAATGCCATGGATTCTACAGTGATTATGTGAATATGACAGACAAAAAGGTGTTATATTTGCAACCGAAGGTGTTATATACGGTAACTGATTTCACTGAAATAAACTGTGATGACTTGTGTTGGCATATTATCATGCAGGAAGGAAAAGGAGAAAGATGGGGAAATTGTGGATGAGTATGATTAGCAACGATACTCAGATCAGCTGTGGCATTTGAACAACATTCATTTGTTATTAAGGAGCCCAAGGAGTGTTCCAGGAAAGCATTCCCTCACTCCACTTTTCACCATTCTCCTCTGGACCCCAGCTGTTAACACAAGGCAGCTTCGGACCATGAATGTATGTTGTTCATAGTAAATTCGGATTCTACCACAAGCAGAAATTGAACCATTTTCCCAGCCTTGTGCTGCGGTGTTTTATACTACACTACATCGTAGCCTTCAGTCACAGTGCCTATGCAGGTGTTCGCTAGGACCCTAATACATTCACATGGTAAGAAACCTCATTTTTACCATGCTCATCATGCTGTTCTGTCTTTGTTTGTATTTGAGGAAATCGTTCATGCTCGTGCATTTTTGCAGTGACAATGCTTCAGTTGTGTTAGGTGTCATTGTGCGATTAAAAACAAAAAGAATACATTATGCGTGTGAATATGAGAGTGTGTGTGTGCGCCTCACAATGGGTTGGCATTCCATACAGGGTGTGTTCTGCCCTGATGCCCTTAGATGCCTGAGATTGGCACAGGTTCAGAGAGGATGAATGTATTCGTTTTCAGGATTGGCATGAACACAAGTTAAATGTATACCTCTTTCACTTCAAGATTCTTTATTGTCACTCTAATCAGTACAGTGTACATACTAAGTACAGCAAAATTGAAGCATTCCTTACAGTGCAAGACAATAACAAAATAAACTCAACAGATAAAATGAGAACTGCAGAAAAGGCTTAGTGGATTTTATATGTACATAAGAATGCTATAACATCTATAAATTATGTGTATGCTTCAAATTAAATTGTAGATTTGCACCCAAAGTACCCAGATTAGCACGATCCACTGCCTATTACCTCTAACATCAATATAACTTGCAAAAATATTGCTTAATCAGTTGTGGTGCAAATTGTCTAAACCAGACCTGGGCATTTTACGACCCGCGGGCCACATCTGGCCTGCTGATGCTTCCTGCCCGGCCCGGCATTCCGGCCCAGCCCGGCTTGCAGTAATTCGCAAATAAGAAATGTAAATGAAAAAATAATAGTGATGCGGTGCTGCTATTATTTTGAAAGTATTGTATTTCTGTAAGGGGCACGGTGGTTTAGTGGTTAGCACGTTCACCTCACACCGCCAGGGTTTGGGTTCGATTCCCGTCTCAGGGTTTTTCTCCGTGTTCTCTGGTTTCCTCCCCGGTCCAAAAAACATGCACGGTAGGTTGATTGGCACCTTGGAAAATTGTCCCTAGTGTATGAATGTGTGTGTGAGTGTGTGTGTGTGTGTGATGGGTTGGCATTCCATCCAGGGTGTATCCTGCCTTAATGCCCATAGACGCCTGAGATAGACACAGACTCCCCGTGACCCGAGGGAAGATCGGATAAAGTGCTAGAAGATGAATGAATGAATTTCCAGAATAAAATCAATATTAAATAATCACTAATTTTATTAAAGAGAGAAATGTATATAATTATAACATCTGTTAAAACGTGCATTTAATCACGAGTTAACTCATGACAATAGTTTGATTAATTGTATTAGTCATTTAGTTTTCAACTTTTGGTTTTGTATTAAACTCGTGTATTACTGATATAAAGTCCAGCCCCGTCAAGCCACGTGTGTTTGAAGAGTATACTAAGAGTACAAAATGCGATTAATCACAAGTCAACTCGTGATTTAATCGCTATTAAATATTTGAATCGACTGACAGGCCTAGTTTCAGCTGTAATCATGGTATATACTACAGTTGTATATTTCATATTGATTATGTTGGTGATGGTGATTGTACACAGCAGATCTGACATGTTGAAATGTTTCTCTCCTGTTATTATTATTATTTGAATACATTTTGTATGTGCCAATCTGAACAATAAGAACTAGGCCTGATGAAAGCAATAAAAGGACTGGTGTGTGCGTGTCAGAAAGGTTCTGTAATAAAGTTTTTATGATTAAAAGATGATTGCAATCCAAACTGCTTAGGCTCGAATTCTTGACTTGACGTAGAGCAGCGTAGATTTTTTACATTAACATATGGTGTGAAACGTGCACCAGATGGTGTTACCGAGTGACATCTTTTATTTACAGGGTCTACTTAGAATTAGTAAATCTCCCTGCCAGGGCCTAAACCAGGCATGTCCAAAGTCCGGCCCAGGGGCCAAATGCGGCCCTTGTACAAATTTCCCCCGGCCCGCAGGCTCTGTCATAAAATCAATAATATGCGGCCCCGCCAGCACTGTTGACCAACAGTATAAAATACAAGAATACAAAAAAAAGCTATATTAAATTTGACCAGAAGACCTGTAGCTGCACCGTCGCGTAAAGGTCAGAGAAGGAGGTAAAGCTATAAAATTCCACTGTATTCATCAATTAAGGCAAAATAAAATAACATTTTTTCCTTTTTACCTGCCCTTGTTTTGTACTAGAGTAAGAGTAAGATCAATGCTAGTATTTGTTTTTTCTGTTGACAGGATTTGGATTTAGAGGTTTACAGTTTGCCATTTAATAGTGAATAATATATAATGTTTCAAATCAACCGAGATATGTTTAATCTTCCTGAACGTTTTCTTAAGTTTATACGGCCGTAAAATATGAAAGACAAAATCATGTTAGTAAAAACTTATGTAGATTTATTTGTTTTATGAGTGAAGAAATTAAAAGTCTGCCATTTGCAATAAAAAAAAAATCATTAATTTGTTAATTTGCATTTAATTAATGTTCAAGGAATGTCAGACTGAATGTCCGGCCCCAACATAGTTTCACCTCACCAAATCTGGCCCTCTTTACCAAAAGTTTGGACACCCCTGGCCGAAACGATGCATCATTAAACACATCATTCATGCAAGTGAACTCCAGAGAACTGTTTATAATAAGCAAGATTAAAATGTCGAGATATTCAAATTGTTTCAACCCAAAAGTTTGTTTAGCGGCACATAGTTAAAAAACAAAAGTAAACAAACACACAGAGAGAAAACAACATCAAGCTCAGTAGTGTAAAGGTTTAAATCACGAGAAGAAACCGAATGCCTTGTCACAGTTAAGATTTATTCATTCAACATTTCACATTACAAATATTTAAAAATTATGCATATTGTTATAAATAGTTGGCTGCAAACAATTAAATAACATTAGATTTTGTCTTTTTGTTTCACTAGCACTTACAGACCAACTCCTAGAATATGGACATTTGTATAACATAACTTAATTACAAAGGAAAATACAAAAATAGGAACTTATAAAGTGAAATGACAATACAAATTAAGGTGATATCTTAAGTAAAAAATGCTATTAATAAATACAACAACCTTCCCATACACAGTTAAAAACTATTGAAATTTTGCCATTAAGTAACATCATTAACAGACATATTTAAATATTTCTTTTCCTTCAGAAAATGTGAACCATATATTGTGGAGCACAATATAGCAATTAGTAAAAACTAGACACTTTAACATATTAAAAGCTTCACCTCAAAAATATAACAAAAATCTGATCAAAATTATAAAAATTAATTATACATTCCAATTAAAAATATACCAATAAACAGCTAAATACATTATTGACCTAATAATTACAATGCAATCACAGTAGCTTGAAATAAAATAAGCAAATGAGCACAAAAACCTTTAATGTTTTAAAAATAACTTCAATCATTTTATATTAGTACAAATAGTTTTGATTTCTGTTCTTTTTTACAAACACCAGCATGAAAAGGATTACAATAACAGTAGAAAATGACTGTGAAAAACATATTAACATCTTCTTTTTAAATGTCAGCAATTAAAAATGGCATTAAAGAATTACATTGCAAAGAGTCCTTATCTGGAAAAAAGTTCAAAAAAAGTATTGCACATAACAACTCGAAGTTAACTTGCAACATTTACCACATTCAAGTCTTAAAGATCCCCTTCCTCCAAATAGGTTTCTGATTTGACCTCAGACAGACAGTAGGGATGAAGTTTCTCAAGTCTTTTCAACAGTGTCTGATAAATTGCTCGTTCTGCACGGCTATTGTTATTGTTATTATTATTTTTTAATTATTTTACTCTGAAAGCTCTTTCTTTGCCTAAAATTTGTAGCTTTTTCTTCTTTTTTTTTTTTGTTTTTTTTTTTTTTTCTCCTCAGCGTCCTGAATGTACTGGATTATGGGGAAGGCATAAAAGAGTAATATACAAGAGGGTGCAGGGTGTCCTTAACAAATTAAAAGTTTAGAAACATCTGGTGCACAACCACAACAATTAATTTTCATATTTAATTCATGTACTTATTTTTGTCATCATGCATGCTAAGGATTACAATAGGAGCTATTTGGCAGTTCAAGAATATATATATATATTTTTTTTTAAATGGTAAAATATCTAAACATC
>JACRUU010000018.1:17197286-17288606 GCA_030449085.1 Kryptopterus vitreolus
GAGCATAAATATTGGACTTTAGATCAATGCGAAAAAGGTCATGTGGTCTTATGGGTCCAGATTTCCCCTGTTCTGGTGCCTGTGTGGGCAGTGTTATGATCGTGTCTGTTGGTCAGTAACTTAATACCAGGTTTTCCATAAATAGAATGGGTATATTCCAAGAACAATGGCAGGATTCTTCAGGCTCAAATTGTAAAAGAGGGGAACATGAAACATGGATTCATGTCGCACATGGATTACCCACCTCAGGAGTCCACACCTTAAGCCTGTATTTTGGGATGTGCTGGTAGTAAAGAAATGTGACATAGCATAAGCTTCTAAAATACTAGCATGGCTAATGCATGTCATAACCAAAGAAAAAGGCAGTCCAAGAAATGGCTGACTTTTTTTTGGCCAGACTGTGTATATGGCTTTCGCATGATCTCGCATGATCCTGCATGATGCAGGCACCGGAATTATTTGTTTATCTTCACTACCTGCTTTATTGTAGCGAGGGCCAAGCGCTCAGCCATCCCAGTGGCAGACAAACACAGCTATGTTCAAAGAAAGGCGAAATGCTTTTGCTTGAAAAATGGATGGGGTTTCACATATAAAAGAACTTACAGGTTTGTCTTTAATGGTGGGGCTGGATACACACAGGTAAAGCTTGCCGTCTTCCTCAATGCAAGCATCAATCAAAGCTTGGACAGAACTTTCATCTTGGAACAGTAGGAATGCATAACCTTAAGGAGAAAAAAAAAAACATGGCAGGTGTCTATTACATATTAATAAAGTAATACGTTCTCCAAGTATATTACATATTCATTGGAATGAAAAGCTTTTTTAAAAAAGAAGAAAGAAAGAAAGAAAGAAAAGATGTATAAATATTAGGGCTGTCAATTATTAATGCGTTAACACAAATTCACTTTATAGGCACGCATGATTAACGCAGTGTGCATTACTATGTGAGTGATTTGCTAATTCACTCTGCATTGTGTTGTTGAATAAACGAAACCGTACAAAAAAGAACAAATGAAGAAAGAAACCCCAAATTACGCCTACTAGCTGTCCATTCACAACAGGTATGATCTCCTCACTATATTAGCGTATATTACCGTATGGAACCTTACGCAAGCGCATCACATTCCCAAATCCGTATTATGGAATAAAGCGCATTTTTCTTGTGTGAATGCAATAAAGCGCTTCTGTATAACTCTATAATTCTATATCACCAGTTTATATAGAAAACAACCGGAACACAATTCGGAACGTACCATATTTTATAATTAAAACAAACACTAAACAAAGTAACATTGCATTAACAAGAAATAAATATCAAAAGAATAAGTTCCAGAGAAAAATAAATGATCAATAATTTTGTAGTGTTTTTTTAATTGTAAAATTATAATTAAACTGGAGAGAAATTTCTATATTTATAACAAGTGTTACAGTTAAAAGTAACAGTTATACTGTTAAGGTATTCATTTATGGCACATTGAAAACGTGATTAATCAGGAGATAACTCAATCGCAAGAATAATCGCAATTAAATATTTGAATCAATTAAAAGCCCTAAAAATATTTACAAATGCCCTTTGAAGTGAGAGACGTCTACAATCTGTATCTGGTGTGTGGCATCATCTGTCCAGCTACTAAAATTTACTATGCATTTAAAAAGCAAAACAAACAAATATAATGTTCACATACCTTTTGGTGGAAAGTAAGACTTGCTCTCAGCCTTGTGAGGCCAGTCCACAAAGAGATGTCCGAAACGACGGAAACTAGCAGTAATCTCATCTAGAAAAAAAAACACACGACAATTATAAACACATGACCAATCACTTTATGGTTGGGTTATTATTGTTGTTTGTATGTCAAACAGCCCAATACCTTCATCTATATCTGGGGGAAGACCACCGACGAAAACCTTGCGTGAGTAGCGTTCTACTCGTTCTCCATTCTGATGAGGGAAGCAGTGTGGAGAGCCCAGGCCAGGAAGGCTTTGCTCCGCCCTCTCCTCGTCTGGAAAGCCATCCTCCATTGGGAACAGAGACGAGTGACCTGGAAAAGTACCACTGAGAGATCAGTACCTGTTCTAAATGTGGTAAAGTCAAAGACAAGGAGCAGTAAAACACATGAAAGACATTGTTTACTTGTGCTTAGCGCCAGGCCATATCAATTATGTATTTTAAGTTATAAGTTATAACCGCATCAGTTATAACCAGCAAAACAGGTTTATATTTCATCTCAAATGATTCAAATTGCTTCATTTAATAAAGCTTAAAACATAAATCCATAGTCAGGACTCCTGGCATGGTACAGCTGTGTAGTCCTGTTACACCATGCTGGCTGCTTCCAGGCTTAAAATACAACCGGACCTTCCATGACATAATGCAGGCCCCAAATGTCAAGAGTGTGCACATGTACTCCTGCTACATGCACAGTGATCCGATCCAGATTCACCAACACCACCACTCTGATCAGAATGAAGCAGTTACTCAAGATGGATGAATGAGTGAATGTGTTCTTTTGCTATTTCAAAAAGAACTATGTATGTTTCCATTTCAAATGAAGACATGAGGTGTACAAGGAGACACAAAGTCACAATGAAGATGTGCTTGTTCCGATGGTACATTCATTACTAACATTCTCACTTTTCAGTCACACACGTTTTTTTTCTGTTTTTTTCTCTCAAATTGTTAAAAAGATTGTCGTTTACCTCGTCGCCTCCCATAATTCCTTGCTGCATGTAAAATAAGATCAGATAATAAAAGGTAATGTAGGAAGAGATCTCTACTGTACTTACATTCCTGGTTTAAAATGGGGCAAAACCGTTATTAATAGCATAATCTTCTGCTATGAATCAAATATCTTACGATTGTACCTCTGGATATAAAGCATATACATGTCCCTTAGATATATTTAACAGTTTAAATCCCAACTGGTTTCATTTACACACATCAGGTATGTGCTAATTGGAGCCCAAGTGATTTCTGTCTCAATAATTACAGAACATTTTAGACTTAAATTCTATTTTTATTTCATTCAAATTAGAAAGTACAAGTAGGGAATTATTAGTTAAAAGGATGTTTACTTTCTCTTGATTTTGGGTCTTGATTGTAAGGTAACCATCTGTCATGGATCAAGTGCAGGTAAATTAATCATGCATCAGCACATATCATGAATCTATGCAAATAGGCTTCAGCTGAGAGAGCACGGGCTAACACCGCCACAGTTTTATCAAAAATGACTTGCACTAAAACACTCAGATAGTGCTTCCTAAGCACAAACATACTGTTAATCTGCTGACACCGAGCTTTGCTAGGCCATTCGGCCCATCTGCTTATACAGGGTTAAGCTGCTAGCACAATAAAGCAATAAAATCATCTACGCACCATTTATAGGCAAAGGGTTGTCTCCGCCGGGATGGGTGAATCCGAGTCGACCTATGGAAACACAGGGTATAAATCATTTAGTCCATGGTGAGAAGCAATACAGAACATCTGTGTCCTCTAATCACTTTAGGTTTGTCAATTTACATGTGGGAAATGTACTATAAACATACGCCTGCCTGCCTGCCTGCTTTAAAAATCACCATTTTAATGTGTAAAATATTTGTCTTATTTAGGCACATTTATACAGACCACCATTTGTCCACTGGGGAAATTCATACAGAGAGAAAACTTGTGAGAATCTGTCTATTTTTAAAGCCTTTTCTTTACAACATCTGTCAGGATTCCTCCAGTAAATACAGCAATTAGATTACGAAAATTTATTTGCCTCCATGCTTCATTTAGTCCATTTAACAAAACAAGGAGCACTGCGTCTCCCACAGACCATAATTACGCCTGAACTGACGTATTTTTCAGTCCCCTTACAGCAAAATTACATTATTATTATTATATTAATCTAATATTTAAGTTTTGTCCTGCTCCCACCAGTTTCATTTTAAATGACTTCTTTCCGACACCATGCTCCGCCCCCCCCCCCATTTGAATGTAAATTAAACGGAAAATAAACAAACGTTTAAATACATTTGCATAAATGATGAACATATACACTATGCTCTGAAATGTTTGTGTAAGTGTGTAAACTAACAACTTTGTGTTGGTAATTTTTTTTGTCATTGTTGCGTTTGTGCAGTAGATATACTTGTTTTTAGTGTACACACACACACACACACACACACACACACACACACACACACACACACACACACCACACACACAATATTTTACAGTGCAAAGCAACGTCCACCCAGAAAATTTCCCAAGTTTGGGATTGTTTCTAAAATCTAAAGAAAACAGTTTACATTGTTTTTAAAGCAATGTGAAACTAATTTTCATATTCGTGTGTGTATATATATATATATATATATATATATATATATATATATATATATATATATATATATATATATATATATATATATACACACATACACACACACACATGTATAGTGCATTAAAAAATCCATCTGCAGTGGGCGTGTACAGTAGATAGTGAAGCAGGTTTTTAAAGTTGGCTATAAATATGTGTATTTAGTGAGTGGAAATTTTCAAGGAGCTTTTTCCTGGAGATAAGAATAGCACATCTGGATACTGTGCAAAATGGAATAAATAAATACGAGTGAGAATATTTATGAGATTGGTTAAACGAATAGTTCACCATAACCTACTCTACACGGCCAGTGCAAAGTGAAAAGATGTTTAATATGGAGGCGGAGAAATAGTTTTTCGGATTTCCAACATAGACATAATCCATAATTAATCGATAATGACGATTAATCGCCCAGCTCTGGCTTTAGGGTTAGGGGGATTTGAACCTGAGCCTTAATACAGTGGCCAAAACCTTTAGAATAAGAGAGTGATTTATTGCCACACACAGGGACATGTTTTGGTGACAGAAGCTACAACTAAATACAAAAAATAAAGGAAGACACATTTAAAATGCAATGTAAACTCTTATGTACAGATGTGCAGGTTGGAATAAGTGCATAGAAGAACATAAAAAGTGCATGAAATGTAGTAAATAGAAAAAGAATGTATACAGTGCAGGTATCATAATATACATACAACTTCCACTGGTGGTGAAAGACTTTATTCCTTTTATTGAAATGGTAAACACTCATAATCTCTCTCCCCCATCAAAATAAAAATAAACGACCAAAATTCAAAGAGTTTATCAATGGCATTAGCAGTGGAATTCCTTTTATAATTCTCCCATGTACCCAATTCTCCTCCAGCCAGGAGCAGTGAGGCAGCGAGGCCAGGGCCAATGCTGGAGAGAGAACAATGTTCTGTTGCTGCAGAGAGAACAGAAACCCCTTTCTACTGGCACAGGACAATACTGGCAATGCCAGAAGTCTTTCAAAGCTTTTAACACCAGAGTTTCTCTGTGCCTCATCCCATCACGTGTATAACATGTATTTCCCGACACCAGTGAGTGCACCCTCCGTGGAAACAGAGGGCTACAATGGGTACAATTATGTTTTGATTACTGGAGCTCCTATTATTAAGAGATTTATTTAATTTCAAAACTTGATGGGATACTGCTGGATGCAATTCAAAAGCGGAATAAATTAGTGAAAAGCGTGCAAATTCAAAGGAAAAAAAACGCAGCATACACGGGGCCTCATTAACCAAAGCGCGCTTAAAACAATTTCTAATTCTGCGTCCAAGAACCAGCAGCATGCACCAGAATATTGGCATTCGTCAAACGGGCCAGTGCACGGTGAATTTTCATCAATTCTACGCATTAAAAATTACTCGTGCTTGAGCGCACGCATTTATACAAAGAACGCTTTCAATTTGCCAGTTCGAGTAAACAACTTCCTAGTTGATTTTATGCCTGCGTGCATTTATTGCCCCGATTACATTCGGAAGAAAAACGAGCAATGGTGAGAAAATCCCTCGTTATTTTTGTCTCTTCCGCAGCTGTATTTGGAGATGTAATATATTGCAGCAGCTCAAAAATGAAATATGCTGTAAACTCATTAGAACTGATTTAGATTTAGCCATATTCACAACAGGTTCCACATAGCCATGTTCTGGAGCGATTTTTAAAATGTACTAAAATAAACCCTCGTGCTCTAGAATGAGCCGACATCAAATGATACGGATAGAAGCAGACATAAGCATATCATATGCATAGTAGCATAGTAACAGTACCATAGTAAATTAATATAAAAGTTAAAATTCTCTGCTTTTAGAAATCATTTTGATTACATTAGAGGAGACTGAAAAACATCTATAACTTTTAGTCTGTTAAAGAAGACTAAAGGGCATTTATCTTGTATTTTACAACACACCATATAAAGTGGCATTTCAGACAAATAGAGAGGATAAAATCAGCCAAATCAAAGCATTTCTTTCAGTACATATGATCCTCTATTAGAGCCGAGAGATTAATCATCATTATAAGGGTTAATTCGAGTTTATGATGTTGAAAATCGATTTTATAGATTTCACCTCGGTTTGACACAGTAGGCTTCCGTAGTTCTCCGCCTCCCGCCCCGTTCTTGCAAAATACCAAATTGTACATGGCGTTGCTCGGACCAATCCGAAGAGCTCATTTCCAAGAGGGGGCGGGGTTTCATCAGTCGTATGGAAATGGTTTTGTAACTTCAGACGTTCAATAAACCAAAACCCCGCTGTAACATTTATCTAAAGTTTGTGGCGACTAAAGTAATCAATACGACTCATTTATTCCAGCATAAACACAAACATGTTGTTGAATGGGGAGGTGTGTGTGTGTGTGTGTGTGGTTCTGCGGGATAAAAGTGACAACACCGACTACAAACAGGTACAAATAGCGCACACATTTTCCCCCTGTGTATCCAAAAAACATGGTGTTAAAAAAAAATAATCGGAGATTCCATTTATGACCGCTGTATCTTGTATACTAATTTCAGTAATCACACTAATAATCAGTAGTATTACAAAGCAGTTCATCGAATAGCCATACTTGATGTCAACCACAAGAAGAAATGTAGGTTATACATCTTTAAACTTCTGCTTGTAGGAATGATGAGTAATGGGAATCTGTATGCACATGCGACTAATGACAAAAATCACCAAATCGAGGGGTTGGGGGGGGGGTAAGACGACGACACTAACACCTGCAAGGAGGGTTGCAAAGGGGATAACAAAAAAAAAAATACTATGAATACCAGTTTTTACATTCTTTTGTCTGCATGGATTCAAATAATGATATATAATGTGTTATGGAGGAATGCACAGTGCATGTAAGGAAGGGGGGGGGTGGCCCCAGGGGCCCTGCAGTACGTGTGTGCAGGGATGGACAGGATGATTGTACATGGTACAACAGAAACTGCATGAAATCTGGTTGTTTGGACGGAGATATATCCTCTGAGTTTGTTTTAACGACATTTAAGTTCCCTGTAATAGACTAATCCGCAATTTGGTAAATTCCCAGTTTATCCCTGTTAATGGGCAAATATTCCCATTAGGTCTTGAACACAGATTTCTTTGGAAACTTCTTTACAGTCATGAAAATGTTTTACCTTTCAGAGTGTCCTGCTCGGCCCTCATGATGTCAATTAGAGAGTTCTCCAGTGAGTGCATGCTGAAACCATCAAATGATCGAGTGCGCTCCTGTCAAGAACGGGGGAAAGAAAAAAAAACAGCTCTGAGGGAATATCACCTTCATCCTCAATGCACTCAAACTTATTCAAATTTTTATCAATGCTGCGTGGAACATTGTCATCTGCAAACAAAATCAACAATTAACGTCCGTAACTGGCAATAAGGGAAAATATAAGTTTAAGGACAACAATGAAAATCGGTCTTTATATTCATCCATTGCGCGTTTACGCTCAACACCCACTTTTAAGAGCACATGTACACCCGATCATTTACATTGTTATCCAATCAGACGATCAGTTGGTGGCAGTATAAAACCGCCATACTAATCACAAGCTTTATTTAACATTCATTAAAAATAAAAAATGCCATACTTCTGACTGTGACACGGATGGTATCAGAAGGACACAGAGCTGCACGATACTTACTAAAATGTGAATCACGATTTTTCTCCATGGGAATTGAGATCATGATTCTCTCACACAAATCAATAACCTAAATGCACTCAAGTCTAAATAAAAAACAAAACCAAAAAGTACTGAAGTAAGAAAAATGACCATTAATGATGTATAAAAACATGTAGCATGATGTGAATGCAGGGAGGCTGATTATCACTTCTGTGTGGAGTGAACGCTGTAGCCTACGCACGTAGCCGACGCAGTCGTGAGCATTTTATACTTCTGCGTCGCTCTGCAGTGACTATTCACAAACACTAGTTGGCTCTGGTGCGTGTTTAAGTTTTGGTGTTTTGGGTTACGGTGTAGGGTACAGTGTAGGTTACGGTGTAGGGTACGGTGTAGGGTACGGTGTAGGTTATGGTGTAGTGTACGGTGTAGGGTAGGGTGTAGGGTAGGGTAGGGTGTAGGGTAGGGTGTAGGGTAGGGTATAGGTTACGGTGTAGGTTACAGTGTAGGGTACGGTGTAGGGTACGGTGTAGGGTACGGTGTAGGGTACGGTGTAGGGCACGGTGTAGGGGTGTAGGGAACGGTGTAGGGCACGGTGTAGGGGTGTAGGGTAACGGTGTACGGTGTAGGGCGGGTAGGGTACGGGTACGGGTACGGGTGTAGGGTTACGGTGTAGGGTACGGTGTAGGGGGGGTGTACGGTGTACGGTGTAGGGTACGGTGTACGGTGTACGGTTACGGTGTAGGTACGGTAGGGTAGGGCACGGTGTAGGGCAGGGTGTAGGGTACGGTGTAGGGTACGGTGTAGGGTACGGTGTAGGGCACGGTACGGTGTAGGGCACGGTGTAGGGCACGGTGTAGGTCACGGTGTAGGGCACGGTGTAGGGCACGGTGTACGGTGTAGGTTACGGTGTAGGTTACGGTGTAGGGTACGGTGTAGGGTACGGTGTAGGGCACGGTGTAGGGCACGGTGTAGGGCACGGTGTAGGTCTCCTGAAATAATGCTGCTGCTGTCAGACAGATTTTAAATAGCCACATAAGTCTATATTGAAATGATCTGAATGATGCTGAAAAAGAGGAAAATAATTTAACTAGAAAGCAAATGTAAAACGAAGATCTAAAAACAATCTAATTACAAATTTAACATAATTTATACTTGGTATTATAATTACTGATTTAAATCGCTACATTTTTGTCCAAATGCATGTGACCTGCATTTTAGGTACAAGCGTTTCCCTTCAGAAATTTCTTTAGACTCAATGTCACACAATGTTATAAATTGTTGTTGCAATTCAAAACAAAGGCAGATTAATTATAATAAAAAGTAAATAAAACAGGATTTGTGGAAATAGTAAAAAGTTAAGGTGCATTATATAAGCATAAGAATATGCAATCAAAGGACAAATATGATGAAGAAACTGTGCTTACTGTATTTACTGAAATAGAATAAAATCGTCTTGGATCACAGAAACATCGGTACATTTAAATAACCAATCAGATTTAATTCGCTCAGACACATAGGATAGTTGCACAGACTCGTCCCAAATACAAATCAACTAAGAAAGAATGCAATAATCTAAATATCAGCTGCAGATCATCCCATAAATACTGTTTACTGTGCTTTGTGAGAGCACCATGGTATAAAACATTATATAAAATATGCGTAGAATTCACATTATTGACTGATTTGAATTGCTAGTACAATTTGGTTGGTTTTAAACTAATGTATGTAATAGAAAAATCCATTATTAAAAAAAAAAGAAGGAGAAAAGAAAAAGACGAGTCAAAGCACTTTCACCTTGTGCTGCTGGGTGCTATTTTGGGATGTCTGTTGTCTCAACAAGGTGAAACTATAATTAGACTGCACTGGTCCAACTGCCGCAGTCACATTTAATACTAAGCCTGTTTCCCATTAGCAAAGATCAATTTATATGTAGAAATCTCAATGTAGGTTAAAATAGCCGTCACCTTTTTCATGTACATAATTTTTATTTAAATAATGGGTAAATAAACGCTACTCTGAAGAACATCATGTACATAATTTTTATTTAAATAATGGGTAAATAAACGCTACTCTGAAGAACATGCATGTTTTTTTTGTCCTGCATGTCCACATCAGGCACATTGCCATTAGGAACTAGGATGGAACAACCTGCATCCAAACCCTACATTCTTAAAACATTCCTAACATAGACATGGAAAAGCATTACAGCCAAACGTGAATATGGAAAATAAACTTGGTCTTCATTTACATTAATCTCTGCCTCAAAGTCACTAATGGCATTTAAATACAAGCATCATTATTGTCTCTACACGACTGATAACACCAACATAATAGTTTAATATTCATTTTATATTGTGTGTTATCTACTGTCTTTTCATCAAACTTGACACGTTGAGGATGTGTGATATAAATGACTGAGCAATTAATAAAAATAAATAAATAATCACAATGACACGTTGAGGATGTGTCGATATAAATGTACATATACACAATCTCATTTCAAAATCACAGCAATTAATAAAAATAAATAAATAATCACAATCTCGATTCGTACATATACACAATCTCATTTCAAAATCACAGCAATTCACTTGCGACTACAGTGATTATACAGTGCGTGATCTGTGATTGGTCGGCGTATTCCTCCGCCATTTTTAAAGTCCATAGTGAAGAAACAAAGCATGGACAAAGACTGCCGGATGGACATTCCTGCACGGATCAAATTGCCAGGAGACTGTCATTGTAGAATTCAACCATTGCTGCTACAGCAGAAACACCAACAAACAGCGCACCACTGCCAACTAGTGTTTGGGAATAGTCACTGCAGAGCGACGCAGAAGAAGTGCAGAGCGACGCAGAAGTAATTCCCTGCATTTACATCATGCTACGTTCACACGCTATTGCTATTTTTTTAAATAGCTATTGGTACACTTTTTATTCCTTGTACTTGAGTGCAATACATTTTTGTGAGAATTGTGCGAGAGAATCATGATCTCAATTCCCATGGAGAAAAATGGGGACCACATTTTTAGTGAGGATCGTGCAGCACTTCTGACCACATATGAATTTTCGAGCGTGCTGTGGTAGACGGTGGAATATTAAAAGGCTGCAACTAAAAATAGGCCTTGGCGATGCACAGCTAACCCAAGACCCATGATGGGCACGTACCCAAACCCATGCAAATCACACAAGACTTTACCAAAGATTAGAGAGTGTTAAGATGATGCCTGAGGTACAGAAAGCAAACGTCCAGACTGGCCATTGCACACAGTACTTGAATTCTAACATAGCCTTAATAGAGCACAGCCACCAACAGAGTGAAAACAGCCTTTGGGGCTGTTGAATGTGGGATCATTTAGGGAGAGAAGTTGACCTACATCCACACAAAGTATGCTGTGAATTATGGTATGTCAAACCAAACAGGATTCATTTTTATGTAAATCCATTTGTAGATAACGAAGCTGTATTTTTATTTTGCACATTTATAAACATTAGATAACATTTATAATGGACAAGGATTTAGTGTAGTAGATTTGGTGTTAGAGATTCGGAAATCAATCGCTATTATCGATTAATTCAAGTTTATGATTCATGTTGAAAATACGATTTCACCTCGGTTTGACACGGCGAGCTTCCCTTGTTCTCTCCGCCTCCCGCCCCGTACGTTCGAAATACCACATACAACATGGCAGCGTTCTGACCAATCCGAAAAGCTCGTTTCCAAGAGGGGCGTGGTTTCATCAGTCATATGGGAACAGTTCGGGTTTGTAAGTTTAGACGTTCAACAAACAAAAACCCCGCTGTAACAGTGGGGAGGTGTGTGTGACGGCGACAAACCCCAAAAACAGGTACAAATAGCACGCAGCCCCCCCGCCCACACCCACCCCCACCCACACACACACACACACACACACACACACACACACACACACTATCCAAAAATAAAATTTTGTCTAAAAAAAAAAAAATCGGCGATTCAATTTATATGACCTATCGCCTAGCTCCAATACCAATATAATACACTATACAATGCAACACATCTGATATCTCTATATATATATATATATATATATCTATCATATCTATCTATCATATCAAATATCTATCATATCTATATCTATCATATCTATCATATCAGCATATCTATCTATCATATCTATCTATCATATCTATGTAATCATATCATATCTATCATATCTATCCATCTATCTATCTATCTATCTATCTATCTATCTATCTATATATATTTTTTTTTTAACCCTTCAGAGAACAATCTGCATTGATCACCCTGTACATTTCATAAAGCAAGAGGTTTCTAGAAACTGCAATTTGCAACATGGTTAATATTATAGCATATATATATAATATAATATATTATATAATATATTATAGCATAAAATATGAAAACAAAAATGTTCTTCATATATAAGAGTAAAAAGATGCCCGTCATTCACCTTTTGCCTCTGTTTACTGCTACGTAAACATTTTAAGCCGCTCACTTCACACGGATTTACGTCGTGGTTGTTTTCCGTAATTATAATTAGTATCAGAGTCATTAACTGTTTTTTTCAGTGCATGTACATTCATCACTCATTTCTAAGAAACACCTGTTCATTTGCTTTTGTGCGCAATTACCAGCCAAGCATGCAGCAGCGGCGCAATGCATAAAACATGCAACTACAGGCCAAGATCTTCAGGTTATATTTGCATCAAATATCACTCAGTGAGACATGGCATTGCCAAACTAGCTATTTTCAACAGGTCAATTTTTTTATAATTACCTCATGTGAGGTGGGGAGAAATAATGGGGATTTCTATTTTGCCATGCATTTGCCCCCAAATAACGGTCAAACGTTGTTTGAATGACACGGCCCCCAAAGTACAGATGCTGACCACATGCATCCCTTTAATGCATGATCTAATAATGCTTTCTTCTCACATGCAGCGAGTCACAGAGCACGAGTCATCTCAAACCGGTTCCGTGAACATGACACTATTGCAATGGTCTTAGCAGTAAACAATTCAAAAGCTTTCATTTGGGATGTGGCAGAACTGGAGTTTTAGTGAAACGAATGTGAAGTTGACATAACCACAGCCAGTGTGTATTGCAGACATGTCAAGGAGCAGTAGCTCAGCTGTTTTCAACCCCTTGTGAAATCCAGGCCATGAAGAATTCGGAGAACAAGATGTTCCGAAAAAAGGCTTTTCTAAGAGCAAAGGGGGGGCCAATATATATGAAAGCACACCCGCAGACCACTCTGACAGCACTGCGACAGCAAGTTCAATTCTTTTCTTACTGCTATACTCTGAATATATTTGGTTTTTATATTAAAAAAAAACCTATTTTATCAGAATTTAAGCTTTACATTTTTTATATTATTGAAATGATATAGTACTATAAGAAATAAATACATGATTAGCCTCCTGATGACGAGCATAAAAAGGATTATTTACGGTTTTATTTAGTTGGACATGTTTCTGTAGATTTTTTTTGCTGCTACCAACGGAAGCTATATCATCACTAAAGCATAGCGAGTCTGTACAGAGGCAGCCATGCAATCAAAACCAGACACCACATCCACTATACTTGGTCATGTGTGTGTGTGTGTACTCATGAGCAGATCCTTTCCCTCTCTAATCTTTGGCCATATCATCACATTGAGGCAAGAGGCAATCTTGGGTCTAGAAGTTTTGTGGAGCAGCTCTATGTCTCTGATTAGAGGTCAGTGAATTGGATTGTTTTCTCATTGCACTACAAGTTTCACTGAACTAAAACTACATTCGTTGATTAGTCACAAAGTAATGTTTTATATTGGTTCCTTTTAAATATTAAAAACATAAAAGTCAGGAACCAAATCAAAGCAGTTTCAATTTAAAGTTTGGTATAATGCAAAATATATTCCCGACCCGTATTTTTGGCCCCTTTAGGAAGGTCTGGGCACCTCTTGCCTTATAGGATTTATGTCTGTCGATGACATCACTAATTACATTTTTACACTAATTACCATTATAAATTTGCAGCAAAATGTTGCGACGTTTTCTAAATGTAAATAAAAAATTGTTGCAAAATGTTTCCATTAACCACATCAAGTGAGTAAAACTAGTCACCTCACGACGAGTCATTAAAAATAATGGAGACGGATGTCGGCAGGTTAACTTGTATCGCAGCCAACACATGTTAGGCACGTTATACAAGCATTAATGGTGAGCCAATCCCCGTATCCATGGGCGTGGCAACGTATGCACTTGTTCTAGGAGGTAACAGTGCGCGATCTCACGGAGGACCTGTGGATTCGGAATTTCTGGTATCATGTGACTTAGAGATGCGATTTGCATTACAGTTTTGCGAATTATTCCAAAAAAAAAAACACCCCATGCGAGCGTAAAAACCTTTTTACAATACGTGTGTGTTTTTGCAAATTTGACACGTTTCCATTAGACTTATTTTCAATTCGCTATTTAAATTTGTGCTTTTTGAAAGGTGATGACGCACGTCTTAAAATCTTCCTACCAATCTCTTAAATATTTTTGTTGTCGAGTGCTGTTTACACTCTCTGGCCTTTCTGATGTCTAGTTGTTTCATTCTTATTAAGAAATTATCCACATTTCTATATCATTTGATCGATTTTTCTGTTTTTTTTTTTTCTCAGTTGCAAAATAATACTCATTTTCATCCTCGTGTGTTTTTTTTAAACAAATGCTCACAGAGCAGGTTTAGGCAGACAGATGTTATCCTTCAGTCATGTGTTTCAAATGGGTGCGTTCGAACAAAAGAACGTTGTAAATGTTTAACGCATCTCGATGTAAACAGCAGGAACCTAAAGCTTGTATTTTGACACACTGTCTCTTTTGATCTTTAACCCAAAAGACTTCAGTGTATATTCACCCAGGCACCATTTCAAAACTAAATATAAAATATACAATGAATTATCTAACTGTGTGGAAAGCATCATGCAAATAGCACAACTGCCTTGACAAATGTTTGCATACTCCATCCTGAGTGCACAGTCAAGCACAGTCAAGCCTACACCCAACTGGGAGGACTGGGAAAAGACCTTTGCAACAAATGACTCGCTCCCAGATGCTACAACAGACAAATGCTCCGTTTTTAAACCAAACATCGATAAAACATCTCACCAGATATGCTCCGATGATTTATTAACCATTTATCTGTAGTGAAACATACACCATACTCAAATCATATTTTCCCCTGCACTGTTTTGTCAGTGTGCGCTTCGAGGCAAATGCACACGTTCAGCATGCGTCGAGAAATCGTGATCGTTCTCCACTGCAATTATGCTCGAGTCGCCCTTTTTCTCAGACTCTTGCAGAAATAAGCTCCACATTTCACCAGCCCGAGCATGCAAGTCAATGTGATGGGGGAAATGACATTGGAACTTGTATTGGCTTGCAAATAATCTCATTGTCTTTATGAATACAAAATCTATAAATCCATTCGCATACATTATGATCAACTTCAAACTTTAGCTTTTAGCCACTTTTAATCTAATATGTAGCTATTTATGTGTACTTATAAAGACTAGGAGGTTTCTAATAATGCCTTATTTCCCCTTGATGTGTTGAACTGCATGGTGCTTGTAAATTGCATAGGAGAAGTTGTGAAAGCATGTGTTGCACATTGTAATGTTTAAAAAAAAAAAAAGGAAAAAAAAAAAAATCAGTCACCCATACAAAGAAATTACTCCACCTATAAACTGTTTTACAGAAAGTAAAATGCACATACATATTATACACACACAAACACACACACTATATATATATATATATATATATATATATATATATATATATATATATATAGATAGATAGATAGATAGATAGATAGATAGATAGATAGATAGATAGATAGATAGATAGATAGATAGAGACAGACACACACACACACAGCGTATTCAAGTACTTTGCTCACTGATGTTAAGCACCGCACTCACACCGACCCACCACCCCCTTCATATATTAAAAAAAATTAAGTGTGGGCCTCATTTATCGACAGAGACACGCCTACTTGTAAACCGTTCAGTGTTTATACAAGAAATGACTTATTTATAAAAATTTTAATTCTGTACATTCATTAATCTTTTACAGGTGTTACAATTCCATGTGGTGACACTGGAACTGATAGTAAACAAGTTACGACCAGGGAGCCTTCAGAGTATGATTACTTACATTTCAAACAGAAGGAACATTTAGAACTGAAAGAGGCAATAATAGTTTAACAAGGTAATGATCTGCAAAATGAGACCAATTAGATCTTGTAATTGTATTTTCCTCCTGCAATGTTACAGATATGTACATTTAGCTGGTATGTGTTTGGAACATAACCAAAAACTTCAAAAGGTTTAATAATGTATGTTTGTTATATGACATAAAAAAATTAGAAAACATACTGCCTATTAACCCTCCGTATCCTTTCCTCCATTTCTACCATCGCCCTGTCCCCAAGATCCACAGCCAAATCCTGTTCTGTCTGGACTTTAGAAGAGGGGGTGTAAACAAATATGAGCAGAGAAATGTGAGCTTGTAAGGGTCACATCCAGTGTGATGTTACAACATTACTGAAACAGAATCAGCCTTAATGCTGTTGATTTATTTTGCAGGATCAGATTGTATGCGTCAGTGTTGCAGGCTGTGAACCTTGGACTCGTAGATCATTCGGCCCCCATTTTGGTGGGTTAAATATTAAAAGCTGTATATTTAAATAGGTTTTTAAAATAAAATAAAAAAAAAAACCCAGAGAATTTAGCCTTCATTGCAACATACTCATGCTAATAGCTTTGAAACAAAAGAAGTAAGATAAAAAATAAGGAGTGTGAGTCACAGATGGGTCCGATCTCAGCCCACCCATCATCGTTATACATTTGGTTTTCCCTTCCACCTGTCAAAAGCTATTTAAAGACATAATACACTTCATCATTTGTGCACTATATTCAGTGGAAAGCAAACTATAATAATGGGTGCATTTTTACAGGTAGTAGGAATAAAAAGATGTTCCAGAAGTGTAAGCCTCTAAAGAATTAGCGAATTATTGAACACCAACGGAATCAATAAGATGATTAAGGTCAGCCTGACTACACGGAATGGAAGTAGAGACCGTAGAGCTGTGCAGTGGCAACAGTACCTGGTGTAATCTATACTGGAGGTATATATGGAGCTAAATACCACAATTGTCACGCCATCTAGTCTCATTTCTAGGGAAGGGGTTTGTATTGAGATGCACGTCAGTCGTTATAAATGAATAATAAAAATGTTACATTTCCATGTTCCACTAACATGCCTATACATACCTGGAAGGGAAAGACATTGTCGCTACGACCAACGGTCTCGTCCATCCAGGTCTTGGGGGTGAACGTAGTGCCAGGGCGGGTGTACTTCTGCGAGGCCGAGTGATTGTTCGGGAAGGTCTTCTTAAGCGGCGAGACGGAGCTGAGCGGAGTCACGGCGCCGTTCAAGCCGCGACGGAAGTCAGCACCTCGGGACCCTCCCCAGCCGGTGCCTGAGCCATACGCACCACCGCCGGGACTCCAGGAGGCTGAAGAGGGTGAGGGTGAGGGGCTTGGGTATGCGCCCCAGGGAGAGGGTGGTTTGCTCAGGCCACTGGAGAGATGAGGAAGTTGGCCAAACGTGGCACCACGATGGGGGAAAGGCGGAGGGTTATGAGGGCTGGCTGGGGAGCGACGGTGCTGCTGGTGCTGGAAATGCGGATGGGGCGGAGGAGCATGGTGCTGCGAGACAGCACCGATCTGGGGAGAGAAGCTGCCGCCAAAGCCCGGGCCTACGTGGTGCGAGAAGTTTTGGAACAGCAGTGGGCCGTTGCTAGCCGGGGTAAAGAAACCCACGTCCTCGTTAACAATGGCTGACGGGGTCGGCGCGATGGCAGCAGACCAGTTATTGAAGCTGGTCAGGGAGGACGAGGAAGTACTGGACTGGACCGCTGTGCCCAGACCAGACGCTTCCTGATAGTCAAAGGGTGACAGGACAGGGGACTCGAGGCGGAGTTTCTCTTTAGCGTTAGTGCCCTCGGACGTACCGTTCTCAGGTTTGCTCTCGTCCGAGCGAGCTTTTTCAAGCTCGGAGATGATGCCGCCCTCTTGGTGACCTGGAGAGAGCTGCTGCTGCTGCTGCTGCTGCTTCTCTTGCGTCTCTTGCAGCTCCTGCTGCTGGCCTTTGGGCTTGTCGGCACCCAGATCGTCTTGCATGTTGTTATGGGCTGCGGCTGCTGGAAAGAGCCAGGGAGACCCGGTTCCGGCGCTGCCATTTCCAGCTGTGGTGCTGTTGATGAACGCCGCAGGGCTCTGGGTTACGTTCTGATGATGGTGAGGAGGCGCTTGCAAGTGGGGGTGAATGCGTACTGGGAAAGCGGACTTGTTGCCAGTGTTGTTTTGTACCAAGACTCCAAACCCGTAATCCCCCATTTATGTTCTTCCAGTCGACAGTGTCCCACAGGTATTCTTATCCTACAAAAGAAATCACAATTGGAGCAGGTCATTTCAACAAACAGCTGCTACCACCATTCATACACATATACAAACAATAAATAATAATAATAATAATAATAATAATACAACTCTTAAGCTTTTTTTTTCTTCTTTCCAATTGACGAACAGACTTGTTTTAAAGAAAAATGTTGCTTGTCGCCTCGTTGCGCTAATTATAGGCTGGTGACGTCTCTGCTGCTCCTGCTAGCACCCGGCTAACTGCTTCGACCCGGCGGCAGCTAGACACGACTAGCCTGCTAATAGGCTAACAGAACAGGAGAAAGGGGGGGGGGTGAAAAAAAAGGCCAGACCGTGAAACCGAGAAATAAAACTCGTTATTATTTGACTTGATATAGTTCTAAATAACCACATTATCGTAGTAAAGAGCGTCCTTTTCCCTTCCCTTTACACAGAGAAGAGCGACGCTGGGTTCAGGGGGAAAAAAAAACGAAAAAACGAAATGATGACGTCTTCTAATTTCACAGGCATTTCACGGCAACATTTTTTTATGACGAATGCAGAAAAGCAGGCCTGTTTCGCGATAGAAGTGAAACAACGCCATATGGAATGGTGACAACGCGGCGAGAAAACGGAAAATTACATTCACTTTTCACCTTCCTGGCTACCCTTGGTCCGGAGCGATGACGGGAGGAAGATCCGCTCCAATGCGACAGCGTAGAGACCGGTCCTCGTTAAATGCACTTGGTTTTTTTTGTTTTTGAGTAAAACAGGTCTTTTTTGTGTGTGTGTGTCGCCCGAGTGTGTCGTAACAACAGCTTCCCGGAGATATATATATGTATATTATTTTGTATTCTCTTCCTCGACTTGACGTGTCCTGTCTTCTCAATGACACAGCCCTTCTTCTCTTCTCCTTTTCGTCGCTAGCACTGCTGCTAACCTCAGGCTTTAAACCCAGCACCGTTACGTCATTGAATTAACGATCATTTGTTTTAAGACCCTATTTTTATTACTCGTGAGCTGAACTGAAACCAGTCGATGCTTTCATTGTTTAAAGGCTTTCTGTAATTCCCAGCCAGCAGTCTCTCTCTCACTCACTCTGTGTGTGCGTGTGTGTATATATACATATATATACATATATATATATATACACACATATATATATATATATATATATATATATATATATGTATATGTATATATATGTGTGTGTGTGTGTGTGTGTGTGTGTGTGTGTGTCCCCTTTTCTGCTCCGCCGCTGCTGTCCGTCTTACTCCACACAAATCTGCCGTAGCCAAAATGACAAGGAGACTGGTCGCCAGACACTTCCGGTACGAACCCCGCCCCGTCATCCAAAACCCTCCCATAATCAACACGAGCCGCTCGCTTTTCCCTTTGAGCCTACGTTCCGATTCGCCAGCACCGATGTTAGCCACGCCCATTGTGTGGTACTACAGTGACGATTCATAAACATCTCTCTGCCCTTTAAGGTCATTTAACTACTGCGATCCCACCCTTTCCTCGCTCAGTCTCCGCCTGAGAAGGTCGCAACGGGATCTTCTTCTTCTCTCCCCCCCCCACTCCCTCTCATCCCCACACCCACCCCACTTGAATCAGTCTGTCTGATAAGCCTTTATGATTCTAATACATTGGACGCCAAAGTACAGAGACACAAATGGATTGAATGTCTCAAAAAAGTGCAAAAGTAAACTGGTCAAGGTTCGAGGCCAATCCCAATGCAAACTGCACCATGGGCCTCCTCCGCACCCGTACCTGTAATAGATAATGCTTTAAAGTTCAACAATCACAAACTCAAACCCCCGAACCTGTAGGAGATCACAAACCCCCCACAGCCACAATCTACAATCTATTCCCAGATGATCGTATTGGCATGAGGGTGGGGTAGTGGTGTGTGTGTGTGTGTGGGGGGGGGGTGCATTTGGAAAGGGATGTTCAACAATCGTATATATTTTAAGGTCAGATTCCCTTCGAATTTATGGCTATATAGTACAATAATGCGAAATAAAATCCTATCATGGACATGTTTTATATGATGCAAACACATAAACATGTTAAAATATGTTTACAATGATGCGAAACCTGTCAGGCTGTATATGGACTTTATCCGGCAAGCCATTTATACATTTATAATCTACTCAATAAGTGGCTGTTTGAAAGAAGAATACCCTTTTCCAGATATTATAAATATTATCTCAGACATATTTGCCTACAGAATCATTCACACTGAAATATTTGACTTTGCAAATGTTTCTGTCCCTGATCTGTGTGTGTGTGGGTGTGTGTGTGTGTGTGTGTGTGTGTGGTTTGCAATAGCATGGAGTTGTGAGCATAGCAGGAGTGGCTAGTCCCTTGTTTGTGCTATGCTTTACCTGGTCCAGTGTCATTACTAGCAACCTGATGGTTCAGAGAGAAAAAAGAATAGGACGAATGGAAGCTCCGTGCACAACAGCTGTGTTCACAGACAGAGAGCTCTCATTAGGGCCTAGAACTGCCGCCACTGCTGCTATTTTAATCCCGGGAATGGCATGTTGGGAACCGCCATGCTAGGTTCTTAAAATAGTGTGTTGGTTGCATTTTTTGGTCCCAAGATAATGTGTATAATATATGTTCCATGGTTATTCAATTCAATTCATTTTTATTTCTATAACACTTTTCACAATGTGCATTGTCGCAAAGCAGCTTTACAGAATGGGTTAATTACAGAATATTAAATATTTATATGGTTATGGAAATTAATGGACACCTACAGAAAAGTTTGGTCACATGTTCGGCCATTTAGTCAAAAAAAAAGCTAAAATCTATTCACTTTCTTATGATATTTCCTCTCTATTGAATTTTCTTTTACTTCTGACACACACACACACTGCATGCAGCTGAATTTAATAGCTACCTTATTAAAACTGGCAATTAATAGAAGACCAAGCACTTCTGCCAGTCTGTATCACACGGCACATTTTGTAATTCCTTCTAAAGAGCCAGAGTCAGTCATGATTAATCATTCATAGTAAATGACTGAAGGATGCCTATTTAAAAATCCATATTTCTCTCCAGGGTAGAATGCATGCATGTATAGATTGGGGGGGGGGGTGGAGCACATGGGTCTTTCTCTTCAGACTCAGAAACGCGCGACCAAAGCTATCTGGGATATTTCCATGCAAACGCATGCAGATGGCAAAGTACATTTACATGCGCACTATTTGAATACATAAGCATGGTGATACAGGGCTTGGAGTGTTTGCATTGTTTCGTGCACAGCCTGCATTCGTTTGTTGAAGATGCAGCTTTGTTGTTTTTTTTGTTGTTGTTTTTTTTTTTTATGTGGATGTGGATCCAGAACAACTATGAATAAAACATTAGGTCCATTTAAAAATTAATCATCCTTACCTAAGGCGTAATTACCATGTGATATGCTTATGGAGAGAGGCGAGAGTACAGATAGGACAAGCCAGCAATATCATGTTTAAAATGGTGTGTGTGTGTGTGTGTGTGTGTGTGTTGTGTGTGGTGGGGGGGGGGGGGGGGGGTTCAGCAAGTGTTTCTTTAATGTACAGCGCTTTGTATCAAACAGCATCAGAGCCTTTTCCTGCTCGCAACAGCCGCCCTCATCACTCAATCAAAGGGGAGGTGGTGAGCCAAAATGGCTGCCCTGCAGGTAGCATTTTCCATGCTATGTTCTTCACTTAATCATCTCGAGTTTACGGATCCCGAATCCTGAATCCTGATCTCTCTCTCTCTCTCTCTCTCTCTCTCTCTCTCTCTCTCTCTCTCTCTCTTTCTTTTTAATTCCTCGAGGTTCATCTTGTACACTCAAGCCTAGGTCGTCAGAGCCAGTCACACAAAGGTTATATGATTTATCTGTCTGGCTAAATCGCTCACCACACTAATCCGAACGTATCGTTCTCTGTGTGTTTGTTCTCCCACGCTTCCCTGAGGGACAAAATCTTAATTAAGCCAAAGAGGCACCACGCCGGCCCTGTTTGTGGGGAAAAGGGAATGTGGCTCAGCTTGTGTATGCGTCAGTAAGACATTTGTGATTTCATTACTCCTCTGGGCCCTGTGAAGGATAGATGAATGATAGTAGAGCAGCTGTGTGTGTGTGTGTGTGTGTGTGTATGTGTGTGTCTTGGATACTGCATGATTATGCATTTTATTTATGCATCAAAATAAGACACTAACAACAACAACAACAACAACAACAAAAAACATTCCATAAACCCAAATGTGGTGAAAAGCATTACGTCTGATTTATACTTGCAGCAATTTACATACTACAAACTTTTTCTACAAACAATAGTTAGTAGAGATACTTTTTTTAAAAAATCAGGAATCATCCATTCCATTCTGCGTGCCACCCCCAACTCCTATAAATAGTGCTGATGTAGCTAAACAGGCCCATGCTTCAGTTGGTAAAATGCTGAGTCAGGCCAGCCTGCACCATCCTCCACCACAGCAGAGGTGCACTGTGTACGGCCTCATCAATAATGAAACATCCTGTCAAGCTGCTCCAGCCAGGGTCTCTCTCTCTCTCTCTCCCTCTCTCTCCCTCTCTCTTTCTCTCTCTCTTTCTCTCTAAAGAATGCAGTATCATCACCTACTGCAGTGTTTGGTTTCCTCTGAGTGTATGCTGCTGGCATATAGAAAAGGAAAATGTTGCAAGCCCATAGGCACATTACAGCATATACACCCCATCGAGCCGTTCCCATAAACATTCAATCCTACTGTGGACATAATAGGATGGAGGAGGAAAGTCCTGGCGGTTGAAAAACATGTTATAGGGTCCTGAGTTAATATACGTACATTCCTTAAAACAGCCTTATTAGCCACAGAATGTTGCAGCTTTATTCACTGGTGTAAAGAAAGCAATGGTTAGCCGATACACAAGCTTATAATTGCGCTAGCACAGTGCAATATACAACGAGCGATACAAATCCATAGAAACCTGACCTTTAATTGATCACATCTTACAATGCATTACAATCATATTCTAGTTTTACAATCAGTAACAGATCTGAATGGCCATGAATGATTGCCTCTCGTTTCACCTACCAAAATGCATGTTTGTTTTTTTATTTTAATGTATGATTAAAATATTTAACCTCGATTAATCGCACAATTGGCGTGAGTTAACTGGTGATTAATCAACGTACCATAAATTAATAGGTTTCATGTTTCTAATAGGGGGGCACGGTGGCTTAGTGGTTAGCACGTTCGCCTCACACCGCCAGGATCCGGGTTTCGATTCCCGTCTCGGGAATGGGAATGTGTGTGTGGAGTTTGCATGTTTTCCCCTTCTCCCCGTGCCTCAGGGGGTTTTTCCCCCGGGTTCTCCGGTTTCCTCCCCCGGTCCAAAAATATGCACGGTAGGTTGATTGGCACCTTGGAAAATTGTCCCTAGTGTATGAATGTGTGTGTGTGTGTGGCTCCTTGGAAAATTGTCCCTAGTGTATGAATGTGTGCGTGAATGTGTGAGTGTGTCCTGCGATGGGTTGGCATTCCATCCAGGGTGTATCCTGCCTTAATGCCCATAGACACCTGAGATAGGCACAGGCTCCCCGTGACCCGAGGGAAGATCGGATAAAGCGCTAGAAGATGAATGAATGAATGTTTCTAATACTGTAACTAACTGTAACAGTATAATAATAAGTATTATATACATTTGATTATTTAATATGTTTTAATGTGGAAATTATTCATTTAATATTAATTTCTTGTTCATTTCAATGTTTCTTTGTTTAGTGGTTGTTTTAAGTGTAAAATATGGGACGTGGCTCCTTTAAGAATTGTGTTCCGGTTGCTTTTCCATATAAACTGGTGATACGGTGTTTAGGTTATACGGAAACACTTTATTGCGTTACCAAAAGAAAAATGCGCTTTATTGCGTAATACGGATTTGGGAATGCGATGCGCTTGCGTAAGGTTCCATACGGTAATATACGCTAATATAGTGAGGAGATCGTACCTGTTGTGAATGCGCAGCTAGTAGGTGTAATTCTGGGGAAATTTAGGGAGCGTGAGTGGATGCACTGAATGTTTATTTATTCATTTCTTCTTTGTTGTTCGGGTTTCGTTCATTCGTCGACACAACGCAGATCACTCCCCTAGTAATGCACACTGCTGTTAATCAACGCGTTAATAACATTAGTGCTGTTAAAGTCAATTGCGTTAATAACGCGTTAACTTTGACATGCCTAATGTTGTCATTTCTTTGTTACTGGGAAGTAGATACACTGGAACCTCATTTGTATTTATTGCCATGGATGGGTCATTCAAAGGTCACCCAGCATTAGATCAATAATTAAAGCTATCAAATTGATCACAATAGATGGCTGTCACTGCATCTATATTGACCCCTAGGACTGGGAATACTCCATTTTCTGCATGGTTGTTGGATGGAGAATAACTCGAGATCACTGGTGTCAAGAGGATTCACATTCATTCCTCCGGTAGAAATATAGAAATTAGGGTTAAAAAAGACTTCTGTAGTTTGAAGTATCAACTCAAGCTTTTTACTCAAGTAAAAGTGTAAAAGTACTGCTTTCAAATGTATTACTTAAAGTATAAAAGTAATGTAAGAAAAAAAAAACCCAACACTGGTTATGTCCTTACTGTGTCCGTACAAACCAATCAGGCTTCGGAATGGAATATGTTTATATCTCGTCCAACCGCAATCACATGGACTCTATCGTTTATCTGGATAGGGTTTGTTTTGTTTTGAAGGATGACAAGCGAGAATGAATACAAGCCGAAATGAAATAGGAGTAACGAGGGCTCTTTTTAAAATGTAAGGAGTAGAAAGTAAAAAACATCGCTTGCTGAGAATCGGCTGAGAAAGAATTACTCCAGTAAAAGTGTTGATACTCAAAATTTCAGGTGACAAAGTATTTGTAAGCAATTGTCATTACTGTTTGAAATGGCTCCTGTCACAAGTATGTCTTCAACACTCTTTGTGTCCATAAGCATTCACTATGAATATACTGGAACAGTATTTTTTTGTAATATTGCCAATAGTCACAAACAGTTTCTCCATTTAAAAAGTGCATTAATAAAATCTGCATATATATATATATATATATTCATTCATTTTCATTCAATTTTCTACCGCTTTTTATCCGATCTTTCCCTCGGGTCACGGGGAGTCTGTGCCTATCTCAGGCGTCTATGGGCATTAAGGCAGGATACACCCTGGATGGAATGCCAACCCATCACACACACACACACGCACATTCATACACTAGGGACAATTTTCCAAGGTGCCAATCGAACCCGGATCCTGACGGTATGAGGCGAACGTGCAAACCACTACGCCACCGTGCCCCACTATATATATATATATATATATATATATATATATATATACATACATACATATAATACATGTACACATACATACATACATACATACATACATACATATATATATATATGGTTAGCACGTTAGCACACCGTCAGGATCCGGGTTCGATTCCGTCTCCGTCGTAATGTGTGTCTCGGCCATGTGTGTGTGGAGTGTGTTTGTGCATGGGTTTAGTTTTTGTGTGGTGTTGTGCCATGTTCTACCCCGTGCCTCAGGGGGTTTTTTTCTCCGGGTTCTCCGGTTTCCCCCGGTCCAAAAAACTGCACGGTAGGTTGATTGGCACCCCCGAAAATTGTCCCTAGTGTGTGAATGTGTGTGTGTGTGTGTGTGTGTGTGTGTGTGCCCTGTGATGGGTTGGCATTCCATCCAGGGTGTATCCTGCCTTAATGCCCATAGATTCCTGAGATAGGCACAGGCTCCCTGTGACCCGAGGGAAGATCGGATATATCGGTAGATGAATGAGTGAATGAATGTATGTATGTGTGTGTGTGTGTGTGTGTGTAGTTTGATGAATCTACTGGTTATAATGTACAACCGTTTGTTTGTGTGTGTGTGTGGGTGTGTGTGAATCATTTATTTCCCTTTAATTTCTCATCAATTGCTTATATGCTGCATGTTTAAAAGATATTATTAAACCTGCTTTATACATATTTAATATGTGTATATCAGACAGTGTGTTTTATTCTCTAGCTGCCTTCCCCATTCAGACTAGAATATTGGCTGGAGCCTTTGTGTTCGTTCCCTTTAGGCATTGTATGGTCTCATATGCTGCGGCGTGGTGATGACTGTAAGCAGCACACAGTGTGTCAAACATTTTTGCTGCCTGGCGCTGAAGAAGTGTTGGCTGGTTTTGACCACTTCAGGTCTTCTGTGTATTGACTAATTATGGCAAGACATCGGAGTCAAATTGGCTCAAGCAGCCAACATTATAAAAACACGAATGCTCCTTTAATATAAATGAAGCCTGTACGCCATGTGGCTCTCATGTGGTTAAGTACACTAACACCATTATCAACAATAAACAGTAAGTTGTTTACGTTGGAGAATAATGAACAATAAAGAACAATCGTTACCTGCAGCACTTTACTCACTTTACTTTACTGACGAGGGTTTATTTCTATTCCTCAAAGACAAAATTGACTCTCTTTTACCTCTCTTTAACGAATGATGGGAAAAAATACTGTAAAATAGTAGAGCATTTATTTGTCACATATACATTACAGCAGGGCACGGTGGTTTAGTGGTTAGCACGTTCGCCTCACACCTCCAGGGTCCGGGTTCGATTCCCGTCTCGGACATGTGTGTGGAGTTTGTGTATGTTCTCCCCGTGCCTCAGGGGGTTTTTCTCCGGGTTTTCCGGTTTCCTCCCCCAGTCCAAAAACATGCACGGTAGGTTGATTGGCACCTTGGAAAATTGTCCCTAGTGTATGAATGTGTGTGTGTGTGTGTGTGCCCTGCGATGGGTTGGCATTCCATCCAGGGTGTATCCTGCATTAATGCCCATAGACGCCTGAGATAGACACAGACTCCCCATGACCCGAGGGAAGATCGGATATAGCGGTAGAAGATGAATGAATGAATGAATGAATATACATTACAGCACAGTGAAATCCTTTCTTCGCATATCCCGGATTGTTTGGAAGCTGGGGTCAGAGCGCACAGTCAGCCATGATACAGCGCCCCCTGGAACACAGGGAATAAAAAGCCTTGCTCAAGAACCAAAGGGCGACAGCTTGGCCATACCCTTGACCGAACCCAGTCCTTCCGATCGTTAGCCCAGTACCTTAAAGCGCTGATCTACGCCCTCCTACCTGCTTCCTGGAAGGTCCCAAAAAGGACCCACTAGTAGCAGCTCGGTGGTGGGATTGAACCTGCAATCTTCCGCTCCAGAGACCTATGCCTTACCTATATCACCTCCCTGGTGGTAAAGGTTAAAAACTATGTACATAAAATGTGATAAGTGCCCAATAAAAACCTGATATAAATCTATGGATCCATGGAAAAAACGAGATATTGCTGTTCACCCACACTGTTTACTCAGAGCTTGGGCGATTTTGCCAAGAAATGTGGGGAAAAAAACACAACAGGATATTATTTTATGCTTTGCTTTAGTATTATTACATTTGAATACTCACGTACTCTCTTGACAAATACTGCTATTCATTTAAAGTAGCTCACAGTCTTTTCTCAGTGCATATCTGTAATACACTTCTACTTCAGTTTAGCATCCAGTCATTTCCGTGTAATGTAACATACGCTCACGTTCATAGCTTCGTTCCAATTCATCTTCTGTCGCACGTTTCGTTTCCATCTGCTCCACACAAACATCACCTAATCCTCGCATGATCCTAAATGTGGTTCCGGAGAAGAAAAGATGTATATTTAGAATTTTTCCAATCTGTTTGTTTCATCGGTATATTTACGCAGAAATGACCGAGCGTGAAGGATAAAGCATGATAGTGAAGGAGAGGCTCGGTGCAGATGGAAAGAGTCGAGTGATGTTATTGCATCATGCTGCTCCGCTATGCTGTTTGACAAAATAGAAACAAAAGAAAGAAAAAAAAAAGGCTGGCAATCTGATATTCTTTTTGAACTGAGGGATCATGGGTATTAAATCCAACTCTCCGAAGGGATCTGCCTGAAACAGCTTTCCGATAGTAACCTGTCAAGATTTATGGCCAGCCGCGGTTGGAGCAGGTAGAAAGGCCTTATTTCTGACACGGTTATGGAAACATAAAGGATTCTTTATTCACATGGAGCTTTTGTCGGACAGACATACTGTATTTATTAGATTAGCATTGCTTGTCATGGATTATAAAGATTTTTATTCGTATAAAAGATCCTCTCAAAAAAAGCTTTCTCTAATATCCAATCTCAATTTAAGTGCACTTTATTGGCAGGACAAAAATTGCCAAAGCAATTACAGCTGGGCTGCATACGAATATTTTATGAAAATAATACTAATAAAAAAAAACAAAACAGATATTTTAAAAACAGATGTTTGGATATGCACTTATATATCATTTTTTCCATTTTGTAAATATCGTTAAATATCTTTTTTTTTTTTTTTAGAATGATTTTCATAATACTAAATATCTGTTTTTTTAATTAGTATTATGAAAATAATAGGGGACACGGTGTCTTAGTGGTTATGCACGTTCGCCTCACACCGCCAGGGTCCGGGTTCGATTCCCGTCTCGGCCATGTGTGTGTGGAGTTTGTGCATGTTCTCCCCGTGTCTCAGGGGGTTTTTCTCCGGGTTCTCCGGTTTCCTCCCCCGGTCCAAAAACATGCACGGTAGGTTGATTGGCACCTTGGAAAATTGTCCCTAGTGTATGAATGTGTGTGTGTGTGTGTGTGTGTGTGTGTGTGCCCTGTGATGGGTTGGCATTCCATCCAGGGTGTATCCTGCCTTAATGCCCATAGACGCCTGAGAATGAATGAGTGAAGTCACCTAGGCCCATCACCAGAGACACACATTACACAGAGCATGGTGGAGAAACTGCACAGTCACTTTCAACAACAAGGTGATTTTGTTTTCCTGCTTCACTGTTGTAGTTTCTCACATGTAAGAATCTTTCAGCCAGAATTAACGTGCAAAAATTACAAATAAATAAATAAAAGTCCTTCAACCACATGGCAGTATATAACATGCCCATAAGGCATGCCAAGATGCCGAGTGAATGTGTTGCATGTCTCAGTCGCAGTGTATCAACAATGCATTAGGAGTGCAGTGGGGGTTTGCTGGGAAATCTATAATTACCATTACAATATCTGTGACATGGTGCGGACGGAGAACGGTGTATTTGTGGCCTCCATGTGAGTCATCATTAAAACAAGCGTCACGCTTCGGCAAAGTCACTCCAATGACGCCAAATTCTTCCTGTCGAGGTCACAAGATTGCCATTCCCCCCCCCACCCATCCCAGCTTGCTCTCCATGGCAACTGGAGCACTAGTCCACATCCACATTCACTCGGCTCAACAAGCAGAGAAATGAAAACCAGGGAAGATGGTTGACACATCTGTCCGTGACAGTCTGCCCTTAACCCATATTTCATTCCCCACTTATCAGTGATCATGTATATTAGTGGGGGAAATTATAAATGCATCTTTTTTAATTTATGATAACAATCCCTGTTATAATATATTTCTCTCAGTGATTACCATTTCATGTAAATACACAAATGTGCCTTATTTGTTCATTCTTCATTATTAGTATTTTTTGCCATATATTGTACGTAATCTCTGTTACGTATAATGAGCATTTAAACCATCCAAGTTTACAAATGGTTTACGCTTTAACCAGGATATCATGAACCCCACAGTCCTGGTTGAACAGGGTGGATCCTGTAGATGGACAAAGCAAAGAATAGGCTTTCCTTGACTTCCTTACTAGAACAAACATTCTCTTTCGTATCAAACATAATCCAGACAAATCAGAATAGCACCTCAATTTCATAAGGATTTGGAATGTATAAGTAGTGCTGAGACGGAAAAAAACGAAGCTATACATTCATTCATTCATTCATCTTCTACCGCTTTATCCGATCTTCCCTCGGGTAACGGGGAGTCTGTGTCTATCTCAGGCGTCTATGGGTATTAAGGCAGGATACACCCTGGATGGAATGTCAACCCATCGCAGGGCACACCACACACACACACACACACACACACACACACACACATTCATACACTAGGGACAATTTTCCAAGGTGCCAATCAACCTACCGTGCATGTTTTTGGACCGGGGGAGGAAACCGGAGAACCCAGAGAAAAACCCCCCGAGGCACGGGGAGAACATGCAAACTCCACACACACACATGGCCAAGACGGAAATCGAACCCAGGCCCTGGTGGTGTGAGGCGAACGTGCTAACCACTAAGCCACCGTGCCCCTCACTAAGCAAGCAAACTATATTTATTATCTTCCTTCCTGAATTACTTTTTGATCTATATTTTAAGTACCTATTTATCTATTTATGTATATCTACGTGCACAAAACAGATTCCCTGGTGGATAAAGCACTAGCTTTATTCAGCATGTATAAGTAGTAGAGCATGAGCAGATAGTAAGCTTGTACTTTCACTTTTACTGACCTCTGGGAGCGTACACTATTTACTAAGTGCCCTTGTCTCCACCAGTTTGGCAATTTGAAGAGGGATGAAGATTTATTAGTATATAAGATGAAACAAAACATCTCTGGATCCAGTGAACGGAACTAATATCTCGGTAGCAACAGGTTTGAGGAACCACTTTTTTCCACTTGTATATATATATATATATATATATATATATATATATATATATATATATATATATATATATATATATAGAAGTAAGAAGTAGTAAGTAGAGTGTGGAAGTGATGCACGACCCCCACAGAGCCCCGATCTCAACATCATCAAGAGTATGTGTGGGATTCCATGAAGAGACAGAAGGATGTGAGAACGTCTACATCCACAGAAGATCTGATATATTAGCGCTGTCACTCGATTAAAATATTTAATCGCGATTAAACACACAAACAGTCTCCAAAAGCCTTCATTGGTAATGCATAAAATGTTCCTTGGTATTGACAGCTTCGAGACGCCTCCTGTATGAGGAAACTCACGTGTGATTTTAACCATTTCATCCCCAAAAACCATCTTCAAATCTTGAAGGTTACGTGGGACTCTTCTATGAACTCTTATATTTAGTCATGGAACTGGCCAGGCCATTCATTCATTCATTCATTCATCTTCTAGTGCTTTATCCGATCTTCCCTCGGGTCACGGGGAGTCTGTGTCTATCTCAGGCGTCTATGGGCATTAAGGCAGGATACACCCTGGATGGAATGCCAACCCACCACAGGGCACACACACACACACACACACACACACACACACACACACACACCACACACACATTCATACAATAGGGACAATTTTCCAAGGTGCCAATCAACCTACCGTGCATGTTTTTGGACCGGGGGAGGAAACCGGAGAACCCGGAGAAAAACCCCCTGAGGCACGGGGAGAACATGCACAAACTCCACACACACATGGCCAAGATGGGAATCGAACCCGGACCTTGGCGGTGTGAGGCGAACGTGCTAACCACTAAACCACCGTGCCCCCGACCAGGCAGCTTTATTTTGCATCACTGAGACCAGTTGAGAGTTTCCTTGGCTGTGTGTTTGAGGTCACAGAAATGTCCACCCTCATTTCTTCTCCATCATCCATGTTAAATATTTCTATTCATCCATTCTTCAGGGGCCGTATGCTGAGAAACGTCCCCACCCCATAATGTTCCCACCTCCAAACTCCACTACTGGTGTGGTGTTGTTGGTGTCATGTGCAGTGCCATTTGTCCTCCAAACATTATGGATCCGAGGAATTCATCTCACCAGACTGTAATCTTTCCCACTATTTGGCAGGATCGTCCGAATGTTGTGCAGCAAACATTAAACGTGCTACAACATGCTTTTTCTTCAGTCTTGCTTGGTGAGAGTGAATACTGGCGTGTAAAAAAACAACACATACTATAGATTCCAACTGTAATAAAATAGCCTTTATTTGTCACATATACATTAAAGCACTGTGAAGCTGATATGGCACTCTTGTAGAACAAAGGTTTAAGGGCCCTGCCCAAGTCCCCGAGATCGGCAGCTGGACGATACGGCGGCCCCGACCTTCTGAACGGTATCCCAGGGCTTTAACCACTGAGCTACACCCCTACATGTGTACTGAAGATAAGTACTATATAACAGAGACACACTATTAACACTTTTTCTTTTAACCCTAATATTTAATAATAATACCCCTCTTTTTGCCCTAATATTCATAAAATATCTTTTTTTGGCCTGCTTTTTTGCATGGTTTCCATCCTGTGGAATCTTACACCCAGTCCTTGTACATAACCTTGTCTGAAGGTTTCTGGTAAAAAGGAGTACTTCATCATCTGTTCATCTATGCATGTTTATCTGTTTAGGATGCATCATATGTTCCATTCTGATAGTGTATTTGCAGTTAGTTACTACTTAGTTACGCAGTTGATACTTACACATTCAAACATACATACAAGTATATATTATTACGTAATGTACACACACTTACTTAAATATATGCTAAAAGTATATAAAAATGAAAAGATTATTCAGATCCTTACTGAATACAAATACTGAATAGTGTTTGTTTGTTTTTACATTATATTTACTCCCAAAAGGATTCCATAAAAAGTCAAACACGTAGGAGAGATTGACTACTAAAGCCATTTTTCCTAACCTAAAAAAAAAAGAGAGCGTTCGAATAGAAAGCGGCACGTGATGCTTTTCTTATCAAAAGTCAAGGAATTTGCTTCAATCGCATTCTTGGCTTTAAAATAAAATGATGATTTCTGTAGATTAAAAAAGAAATAAAGTTATTGTGCACAGAAACATAAATGACTGAATAAAATAAGGACTTGGAATAGAATGAAAGTAGTTGATTTTGTTAAAATATATAAATAATAATAAATTAGGCTACACATATTTATATTCAGGCAAATGAAATGATACTAGAGTAATGAACTATAGATATGATAATTATACTAATTAATATGGAGTTAACGTCTGTATCTGCTGTAAGTGGGTCACAGTTTCTTATCATGCTTGCCTTAGTCACATGAGCAGCAAATATGCATATGTGTGTGTGTGTGTGTGTGTGTGTGTGAATGATAACCAGTGTTGATAAATGTCCTCTCCCTCACATACTGTTGTGGAATAAGCAGCAAATGGGCAACACCCTGGGTGTGTGTAGCACATGACGTCTACTCAGGAGTGTATCCTACCATAAAGTGACATTTAGTAACTCAAGTGGTTGACAGTCAGTGTGCCACAGTTTAACCCTTCATAAGGCAGTTCTATTACACATAGTTGGTGTGCCAATTCTTCATGTATGATTAATACATGTATGATTAATCGCACATTAATCGTGCGTTTTCAGTGTAGGATATATTAATACTTTTCATGTTTCTAATAACTAACTGTAACAGATGTTATAATTATATACGTTTCTCCCTAAATCTCTCCCTTTAATAAATATTTAATATTAATTTCTTGTTCATTTCAGTGTTACTTGTTTAGTGGTGGTTTTAAGTGTAAAATATGGGACGTGGCTCCTTTAAGAATTTTGTTCCGGTTGTTTTGCATATAAACTTTAGGTTATACGGAAGCGCATTGCGTTCACACAAGAAAAATGCGCTTTATTCTGAAATACGGATTTGATCACTCGCATAGTAATTCACACTGCGGTAATCACGCTTTAATAACATTAGTGCTGTTAAAGTGAATTTGTGTTAACGCATTAATAACTTTGACAGCCATAATATTAAGTGATATAAAAGGAAAGATAAATTCTCGTCAGTAGATATGAGTGGTATTACTGTTTACTATCTGTTCCATCTATGAACATCCATGTCCCGAGTGCCTGATATTCATGTTCTTTGTTTATTCCTAGTCAGAGGTTGGTCACTACAAGTTAGTTATAGTAGGAAAATCCTGAAACAAATACAGCATTTTAAACATTTAGTTTACTTCATTGTGGCTCATAAACATTGACATTTATAGCATTCTGCAGATGCCCTTATCCAGAGATACTTACAACAGAGCAATTGAGGGTTAAGGGCCTTGCTCAAGGGCCCACTAGTGGTAGCTTGTTGTTGGTGGGGTTTGAACCTGCGATCTTCTTTACCACAAAACCACCACCTCCATAAAAACATAAACATGTTAAAGGGTTTTTTTTTGCATTTGCTATTGGTTTGTGGAAACTGAGGTGGAATATATGCAATACACACAACAAAGCTGAACTTTGAAGCCGCTCTCACTTTACTTCATACCTAATGGGTGTGTCAGGATACAATCAGATATGCATGCACACACTTACGGACACACACACACACATACACTTAATATATACACACACACAAAGAGCAAAGAATATTGTGACTACACCAACATATGTATGTGTTAATGGGAGAGGGCCGTGTTGTTCCTAGGTGGCGTAATAGAGCGCTGTGCAAATGGTCATGTGTGCAGCTCATAGTAGCTAATAGATAAGGACAGATAACTTGCAGACAAGCTGTTCTGGCACTCAGTCTGAGCCTTGCTTTCTGTTAAGCTTGTTCAGCATTAGTTCCGCCTCAGGAAACCAATGCCGTGTGTCTCGTCGTATGTACCTTTTTATACACACTCTTCTTTTTCTCACTGTTTCTTCACATTCCAAAGTAATTCACATGATTTCTTCTGTAAAAAAAAAAAAGCACATCATTCAAATCCACACTCTCTGCTGTGCATTAAACACTCCTGGATATAGGGTTCCGATATGCTAAAGTACTTAATTTGGCTAGCAATTATGGAAATGTATTTGTATGAGTCAAACCGTCCTGCTTTGAAAAGTCACCCCTCACTCACAGGAGGGAAAACAAACCAGGACTCTCCCAAGTGTAATTATAGAACAAGCACACCCTTGCATTAACCTGTACTTCAAGCTCCTTAAATAAACTACGCACCAGGCAAACTGTCAGTCTGGAAGAATTGGGAAGATTATGAAATGTTTATTTTTAGAAACCACTTGCTTATTGCGTCGACCCTACTTAATGCTCGACAACAACTAACAAACAAATAAATAAACCCTGACAATAATTATTTATTTTGCTTTTCGTTTTTATTGTGCTTGTTGTGGCAGTATTATTGTATATCACCTTTCTCAAGCCGCAATTATACAAACAGGACACGCAAGTATCAGTGTAAAATGTAAATGACAAAGCAAATGAACAAACAACAACATACTACACATGTAAATGTAATAGTAGTGATTTTAGGACAGGGGTGGGCAAACGTTTTGGCTCAGGGGCCCAAATCCATCCCCCCCACCCCCTACGCAGTTATGCCCATCAGCCCAGCGAACCCAGGTTCAGGTCTCCCACTATATCACAAGTGTATGGAGTATGCGTGGATGTACTGTGTCCGGCGACTTGTTGACAGGAGGGGCGTTCGCTGTGCGTGACTCATTGCTGAGGTAGCGCTGGTTCTGGTTCAAGCTTTACATGCTCTTCGCTATATCACTACTCACTGCGCATACTCAGAAAATGTACACTTATACTTGGACAATTTGGACAATTATGTACCTCCCCCGGTCCAAAAACATGCACAGTAGGTTGATTGGCACCTTGGAAAATTGTCCCTAGTGTATGAATGTGTGTGTGAATGTGTGTGTGTGCCCTGCGATGGGTTGGCATTCCATCCAGGGTGTATCCTGCCTTAATGCCCATAGACACCTGAGATAGGCACAGGCTCCCCGTGACCCGAGTGAACATCAGATAAAGCGGTAGAAGATGAATGAATGAATGAATGTACCGATATTCAGCGTTCCGTATTAAAAGGCCCGGCAGGCCATATGTGGCCCGCGGGCCGTAGCTTGCCCGTGTCTGCTATAGGGTGTAAATGAGATGACTAGTCTAGACAGAAACAGAGATGTATATCACACAGATGAGACCAATCTATGTTTAGATGATTTGAATATACAAATGAGACAGTGGTGATACAGATGTTCATCTCACTTGGTTTGCTGAAGTGCTAAGAAGCTGCCACGGCTGGTATAGCAGTATAAATCCTGCTGAGATTTTCAGGATTATAGTGGCATAGAAAAAAAAGGGTGAGATAAAAAGTAATAGAGGGTTATTTACAGAAAGTCAGACTGGCTGTAACATTCATTCATTCATTCATTCATTCATCTTCTACCGCTATATCCGATCTTCCCTCGGGTCACGGGGAGTCTGTGTCTATCTCAGGCGTCTATGGGCATTAAGGCAGGATACACCCTGGATGGAATGCCAACCGATCACATCACAGGACACACACACACACACACACACACACACACACACACACATTCACAAACACACTAGGGACAATTTTTTTTCCAAGGTGCCAATCAACCTAACCGTGCATGTTTTTTTTGGACCGGGGGAGGAAACCGGAGAACCCGGAGAAAAACCCCCTGAGACACGGGGAGAACATGCACAAACTCCACACACACATGGCCGAGACGGGAATCAAACCCGCACCCGGGCGGTGTGAGGCGAAGGTGCTAACCACTAAACCAACGTGCCCCTTGGCTGTAACATGATGCCATATATATATATATATATATATATATAATGGATACATGATGCCAACTTGGAAGAATATATTAATATATACGTTCGTGTTTTCACGTCATTTATTCTAAGAACATAAAAACCAAAGGGACGTAGCAAGGGTATAAAAATGAACTCTGTTCAGCACATCTGTTTGTTACCCCGTCCTGTTACGTCCTGTTACTGCCATGAACGGGGGAAACTGGAATTTTTTTTCACTAATAAAGATATGTTTTCTTTACCAATGACAGAAAGACAAGCAACAAGTAGATTGTTACAGACTGTATAAAAGCTTGGGTAAGTTCAAGGAGGATAAGATGGCAACAAATCCGTGGTTAGTGTTATACAACCAGTAACAGCGTTGCGTTAATTGCAGAATAAATGTAACAGTAATTCGTTACAGTTACTGAGAAGAAATGTGTAATTAAATTACAGATACTCATGAAAATGTTAACGATTACAAAAGGGTTACGTCTGAATAATTTCATGTAGAATCAGCGATTTAGAGTACTGTGTGTGAACCCGGGGAATATGATTTTTGCCGTACTGGTATAAAGTGTAATTGCACATCCACTACGGTAGGTGGCAGTAGCACTCCCAGTCTCTAAGTACATGAAGGGAGTAACATGACGAAAAAATACGGCGAAGGCGTAACAAGCATGTACCACAACCCCGAACACCCCCCCCCCCCCCCCCCCCCCCACCCCGAACACCCCCCCCCCCCGCTGGAAAACAAATCATGCATCACCATGTGTTAACTTAAAGCACCACCTAGTGGACGAATGAAAGGAATCAAATGTAATCAGTTACTTTACTTGTATTACACTGCTTATTACATTTAGGGTCATTTCTAATCTGTAATCTATTACATTTCCAAAGTAACCTTCCCAACACTGTATATAACAGATAAAAACCAGACTGAAGACACGGGGGTCTCGCAGTGATCATACCACTATAGCTACTAAAGGTGGAGTCGATATGGTAGTTGTTCAGCACAGTGAAATCTAGGTCAGGCTTCTTAGGCGTCTTTTCTTTCGTTCCGGCAAAACACTGCTGAAGCAAAGTGATCGAGTAATACGGTTTAAAGAGCAGAAATGACAGTAGATACAACAATGTGTGGTTTTATTGTGGAAGGCTAGAACAGTCCATGGTGGGAATGCTTCAGTTGCCAGGGTGAGGATGCCTTCGCTAATGGCATATCGCCTGCAGGAAAACACCACAGAGTGTAAATGCTTGCCAAAGAGAGAGAGAGAGAGAGAGAGAGAGAGAGAGAGAGACTGGTCATACAGCAGAGCACATTACACCCGCACAGATCTCCCGATCAGCACTTTGAGTGATTAAAGCAAAAATACCGCCTCAAACAGGAATGATTCAGGGATTCATAACACTTGATGAACCATCAGAGTAGGAAAAGAGGGATGACAAATGAGGTGGTTTTGATCGATTCGACTCCTTTGAATAACTTTAAAAATGACCTCAACGATGCAGCTGAGAGCAAAAAAACACTTTGTTTGGGAAGAAGGATTATAGTGTCTAACTAGTCTAGCCTGCCTAACAGGCTTTATTGTGTGTCTGGGTGTGTGTGTGTGTGTGTATAATTCATTTGGTGCAGATTAAATATTGGAATAATTCACACATTTTTTATAAAGGGATAATCACTTCTCCCAGTAGAACACTAACAGCAATACTATGAAACCATGATGAAGTGAAATGTGAACAATATTACAGTTTAGCAGTGTTATAGTACAAACGCCTCACTGTTACTCTGCTACTGACCCACATTAATACACAGGACATGACCATGAATTTTAGATCCCATCACAGGTCTCGCTCTGCGTCCCACATGTAAATTCATTCCTTCATTCATTCATTCATTCCCTCGGGTCACAGGGAGTCTGTGTCTATCTCAGGCGTCTATGGGCATTAAGGCAGGATACACTCTGGATGGAATTTCAACCCATCGCAGGACACACACACACACAATTTTCATCACAGTTGCCAATCAACCTACCGTGCATGTTTTTTGGACCGGGGGAGGAAGGGAAACCGGAGAACCCGGAGAAAAACCCCCTGAGACGGGGGGAGAACATGCACAAACTCCACACACACATGGGGCCGAGACGGGAATCGAACCCGGATCCTGGCGGTGTGAGGCGAACATGATAACCACTAAACCACTGTGCCTATCCACATGTAAATAATGTCAATAAAAACAGAATGAAAAGATTTGCAAATCTCATAATCCCATATTGTATTCACGATAGGAAGTAAGAAAATTGACCATTTTAAGGAAAGTGATTTTGAATTTGGTGTCTGTAAAAGCTCTGAATTAAAGTTGGGACCGGCAACAAAAAGTCTGGTTAAAGTAAGTGTGATTAAAATGAAAGGTCAGTAAGAAGATTGAATATACATGTTTTTTTCTTAAGAGTCTCTCAGATGGAAAGATGGAAAGAGTTTTTTCAGAATAATTTCAGCATTTTCAGAATAATGCTCCTCAACATGAAACTGCAAAACAGTTGAATATCGTCTCATTTACAGTAGAAGAACAAGAGCCTTTATTTGTCACATATACATTAAATCATTATTTTGTATATCCCACCTTTGTTTGGAAGATGTGCAGGCTCAGCCATGATACCCCTGGAGCACAGAGGGTCTCTCAAGAGCAGCAGCTTGGTGCTGTAACCCCCGACCTTCTGATCAGTAACCCAGTGCGTTAACAGAGCTACACCCCTCCGCCTCCCAGTATATAATATCATTGTGTGGAAGAGATGAGGGCAAGAATCAATACCGGATGCCTGTGTTTGTGGGGCCCTCTGGCTTCATTCGCGATTCATTAAATAATCACTGCATGGCTCATTCACACCCCCAGAAACACTGGTGTCATAAGTATTCCCCATTTAGTCCTCAGGTAGAAAGTTGAGATACTAGGGTTTAAAAAGACTTCTATCGAAAGCTATTACAAAATGACTTAAAGTGTAAAAAGTAATGTAAGGGGAAAAAGTGCTATAAAGGACAAAAGCGTAGGCCAGGGGTGGGCAATTATATTTTCCAAAGGGCCACATGAGAAACCTGAGGTGTGATCGTGGGCCGAACCAACAATAACGTTGAACATAACTTATGTTCAATATGAGTTTTTTCCACTTGTAAAGAGCAGTTAAAGATATGTTCATTATGTTACCAAAAGAATAAGGGTATTCTATTTAAGGAAAGGGGGAAAAAACGTTGTATTGCTCCTTCATTTTTCTCACTGAGCATACTCCAACAATGTCAGCGCTGTTGTGCGGTTATACTGGTGCGGCAAAGAAGCAGAAGCAGTTCAGCGGGCCGGATTAAAAGGACCAAGGGGCCGGATGTGGCCCCCGGGCCGTAGTTTGCCCACCCCTGGCGTAGGCAGTAGTGGAGGCAGTCTTTTTTTGAGTAACGACCCCAACACTGGTTATGTCCTTGCTGGAATGTGATGTGATTTGTGTCGTGTGCAAGTGCGATGGATGGCGTACAAACTTTGAATGGTATAAGTTTATATCTCATCCAAACACCATTTTTTTGGAACAAGCAAAAATACAGATAATGGTCTGAAAATGTAATGAGTAGAAATAAAAAGTCAGCTGAAAAATAATTACTCCACTAAATATAGAGCCCCAAAAGTTCTACTTAAGTAAGGTAATGGAGGATTTGTACTTTGTTACTTGACACCTCGGCCCAGAAACCATCGTCTGTCATCAGTTTTCCATGTCATGCAGAAATGCAGGTGAATCCTCAATCATGCAAAGAAAAAGTCACGTGGAGCCGTATAACGTCATCTCTGGGCCAAAGTTCATTTCAAACGTACAGAAGGGAAACTGTTCTAGGGTCAGACGGAAATTGGAAATTTTAATGCCGTGAGCACCACGTCCAAGCTAAAGAGGAGAGGAATTATCCTGCATGTTATTATCACCGATCTCAGATGGTGTGAACGTCACTTATCAAGGTTACATTTTGTCGTTTTCTCTCTCTGTATTTCCTCTCTGTTCACTGTTTATATATGCAATTATCATTTATTCTATATATCGTATATACTTATAATCATTGCTCATTTATCCACTGTATTCCCTCCACCTTTACATATGCAAATTATCATATATTCTACATATTGCATATATTTATCACTGCTTATTTACTCTCACTGTATTTATTACATCCCCCCTATATACTGTTTATACTGTTTACATATGCAAATGATCATATATTCTATATTCATTCATTCATTCATCTTCTATCGCTTTATCCGATCTTCCCTCGGGTCACGGGGAGTCTGTGTATATCTCAGGCGTCTATGGACATTAAGGCAGGATACACCCTGGATGGAATGCCAACCCATCGCAGGACACACACACACACACACACACACACACACACACACACACATTCATACACTAGGGACAATTTTCCAAGGTGCCAATCAACCTACCGTGGATGTTTTTTGGACCGGGGGAGGAAACCGGAGAACCCGGAGAAAAAACCCCTGAGACACGGGGAGAATATGCACAAACTCCACACACACATGTCCGAGACGGGATTCGTACCCGGACCCTGGCGGTGTGAGGCGAACATGCTAACCACTAAACCACCGTGCCCTATATATTCTATATATTGCATATATTTATCACTGCTTATTTACTCTCACTGCATTACATCCCCCTTTATACTGTTTATATATGCAATATATCATATTTCTTTATATTGTACATATGCAAATGATTTATTGTTATATAGTGACTGTATATATTAATTGTTGCACCGTGAAAATGCCTATAAAGTTGAATCTAATCTAATCTAATTTGTGGTTGTGAAATTTCCATCTTCCATCCGAAAAAGTTCTCCTTCCGAAAAGGCGTCTCGTACTTCATCAGGACAGCACTGGTTACTTACTGCATCTGTTATAATAGCATGACTATGTAGGGGAAGAATCCAGGTGCTGAATTGACCTGCTTTTCTGTGAAACATCTGAAAACATCTGGCGTGTCGAGAAACAACAACAAAAACAACACCTCAAACTGTTGAGCAGCTACAATCCTGTACCAGACAGGACATTCCTCACAGCAACCGGCTTCTTCACTGCCCAGGTGTACAGACAGGATGTCCCACCCTACAAAACAAACACCAACAACGAACACCCCTGTCCGCAAATTAACCCCTGTTCGGGTTAGACAAAAAAAAAAAACGCGCCACTAGTGAGTGGAGTCGCTTAACGAACGCAGAGCATAGCGAAGGAGTGTAATACCCACGTAATGCCTACCACCTCCTCCTCCTCCTCCTCCTCCTTCCATCTCAGATGGTGTGAACGTATAATTCTATCACTTATCAAGGGTACATTCTTTTTTTTCCGTTTTTCTCTCTCTGTATTTCCTCTCTGTTCACTGTTTATCATTTATTCTATATATCGTATATACTTATAATCATTGCTCATTTATCCACTGTATTCCCTCCACCTTTACATATGCAAATTATCATATATTTGATATATTTGATATATTTATCACTGCTTATTTACTCTCACTGTATTTATTACATCCCCCCTATATACTGTTTATGCTGTTTACATATGCAAATGATCATATATTTTATATATTTCATATATTTATCACTGCTTTGGATAAATTAGCGAAGGAGTGTAATACCCACGTAATGCCTTCCTCCTCCTCTTCCTCCTCCTCCTCCCTCCATCACCACACACGTATTAAACACCACATTACTGTATTATTTTATTCATTTTAAATGTATTATTTTGTATTATTTTAAGTGCAGCTTTTAGGAACGCAGTAAACTTGCGTTTTTATAGCTCATTTCTTACCAACATACTTAGAAGACATGCGTCATAAGTCTGGAGCGAAAACGCTACAAATAACGTATGAACAAATTCATGCTACGGACGAACTGTTGGAACGTAACTTGTTTATATATCTTATATCTTTATCGCAACCTTTTGCAGCCATTTGAATTGTAATGGCAGCCGTGTGTGTGTGTGTGTGTGTGTGTGTGTGTGTGTGTGTGTGTGTGTGTGTGTGTGTGTGTGTGCTTTTGTATGATTATAGACAGGAGTTTGTCAGAATGCCTTTTGAACTGCATCGTCATGTCATCCCACAAACATGCATGGCCATGTTAATTATTCATTCCTTCTTCATTTATTCATCACGAAGCACCACAGAGGGAGACGGATGGAAATGACCAGCCAGAGCTCGTGTTACCCCGAGCTTTAAACTATGGGTGCATTCAAATGCGGCCATGCTCTCATGATTAGAAAGCTAAGATGTGTTTCATAGCCCACACACACACACACACACACACACACACACACACACACACACACACACACACACACACACATGCATACATGAAGATACATACAGTATTCTCTATTACTGTAATGCTGAAAGAGTGATAGAGAAATCCAATCAAAGTGAACCCCCCCCACCTCTCTCTCTCTCTCCCTCTCTCTCTCTCTTTCTCCCTCCCCCTTCATTTTTCCTCTACTCCTGTCTTGCTCTCCATTAACAGACAGTCCCCATTAGGGCAATCACTTACAGCCCCTATCGATTCCTCCTCCAGTTCTGACTCATGCTTGGTGTGCACCCCCCACCCACATCACCACACACACACACACACACACACACACACACACACACACACACACACACACACACACACACACACTAATCACTGCAACCTATTGATTTCCACCCTGGAAACCACTGACCTGTAAAGCTAGTTTTAGTTGTGTTTTTGACTCTATACAGCATACAGGTGATGGGGAAAGAGAACGCGAACAAGAATATCCGCTTTAAATATCGATATGTTTGATCAGCATGTTCACTACGAGGACATCAGCCAGGGAGATATATATATAATATATATATATATATATATATATATATATATATATATATATATATATATATATATATATATATATTATATAGATGTGCATGTGTCTTTATTTTCTCAAGACATTCTGATCTCTAATGTAAATAGGTTATAAATAGGTTATGCCACGTTCCTAAGTGATCTGTTTTCAGTTAGACGAGAAGAAAATAATAAATACAGAATAAAAGTTAACGTGACTTGTAGACGATCGAAATGGCATCAAACTGCTTCCAGCCCCAACACAGCAAATTTAATGTATATATTCCACTAATGCCAGTACTTGACACGTATCATATTGGAGGCACTAAATGTGCAATTACAGAATCTGCCTGAAACCAAAAACACATAAATAATTCGTTTTATATGACTGTAAATAATATCAGGCAATAAGGGGTTAATGTGTGTTACTAAAAGCACAAGATGTGAAAGGGAACATTTATCAAACCTGAAAGCAGCAAAAAAAAAAAGGTGTTTCAGTTTTCCATAATATTACTATCAATTATAATAGAACAGAACTTTCACCTCAACACCCCATAATACCAATCTTTATCGTCTACTTAACTTAACTAAGTTTAATGAAAAGATTCCTTTGTTCATACCAGCGCCGCCAATTTAATCGCAATTAATCAAAAGATTCTCAAGGTTAATCGAACATCAATCGTATATTTTCAATGTACTGTAACAGATGTTATAATTATATACATTTCACTCAAAATATCTCCCTTTAATAACATTATTAATTGTTTACTATTTTACTCTGGAAATGATTCTTTAAATATTAATTTCTTGTTAATTTCAATGTTATTTTGTTTAGTGTTGGTTTGAAGTGTAAAATATGGGACGTGGCTCCTTTAAGAATTGTGTTCCGGTTGCTTTTCCATATAAACTGGTGATACGGTGTTTAGGTTATTCGGAAGCGCTTTATTGCGTTCAGTAAAAATGTGCTTTATTGCGTAATACGGATTTGGGAATGCGAATGCGCTTGCGTAAGGTTCCATACGGTAATATACACTAATATAGTGAGGAGATCGTACCTGTTGTGAATGCGCAGATAGTAGGTGTAATTCAGGGGGGAAATTAGGAAGCATGAGTGGATGCACTGAACGTTTATTTATTCATTTATTCTTATTTGTTCTTTGTTGTCATTCATTCACCAACACAACGCAGAGTGAAGGAGCAGATCACTCACATTGTAATGCACACTGCCTTAATCACACGTTAATAACATTAGTGCTGTTAAAGTGAATAAATGCATTAAAAAGGCGTTAATAACGTTAACTTATTTGAAGCAACAAACCTATATGTACTAAACTCTTTATCTCTGTAAAGTTGATTTAGGACAATGCTGATTGTTAAAAGTGCTATATTGAATTTTGTGACTCCATTCACCTTTAATGCTTGACAGATATTGATCACTAATAAAATAAAATATGGCACATTAAATATGTTTTACGGCACTCGTATTTTCGTGGAACAGACTACACAACACAACACAACACAGACTGTAAAAGACAACACAGACTACACAAGAAACACGGATTTATATCGATAATGCAGACTGTACAAGACAATATATAATATACAGCTTAAATACTATAACAATGTACAGAGTATATGGCAGATCAGTAAGAGATGCACTACCATGCAGAAATGATGTGCCAAACAATATGTGACAAATAATAATTGATTATAAACAATTATTGATTACAAATATTGATTATAAACATGAGGGGCACGGTGGCTTAGTGGTCAGCACGTTCCCCTCACACCGACAGGGTTATGGGTTCGATTCTTGCCTCCACCATGTGTGTGTGGAGTTTGTGCATGTTCTGTGCATCAGGGGGTTTTTCTCCGGGTTCTCCGGTTTCCTCCCGGTCCAAAAACATGCACAGTAGGTTGATTGGCACCTTGGAAAATTGTCCCTAGTGTGTGAATGTGAGTGCCTGAGATAGACACAGGCTACCCGTGACCCGAGGGAAGATGAATGAATGAATGATTATAAGCATTAAAATAACTCTTTGCATTCAACGATGCTTTTTTAGTTCTAATTGAACCAAGATCACATTTTAGGACCAATCAGTGGTCAGTCATTAGTAGTACATGACAAGCTGGAGGCGGGATTAAGGAGCAGGCAGCCAATGACAAGCCAGACGCAGTCAACCATGTGACCGACTACTGAGGTGGATTAATGCCACTGTGCACGTGTCTGAAAAAGAAACATCATAATACTATTCTGGAACATTCCACAACCCTGAAAGCAACAGAATGGACTACATGGGTGTTGTTGTTATTATTATTGTTGTTGTTTTTATGGATTCAATAACTCTGATATTATGCTAGAATTTTCCTTACACCATTTCAAAACAAGTTTACATTAACACTCCACCCTTGTCTCCTCTCTGTTCTCAATTCTCTCTGGCTCAGTACAAACATATTAGAGAAGAGGAGGAGGTGGACAAATAAAAGCAGGGAAGTGTAAAAGGACGAGTGGGAGAGGTCAACAGAAGGATGTTGTTTTCTTTTTTATGAGTAAATAATAATCTTAAAGATGTTGGCAGAGAGAGAGAGAGAGAGAGAGAGAGAGAGAGAGAGAGAGAGAGAGAGAGTATATAATTTGTAGGGGCAAGTAGAAGAGATAGATATACAGAGAGTAAGGGGCGAGAGAGAGAGAAAGAGAAGGGCAGTGGGGGGAATACCCACATGAGATAGATAGATATAGATAGATAGATAGATAGATAGATAGATAGATAGATAGATAGATAGATAGATAGATAGATAGATAGATAGATAGAGATAGAGAGAGAGAGAGAGAGAGAGCAGAGAGAGAAGAGAGAGAGAGAGAGAGAGAAGAGAGAGAGAGAGAGAGAGAGAGTAGAGAGATAGAAAGAAGAGAGATAATTTGTAGGGGCAAGTGGGGGAATACCCACATGGAGATAGATAGATAGATAGATAGATAGATAGATAGATATAGATAGATAGATAGATAGATAGATAGAGAGAGATAGAGAGAGAGAGAGAGAGAGAGAGAGAGAGAGAGAGAGAGAGAGAGAGAGAGAGAGAGAGAGAGTATATAATTTGTAGGGGCAAGTGGGGGAATACCCACATGGAGATAGATAGATAGATAGATAGATAGATAGATAGATAGATAGATAGATAGATAGATAGATAGAGAGATAGAGAGAGAGAGAGAGAGAGAGAGAGAAAAGAGAGAGAGAGAAGAGAGAGAGAGTATATAATTTGTAGGGGCAAGTGGGGGAATACCCACCCATGGATATAGATAGATAGATAGAGAGAGAGAGAGAGAGAGAGAGAGAAGAGAGAGATGGAACGAGAGAGAGAGAGAAAACAGTGAGGGAGTAAATGTTTCTTTAGCTGGCTTTCATTTTACACCTACTTTCTTCTTCTCCTCCTCTCTCTGTCATCTCTCTCTCTCTCTCTCTCTCTCTCTCTCTCTCTCTCTCCTCCCCCTCCCACCTGTCTCTCATTCCCTCCCACACTCTGTCGTGCAGCATGAGAAAACTGAGCCTCCAGCCCATATTTAAAGATGCATGAGGAGGAGAACACTGCTCTCCCTCTCCATCTCTCTCTCTCCTTCTCTCTCTTTTTCACATATCACACACACACACACACACACACACACACACACACACACACACACACACACACACACACACACACACAATTTCCTTGAAATACTATTACATGATAATTACACATCTGAGCACCTACCATATGCCGTTATCAGTTATATTGATCACATACTATTTACACGGTACAGATAAAAGCAAAATGTGTCAGGGGACCAAAATATGATGTGTTATGAACAGCGGTAACACCCATTCTGGTTTTATTTCTAGTAGAGAAAGGCCCCCCCACCACCCCCCACCCCCCTTCTGCAGATGCTCAGGTGCGAAAATTGAGTAACAGAATGGTGAAGAAAATAAAAAAGATATACAAGAGGGAAAAGGAAAAGTGGAGCAAATGATGAAACGGAGAAAATGACGCAAACCTAAAACAAAACAAATGTTTTGTTGATTCCACACAGAAATGAACACAATGAATAATTAAATATGCGTTTCCTCCCAAAATGTGATCGTACACTATATGCAGTGGTTAAACTCCCAAGGGGTCCCACAAGGGGGCGTTGTCAGACCAAAGTTGATGTGACACTGTACCCTTACATTTTTCATTTCACGGTTTAAACCCAATTAATCTTTTTTAATAAATATACAGTGTGATTTCCAGACGTATATAGGTATATCTGGTTTTAACAGATTAATGTAGTGTAATAATACAAAACTTGCTAGGATTAAATGTTATCTCCACACTGTTTTGCTTACTATGTAAAAAGCTCATTAATTCTAGGTATATATGTATGTGAGAGATTCTTTTATTGTGCCATTCATCTTCAGTAATAACTTCTTTTCCCATTCTGTGGATCCAGATCCTAACGGTCATGGATAAAATGTCAATCACGATTTTTCTCCATGGGAATTGAGATCACAATTCTCATTTTTTTCAACCAACATTTATTGCACTCAAGTACAAAAAAAAAGTGCTGAAGTGACAAAAATATCCTACGAATAACTATAAAAAAAACAAACAGTAACAGCGTGTGAATGTAGCGTGATGTGAACGCAGGGAGGCTGGTTATCACTTCTGCGTGGAGTGAACTCTACACACGTAACCGACGCCGTCGTGAGCGTTTTATACTTCTGCGTCGCTCTGCAGTGACTATTCACAAACACTAGTTGGCGCTGGTTGCGGTGTTTGAGTGTTTGTGTTTTGGGTTTCTGCTTTAGCAACAATGGTGACTTCCTGCAATGACAGGAATGATCCGGCAGTCTTTATAAAACGGAGGTGTTTATATTTTCTCCATGATCCTTTCGGCTGCTCGCTCCATGTCCGTTCTTTATTTCTTCACTATGGACTTTAAAAATGGCGGTACGGGGGAATACGGCGGAATTCGTACCATGCAACACCAGAAATACGCCGCCGAGACGACCAATCACAGACCTCGCGCTCTGTGTGACGCGTAGTTACTTTTTTGGAGAGGTGCGGGTCAGGTTATGGAGTAGGTTATGCCACATGCCATACACCATAACCTCCACGCAGAAATAAAAACCAGACTCTGAAGTGAATCACGTTATTCAGAAATGAGATTGTATATATGTATGATTCAAGATCATGATGTTTTTATTTTGATTAATCGTGCAACACTAATAGACTACTAAAATTATTCATAAGGTAGAGTATAACAATATTTTGAACAGAGAAATAAAGACACAGTTGCTTTATTATACTAAATTCACTGCACGTAAAGCAATTTTTTACAACCCTATTTTTTTCCCTGTATAAAAGGAATGTCTAATTCATGGCCAGAATGATGGTATTATATCAGGAGTTTAAGGTACGCTGAATGGTAAGAAGTGAATATATCCATAGACAAATAGTAATTCAGTGTCGAATGAGAAACACATGGTAGTCACATGAGTCTTCACAACTTCACATCAGTCTCTCTAGGTCTCCCCAGTCCCCTGTTATTGTTGTTAAATGGATGAATGTAGGTGCGACAAAATCGCAGCTATGAACTGGTACGAATTCACAGAGTGAGGCCGGTGAGTGCCGAAGCATGTAGAACACAAAAACCTCATTTTCGCTTTTGCATCAGCCACTATATTCTCACATTGCATCTGGAAGCAATGTCTGCACAAGAGGAGCTTTACCAAAAAGCTTTCCATGGGGAAACAGCTGCACACACACACACACACACACACACACACACACTGAACATTACTATGCACAATGCCAAGCATCAGCTTGAGTGGTGTAAAACACACTGCCACTGGACAAATGTGTTCTCTGGGGTGATTAATCACGCTCCAGTATCTGTCTGTCTCTACGATTAATCTGAGTTTGATGGATGCCACCTAACAGACTTGTGCATGAGTTAAGCGGAGAAGGGATAATGATCTGGGGCTGTTTTACCCTTAATTCTAGTGAAATACAAAGCTAACACTACTGCATGCAGAGTCATGTTACACAACTGTATGTGTCCATATCTTTGGTGCGTTTGTTGCTGAGGGACTCCACAGAGCCCTGACCTCAAGCCACCTTTGGAATGAATAGAATAGAAACGAATAGAATAAGCTTTATATTACAGCACAGTGAAATCCTTTCTTGATTAGAAGCTGGAGTCAGGCATACAGCGTCCCTGGAACAGAGTGGGTTAACTTGTTGAAGGAACTTGCCAAGGGCGATCAGCAGCTCCGATCAGCAGCCCAGCGCCTGAGACCACTGAGGTACCCGAAAAGCGCAGGGTCAGCCATGATACAGAACCCCTGGGGCACAGAGGGTAAAGGGCTTTGCTCAAAGATTAGCAGCTTGGCGATACCGGGGCTCGACCCCTCGACCTTCTGATCAGTAGCCCAGTGCCTTAAACCGCTGATCTACACCCCCCCACACACACACACACTCCTCATTTCCCTGAATACAAACAGCAAACCAATCTTTCTTAAAAATGTAGACAACTCATTAAGGTGTTAGTCAATGCTCATGGCTTTGGAATGTCATGTCCAACAAGGTCCATTTCAATGTCAAATTGAGATTGTAGGTCATGATGGACTCCAGAACATGATATTTTATACTAATATTAGCTTGAATGTTTCTACTGTGAATCATGTGTGATTGTTTAATGAGTGTTTATAATTGTTTATGTGTTGATCCATCTAGTAAACAATGAATTTACAAGGATTAAACAATAACCCACCAAGAGATACAGTTAGGAGAGACTTAGGAGACCCACCCACATCACACGTTTCCAAACCGTCCACATGATTAAAACAGGAGAATTAAAGTGTTACTTTTGTTATCTTATAATACAAAGTTAAAGATTCTTTTAAAAGGTACATTTACACATTTAATGTGGGATGATGAGAAGTATGTTTCTATCTTGGAACAGTGAATAAATTTCACAATAAAGCAAGTATCGCAAATGTGTGTATGTGTAAAGATTCCCTACCTTGATCATTTTTTATTTTCAACAGGCCGCGTTCTGATTGACTACAATTCCAAACAAATAGGATTGTAAACATTCATTCATTCATCTTCTAGCGCTTTATCTGATCTTCCCTCGGGTCACGGGGAGTCTGTGTCTATCTCAGGCGTCTATGGGCATTAAGGCAGGATACACCCTGGATGGAATGCCAACCCATCCAAGGTGCCAATCAACCTACCGTGCATGTTTTTGGACCGGGAGGAAACCGGAGAACCCGGAGAAAAACCCCTGAGGCACGGAGAGAACATGAATCCGACCCGTGCCCCTTCAGGAAAATTGAAAAATATGCCACCCATGGCCGAGACGGGAATTCATTCGGACACATCGTGCAAACTCCACACACACATGACCGAGACAGGAATCGAACCCGGATCCTGGCGGTGTGAGGCGAACGTGCTAACCACTAAACCACCGTGCCTCTTCAGGATGGTAAACAATAATTATAAAATATTTTATTTCACAAAAATAGAATTTGAAGGGAAAAAATGGACGGTAATATTGAATTAACAAGGCGAGAAAGGGAAAACAAAAGGCTGGTAAATTAAGTGTAAAAGGAAAGAACTGAAGGAACCTTTTGCAACGTTTAACAGTTCTGTAATATGACTTGTTATAAAAAGAGGAAAAGTATCTCAGACGTAAATACACTTATTTACACTTATTTTGTTGCAATTTTTTTCATCACTTCCTCGAGCAAATGGTCTCTCAGCCGAGTCGGTTTGCTTCATTCACTGCCTCTGCGTCGGGGGTGGGGGGGGTTGTCTCGGGCGTCGCCAGAGTGCAGCCGACTTTTCAGACGACTCTTTAGACGAGCACACCATGAGGTTGGCGTTTTTCTTCGCCATTTTTTCTCCTGCATGGCGATCGTGGTCGGGGGAAACTTTATCCACTGTTTAAGATAATGGTCGACCACAAAGTCACGGAACAGATTCATTCGTTTTCCATTAATTCTTATGGGATAATTCGGGTCTCGATGTCGTCAGTTTCGGGGATCATCGTTTTCCAAGGATCTCCGAGGCACCACTGTATGGGCAGAAGCTCACCAAGAAATGTGACTCGAATTAACATTGTGAAGATCTCATCATCTACAGTACATGAGATCATCCAGATGTTCTGGGAGATTTGGGGAAATTTCTGTGTGACAAATCAATTTAGGATTTTCGGGCTGTCGTGCAGCAGCACATTCCCATTAACACCTGCAGAAATCATTGTTTCCTGTGGCATCCACAAATGAAAAAAAAAATTCTTCGTTAAATCGTTAAATGCGATTTAAAATCTTCTCCAGGCCAAAGCTCATGTAAAATAAACTTAAAATATATATATATTACTATATTATATTATCCACTATATTATGGACCTCATACCCTTCTTTATCATTCTGGTAGCATGCTAACTGTATTTCACTACACTCCGAAATCAAAAAGAGTACAAAATGCCTGGGTGGAACTTGTGCTGGATTCTTTTCGACTCCGATGAACCCGCAGTACTTCATGTATTTTGTCACTGCTACATTTGGTGCTTTTCATTCATTCATTCATTCATTTTCTAGTGCTTTATCCGATCTTCCCTCTGGTCACGGGGAGCCTGTGTCTATCTCAGCCGTCTATGGGCATTAAGGCAGGATACACCCTGGATGGAATGCCAACCCATCGCAGGGCTCACACACATTCACACACATTCATACACTAGGGACAATTTTCCAAGGTGCCAATCAACCTACCGTGCATATTTTTTTTGGACCGGGAGGAAACCAGAGAACCCGGAGAAAAACCCCCTGAGGCACGGGGAGAACATGCAAACTCCACACACACATGACCGAGACGGGAATCGAACCCGGATCCTGCCGGTGTGAGGCGAACGTGCTAACCACTAAGCCACCGTGTCCCACATTCGGTGCTTTTCCGTTACAAATTTGCGTAAAACTTTTGCGATATTTACGAAATGTCGATAAAAAACTGTTGTTTCCATTTACCATATTATGTGAGTAAAACTCGTCCTCTCGTCATCCATCAACGCTCCTCTAGTAGTTCAGTCATCCTTCACTCCAGCGATTCCAGATCAACCCGGAAGTCAGTCGCTCCATACTTCACACCATGAGCTTCTAGGCTTCAGAACTTGAGATCTCCCTCCTACGTTGACGAAGACCAGTCCTAGTTTTTCTCCTCAGTTGTCTGTCCTCGCTTTTCTTTCCCTTATTTCCTGTGTTCGCATCTTTTCTAAACAAACTTGTCTATGTTAGTTTTTACCCCTGTTGTCCGGCTGCTTCCCTGACATCATTGTTGTCCTCGTTTATTTCTTACAACCCCGAATATTTCCACGGTTTGTCATTAAGTAATTGGGAAGTGGAAGAACAATCATACGTGGTTTTTAAGATTTTTATAAATAAATCGTGGCATGCATATTAACACTTTGTCGCACCATTTTTCACTGCAATTACAGCTGCAAGTCTTTTTCTGTAAGTCTCTACCGCTACAGCTAGACACTGTATATTTTGTCCATACTTCTTTGCATAACAGCTTGAATCAGTTAACAGTTGAATCATATTGGATGGTCTGGTCTTTGACCGGACCATTTCTCACACACAAATATGGTTTGATCTCAAGCATTCCATTGTAGCTCTGGCTGTATGTTTAGGGTCGTTGTTCTGCTGGAAGATGAACCTCTGCCCAAGTCGCAAGTCCTTTGCAGCCTCTAATAGGCTTTCTGTTTAATAGCTTTCTAGGATTTCCCTGTATACAGCGCCACCCATCAACTCTGACCAGATTCCCTGTCCCTGTTGAAGAAAAGCATGCCACAGCATGATGCTGCCACCACCATGTTTCACAATGGGGATGGTGTTCGGTTTCCACCACACATAGCATATAGGCCAAAAAAGTTACATTTCGGTCAAATTTGACCACATACGTCTCCTCGACATGACTTGTATCATACTGAAAACGGGACGACAACTTCTTTTTGTCAACAATGGCTTTCTTCTTGCCACTCTTCTATAATAGCCAGATTGGTGGACTAATAGTTGTAGTCCTGTTGACAGACTGCCAGGTGAGATAGCGTTGGACCTCTGCAGCTCCTCCAGAGTTACCATGCTCCTTCTGGCTGCTTCTTGGATCAATGCTTTCCTTGCCCCGGCCTGTCAGGTAAGGTGGATGGTCATGTATCTTGGCTGGTTAGTAGTTGTGCCATACTCTTTCTATTTTGGATGATGGATTGAATAGTGCTCTGTGAGATGTTCAAAGCTTAGGATGTTTTTAGAACTTCTTCCTGACCTGCCATCCTCTTTAGTCTTCATGATGCAGTTGGCTCACGAATGTTCTCTAACAAACCTTCACTAGATTCTAATTACTAATTAAATGATTTCTGAAGGCACATCATTAGTAATTAGGTCTGAACACATATGCATGGCACATTTTACATTATTTGTAAAAAAAATGAATAAATCTTTGTCCAGTCATAATTATGTGATACCTTTGTGTTGGTCTATCACAGAAAATCCCAATAAAATATGTTTGTGTTTGTGGTTATAACATAACAATATGTAGAAATATTCAAGGGGTATGAATGCTTTTGCAATTCACTGTATAAATCACCGGTCAGGCGTGATATAACACCTCTTTTTCTTCAGATTTTATTGAAATTTAAGCAATAACAGAAGTATATGGAAAACCTTAATGTTGTTCAGCATTGGAAGTAAATTACGGCTTGAAAGTTTATTCTAACACGTCCTAGCGGTGTAGCAATTTTGAGTGATTACTTTAAATATTCTCTGGATGTATAAAATCACTGTTGACTGTACTACAACACCCTCTCAAACAATGTTTGTACACTATTACTGCAGATAAACCGTTATAACCCCTTTTCAAGGGTTTCAAATCTTTCCTTTAGAGAGAACCAGGACACAAGTTTCTGAAAGTCAGATGTAGGGCTGCACCATTAATCAAGGGGGAAAAAACACGATCACAATTTATACATATATACAATATCATTTCTAAATCACTGCGATTCACTTCCGCGAGACATATGAAGTCTGGTTTTTACTTCTGTGCCGATGCCTACCCTACACTGTAACCTACACCATAACCTACACCGTAACCTACACCGTAACCTACACCGTAACCTACACTGTAACCTACACCATAACCTACACTGTAACCTACACTGTAACCTACACCATAACCTACACTGTACCCTACACTGTAACCTACACTACACCTAACCTACACTACACCGTAACCTAACCTACACCTACTACCGTACACCTAACCTACACCATACACCATACCTACACCTACACAGTAACCTACACCATAACCTACTGTAACTACACTGTAACCTACACAGTAACCTACATCTAACCTACACACAAACCTACACAGTAACCTACACCATAACCTACCTACACACTGTAACCTAACCTACACCTGTACTACCTGTAACCTACACCATACACCGTAACCTACACTGTAACCTACACCGTACCCTACACCGTAACCTACACCGTACACCGTAACCTACACCATAACCTACACCGTACACCTACACCGTACCTACACCGTAACACCGTACACCATAACCTACACCGTAATGAACCTACACCATAACCTGTAACCTACACCATAACCTACACCGTACACCTTACCTACACCTACGTAACCTACACCGCTAACCTACACCTAACCCTTAACCTACACCGTAATCTACACCTACACCATAACCTACACACGTAACCCCTACACCGTAACCTACACACTGTAACCTACACACCGTACCCTAACCTACACCGTAACCTACACACCGTAATACCTACACCGTAACCTACACCTACACCGTAATACACCAAACCTAACCTACACCGTAACCTACATAACCTACACCTACACCGTAACCTACACCACCGTAACCTACACCGTACCCTACACCGCAACCTACACCATAACCTACACCGTAACCTACACCGTAATAACCTACACCGTAATCTAACCTACACCTACACCGTAACCTACACCATAACCTACACCGTAACCTACACCATAACCTACACCTTAACCTACATAACTACACCATAACCTACACCGTAATCTACACCTTAACCTACACCGTACCCTACACCGTAATCTACACCGCAACCTACACTGTAACCTACACCTTAACCTACACCCTACACCTAACCCGTAACCTACACCATAACCTACACCATAACCTACACCATAACTACCTACACCTTAACCTACACCTTAACCTACACTTAACCTACACCACCTTAACCTACACCTACTTACCATTACCTACACACCTTAACCTACACCATGCCATAACCTACACCATAACCTACACCTTAACCTACACCATAACCTGATGATGCACCTCTCCAAAAAATTAACTACTCGTCACGTCGACGTTGAGTGCGAGGTTTGTGATTGGCTGTCTCGGCAGCGTATTTCCATTGTATCGGCATACGTATTCCTCCGTACCGCCATTTTATAAAGACTGCCGGATCATTCCTGTCATTGCAGGAAGTCACCATTGTTGCTAAAGCAGAAACCCCAAAAACACCAAAACTGAACCTGCGTTCACATCATGCTACGTTCACACGCTATTGCTGTTTTTTTTTATAGTTATTCATAGGATATTTTTTGTCACTTCAACACTATTTTTGTACTTGAGTGCAATAAAAAATGAGAATTGTGTGAGAGAACAGTGATCTCAATTCCCACAGAGAAAAATTCATATTTGATTGCCATTTTAGCAAAGGACTGTGCAGCCCGTTACACTACTGAAGATTATAAGACAAGTCTTACAGACCATTAAATTAAATATGAAATGTTTATTTCAAGCTTTTTGTTTATAGGAAAGACGGTGAAAGGACGTTTCCTCGGTGTGTGTGACACAAACTGTCAAACAAATGAGGAAGCGTGATGGACTGGGGCTGGATCTGGTCTCTGAGACTCTGTGTACAGAGTGTACAGAACCCGGACCTGAACCTACTTTCACAGCACCACGCTATACCCTCTGGAACACACCTTGTTGATCAGGGTTTCTTCATGTAGATAAATAATGATATTTCCAGCCTGTGTGAGAGATTCTTTACAAGAACAAGACATTAGGCTTCAAATCATGATCATAATAACCAGCACAGTCTTCACACTTAAAGCCCTTCAAGCTGGATTGGGATTAACTGGACAGAAAGCTGGATTCAAACCAAACCTTTTCTTTGTGGGAATTTCTACAACAGTGATAAAACGATTACTTATTTTTAATACACACATCTGCCTGTTGTATTATTTTACTGTCCAAATGAGGAAGTGAAGCAGTGGCAATAATGGTGATAGATGTAAAGCTATGATCAGTGTCTTACTGCTTAGGAGATGGAGGAGTTAAGAGGAACAAGTTGCCTTGGCAACAGAAAGGTCTTTGCATGCTTGTTTTGAGCTGCAAATTAGGTTTTTTTTTGTGGCAAACTGAATTTGCCTCTGATAAGTAGTCCAGTGGGTGAGTTTCCATCACCTCAGTGGCTTTATGCAGGTTGAATGAAGAGAGGACTCACACTAGAAGAGATTTTCTTTGTGTGGCTGTAAAATAACATACTCGTTTATCGGGCGTCTCATATCCACGAAGGAGGATCACTAAAGAGACTCACGATCACATTAGTGTTAAGCATGCTAAAATAGTTATCGCATATTTTTTAATTCATATATACCTATACACACACATAAACTCCATAATATGGTTTATAATATAATATACTGTTTAACAAAATGTAATTATATAAATACTACCAGTCAGCTTGGGAAAACTGAAGACGGAGCTCTAAAACCTGGCATTGTGCTTGGTCTAAACCTTGATTTGTTTATTTATTTATTTATTTTATGCATTAGGTGCATTAAAGAGTGATCTTTCCCACCGCCTCGCTAATGACATTGCAGAACAAGTCCAACAATCACAAATGGATGCGTAGTTTTATTTCATGAGGCTTTATTCTGTTTCACCGGGGTAATTTCAAACACCATGCTGTATATCCAAGAGATTCATTTTCAATGTTGATTAAAATGTAAACATTTACAGCTTTTAGCCGACGCCCTTATTGTACAAAAATCAGCATACGAAAAAAGTCTCCCTCAGAGAAAAATGTAACTCTGCTATAATCGATTACAAACAACAATAATCTCAGTTGAATGTTTTTTTTTTTGGTAAACACTACTTGGTGATGAATTTGGTCTTCACCAAACAATCGCCTGATATTCTTACAAACCCATCATGACTGCTTTGCCTTGTTGACGGTGTAAATTACAGAATGTTTGTGCCGTATTTTGCTCCAAGTTCGTGCAATATATTTAGTGCAAATAATAATTAAAAAAATGAAGGTGACACTCTCCTGGAAAGCTGTTCACCAAAGTGACAAATTCATTGAAGGAGCAGAAATGAAGTCGATCTGAGACTCTGGTGAATGACATTAGGTCCCCATCTTGTGGTAAAAATGTGTCATCCGTCCCATGCTTTGTGTTGTATTTTTCCATTGGTTTATGGACCATTGGTATGCACGACCACAATACAGTCTCAAGAACAGACGGATGCATTTCTTATTAAACATTGTGGCCCCATTTCATAAAGAAATCTTTTATTGCTTACTGCTATAAGAATGTGTCATCATAAAGACAAGAGCTGCTTTGACACTAATTGGCAAATAATACACACAGCGATCATTTTGACATGTTTTGGTCGTCAAAAGATAGAATTAGTTCTGAAGAGAATAAATGTGCCTACCTACACCATAGTGCTTGGGGATATTCTATAAACTTCAGGTGACATGGACTATTGTTGTACATCATTACAGACCTCGACAAAAAGCCTTCATTTCATCCTCTGGTGTCACCATGGCTCTGCTCCCTTGTTGCTTGGCAACGCTGTGCTCCTACAAAGTGAGGCGAATATGGATGACTTTCACATTTTGAAGACTGGACAAACACCACACACATGTCAAATGGACATTACAGCAAGAGCTTTCATGGTTACGAATGGTAATAATGCGGCAGATTTTAAATGTGGGCAAAGTGTACCTCCAGAAGAGACACGGAGAGTTTCTATTTAATCAAATACACAAATCAGAACGCTACTTAATGCAAAACAAGTTCGATAAATAATGTATACAGACACAACACATTGTGCATGCTGTCAGAGAGACGAGTCCTTTTCATGGTTCTATTGATGCATATTTGGTATTTTTTGCACAGTCATTTGATAAATGGTATGTTTTTGCAGAAAGAATCAGCAGTAAAGCCATGCAGGAAAAGATGCATATTTAGGTATTGCTTTGTAACTTGTTTTTCATTCATATGTATTTAGATAAGATATACTGTACCTTCAAAATATAAATCTAAAAGTACACACACTGTACAATAAATACATGTAATATCAGTAGATTTAACAGTAAAATACTATAGAAATTATACGGCATAAAACCATATTTCACACAACTTGCAATAACTGTAGAATCCATTTTACAGAGTATTAGAGTAAATTTAACAGATCAAAACATATAAAAATATCATTTATTGCAGTAAAATGAACAATATTCTATATTACTTATAAGCGATAAGTAGTTTTAACAGTGAAAGAATGTCAAATATGAAAGTATGTATGTGAGTATAAAATGTGTAAGTATAAAAAATAACCGTTTTATATATATATATATATATATATATATATATATATATATATATATATATATATATATATATATATATATATATATATATATAAAACATGACATTACTGTTTAATTAACATTTACAGTTTACAGTTTAATTAACACACAGTTAATGTAAATACAAGAAAACAATACTTTTTGCATTATAGATATACAATATACACACACACACACACACACACACACATATACACGTGGTGCATAAATGCGAAAGAAAATAAACAAACACTTTCAAATAAAATTGCAAATCGGTTTAAAATGGTTTTATGGCACAAAAGTTGTATATAAGTTATAAGTAAATAAATAAATCACATGGCTTATTGCATGCTTGTGCACTCAGCAGTTGGATAGGAACAAAACATACACAAGGTATTACTTGCCACCCAGGAGACTCGGATGGTCACTATTCTGACCTCCAAGAGATTTCTAGATGGCTGGCCCTTCAATCCCATCCTCCAATTTCCATTCCTGCTCCTCTTCCAGTGTCTTATGTTCCATCGCTTCTCATCCAGTTTTCTTTCAAGCTAATGGCTGCTCTCTCAGGCAGATCCATAATGTAATATATTAATGCACTTACTTCACCTTTGCAGGGAAATTTAAGCTGGACTTCAATTACCTCAGCTGTGGCCATGAAGAATCAAGATGACTGCTAAGCCTCCAACAACACATCTGCAGTGTGGTGGAGTGCGCTGTTCAGTTTCACACCATTATGGAGTCAAGTGCCTTTAACCGCCAATCACTAATTGCTGGGCCCGATGCCAGGTTCCTGTGCTGAATGCCGTCATCTCCTACCCTCCGTTCTCTTCCATGTATTTTGATCTGGCTCCATGCACCATCTAATTCAGATGTATACAAATTGTATTTACCAGAACCATCCAGAGATATATCAGCTGCCTTTGAATCCAGAACGGTCTAGAGATGTACCAGTTCCCTTTGGATCCAGAAGCTTCTAGAGATGTACTAGCTGCCTTTGGATCCAGAACCGTCTAGACAGGTATTAGATCCCTTTGGATCCAGAACCATCCAAAGATGTACCAGATCCCTTTGGATCCAGAAGCATCTAGAGATGTACCAGTTCCCTTTGAATCCAGAATCGTCTAGAGATGTACTAGCTGCCTTTGGATCCAGAACTGTCTAGACAGGTATTAGATCCCTTTGGATCCAGAACTATCCAAAGATGTACCTGATCCCTTTGGATCCAGAAGCGTCTAGAGATGTACCAGCTGCCTTTGGATCCAGAACCATTCAGAGATATACCAGCTCCCTTTGAATCCAGAACCATTCCTTTGGATCCAGAAGAGTCTGGATCCAGCTGCCTTTGGATCCAGAACCACCTAGACAGGTACTAGATCCCTTTGGATCCAGAAGCGTCTAGAGATGTACCAGATGCCTTTGGAACTAGAACCGTCTAGAGATGCATCAGCTCCCTTTGATTCCAGAACCGTCTAGACAGGTATTAGATCCCTTTGGATCCAGAACCATCCAAAGATGTACCAGATCCCTTTGGATCCAGAAGCATCTAGAGATGTACCAGCTGCCTTTGGATCCAGAACCATTCAGAGATATACCAGCCCCCTTTGAATCCAGAACCACCCCTTTGGATCCAGAAGAGTCTAGAGATGTACCAGCTGCCTTTGGATCCAGAACCACCTAGACAGGTATTAGATCCCTTTGGATCCAGAAGCGTCTAGAGATGTACCAGATGCCTTTGGAACTAGAACCGTCTAGAGATGCATCAGCTCCCTTTGATTCCAGAACCGTCTAGACAGGTATTAGATCCCTTTGGATCCAGAGCGTCTAGAGATGCATCAGCTCCCTTTGGATCCAGATCCAGGGAACTCACAGGCATTGCAAAAACACACTAAAATAAGTAAGACAAACAGCAAAATAAAAACAGTGAAAAATGCAAAAGCAAACGCAACAAAGAGGAAAGCAAAAATGGGCACTTAAATAACCAAAGAAATAAACGAGGAGCAGGTGGAACATATTAGTGGGGTAGGGGACAGGGAATAGGGCACAGGGAGTAAGGGCTCAGTGGCGACCCCTAGTGGTCAACACAGTCAATGTCCAGAGTCTAACAAAAATGTATGTCTGGGGAAAAAAAAAAGCTTTCTAGAAGGATAAATATATCTTGGTTCATTTGAAACATTATTAATTACTCACTATTAAGGGCTCATTGTAAACATCTACATTCAAACAACACTAACAGTTATCTTATGTAGAAGTACTAATACTAATCTCCCTGTGTTTGGACAGAAGAGAAAAACCGATGAAAGGTTGTAACGCAGGATAGTGCGGATGGTGGATAAGCGTCCCCAAACAAGAAATTCAAGCTATCGTGCAGGCTCAGGGAACATCAGTGTCATTGCAAAGTGTCCTGAGCCCTGAGGCACGGGGAAAACATGCACAAACTCCACACACACATGGCAGAGACGGGAATCGAACCTGGACCCTTGCGGTGTGAGGCGAACGTGCTAACCATTAAACCACCGTGCCTCCTGACATTATTTCAAATATTTTTTGTTTTGTTCCAATACACACAAATGGAATAAACATGTGCATAGCAAAACATGAGTTAATGCAATACTTTTCTGTGAGAAATACTTCATTTTCTGGAAAAAATTCAGGGGTACCAATAATTTTGTCCACGTTTGTATAACTTTTACCAACAACCCCCCTCAAAGCGCGCAACACACTGAAAACAATTGACCTGTTTGCGGTCGTTAACAAAGGGCATTATTTGCAGCCGATAGAGCAATATGGAAAAAAGTGTGTAATGTTACTTTGGTATCAAGAAAATTACAGAAAGCATTAGATGAAGTGGAGGTTTGGGGAAATAAGTGGTAAATTATCAGTGGCTAAAACACAAGTTATCTGTTTTAGTAGAAAAATGTATCAGTAGTTAAGTTGAAATTATATAATCAAAATCTTGAACAGGTATCAGCAGTTAAATATCTTGGTGTATAAATATATGTAAATTAGGAGTAAATATATTACGGTGCTTATAAGGGGTTGAATGGGGAGCTTGCAGATCATCATTGAAGAAAATATATAATGTATACTGATGGATTATGGTAGTATAATTTATGGATTTGCATCTAATGCTATTCTTAAAAAGATTTTAAAACACCTGTGTTTTAAAGACACCTGTGATCGGGACGGGTATGTGAGGTTATAACAGTGTATAGAGTATATTTGATATCAGACACCTGTGATCGGGACGGGTATGTGAGGTTATAACAGTGTATAAAGTATATTTGATATCATACACCTGTGATCGGGACGGGTATGTGAGGTTATAACAGTGTATAAAGTATATCTGATATCAGACACCTGTGATCGGGACGTGTATGTGAGGTTATAACAGTGTATAAAGTATATTTGATGTGAGACACCTGTGATCGGGACGTGTATGTGAGGTTATAACAGTGTATAAAGTATATTTGATATCAGACACCTGTGATCGGGACGGGTATGTGAGGTTATAACAGTGTATAAAGTATATTTGATATCAGACACCTGTGATCGGGACGGGTATGTGAGGTTATAACAGTGTATAAAGTATATTTGATATCAGACACCTGTGATCGGGACGGTGTATGTGAGGTTATAACAGTGTATAAAGTATATTCTGATATCAGACACCTGTGATCGGGACGGTGTATGTGAGGTTATAACAGTGTATAAAGTATATTTGATATCAGACACCTGTGATCGGGACGGTGTATGTGAGGTTATAACAGTGTATAAAGTATATTTGATATCAGACACCTGTGATCGGGACGGCTATGTGAGGTTATAACAGTGTATAAAGTATATTTGATATCAGACACCTGTGATCGGGACGGGTATGTGAGGTTATAACAGTGTATAAAGTATATTTGATATCAGACACCTGTGATCGGGACGTGTATGTGAGGTTATAACAGTGTATAAAGTATATTTGATGTGAGACACCTGTGATCGGGATTGTTTTTTGTAAATCCAAGAAAAGGGACGTTTATTAGTTTTTTTTTACAGGGAAAATCACTCGTCTTGATGAAATATTGTGGTGTAACCAGTGGGGGGCGCTCTTTTCCTGTCTTCCATAATTCCAGTTGGTCAGGATGTGCCGCTATCTATAGAATAATGGAAACTATTTCTTCAGGGATGGGACGAATCTTAGTTGTTCAAAAGCAGTTATTTGAAAATAATAATTATATACGAATTTAATTCTGCTCACATTATAAATCTGCTTGATGGTATAATAATTCACGTAAATAATCTAAAACTTAAATACCAGTCTGCCTTTATTTAAATTGGGGCATCTGATTTATCTGACTTTTTATTCATCTGCAAAAGCATGTGTAATTGTACAATCATAATTATGCAACTCCTCCATCAAAACAAACGTGCAAACAAAAAACGTATTAAAAAAAAACAAAACACGGGGTGTAGTCAGGTGGACACTAGAAATGGGTGCCATCTACTGGTAAATTTCCCACAGTTAACACTAATAGAATCTCTTATTTTTCCCCATTTTAAAAAAGGACATCGTTTCTTTAAGCCCCTGAGATGTTGGCGTTGGTTTTGGGGATTTCTATAGGATTAACAGGCAGCACTTTGCTATCAGAGATGTGAAGGCCAAAGTGTCTCATTGCTTTTTGTTGTACCGGCACCCCAAAAATTTCTACACCAGAGCAAACATCAATACAATGTCAGAAATTGTAGACACACTTTGGGATGTGATGGTGTAAATCTTTCACTAGCGCTGCGGGAAATCACAGACCGCCGGTAATGGACACATGGTGATCTCTAGGACCTAGTATTAAATCACAGAAGCATTCAGTGGTGCCTTAAAATATTCTGTGGCAGGTGTTTTCCTGATGCACACGACTGTATAACCGGAAACAGTAAAAGATGATGCAAGATTATTTAATTATTTATAACTTCAGTCGATGAAACACATACAGCCTGTATGTTCTCCGATCGTGGATGTTACGTTCGGTTTTCCAACGTCAGAATCGTGCCGAAACTCGCCAGTGTAACGGAAAAACCAGATATGTCAATGTAACGCAAATTTGTCTGTTAACGTTAGTGTGTGTGACGTCATGTGCACTATAGCCGGTGGCAATAGACAACCATGGTCGCTGCCGCGGTGACCGTCACAGCCCTAGACACAATTTTGAAGTAGAACCTGTGTAGAACCAGAACCTATGCAACATCGGGCAAAAGTAGAACATGTGACTTTAAGTGCAAAGTGAATGATCACAGATGTCACTAATACCAGGGTCAACTTGAACTTGAGTGGATTCTACCCATCACCCCCCCCACACACACACACACACTTACACACCATTCCCAATTCCTCCACCCATTTTGGTTTAGTTTTGTCAATCTTGGGTTTATCATGAGAAAAAGCTGATTATAAATGTTTGACATTTGTGAGACCTAGAAGTAACAGGTCCTCCCAGGGCTTTTAGTTTATTCAGGACCTTTTCCTCTTCTCTGCACTTCATGCAGTCTTCTTTCCCAGGAACTCTGTACTCTGCCGCAAACCTACCGAGTTGCCGTCTCACTGCCCTTCCTTCTTCTTCACTCCATGCTCTCCTTACCGTTATCCCGACAGGCTCGACACATGACAGGGAACACAATGTATGATCTGGTTGAAAGGTATTTTTTATACCAGATGTAATGAATGAATAATTAGAGGGTCATGCGAGGTATTTCTAATATCTCTTTGTAGAGATTTACTAGAAAACAAGTTGTAAACATATTTCATAAGAGTGAACATACATCGATATCTGCCATAAACAGTCGTTACCTTTTGAATTTATCCCAAGAATGTCAAATCTTATCATTAATACATTATTATATTTAAATTACTCCAACAGATCACGTGGTCAACTCGTAGAATTGAGATGGATGGAAAACACTGTAATGTAAAGTAGTAAAGTGGTGATTTTAGGGTTGTCCTTCACTCTGATTGGAATTCTGGGTAAAAAGGGACAGTGACGAGCTCTGCGTTTTACTCAAAGTTAAACATTCTTCAGCTTTCAGCAACTGATACAAAATGCAAAAAGCAATATTGTAATATTGAGTTTCAGTGTGATGTTAAATCTCAGCCCATCGTCTCACTTCTAGTGCTAAACATTCATTCATTCATTCATCTTCTACCGCTATATCCGATCTTCCCTCGGGTCACGGGGGGAGCCTGTGCCTATCTCAGGCGTCTATGGGCATTAAGGCAGGATACACCCTGGATGGAATGCCAACCCATCGCAGGGCACACACTCACACACACACATACACACACATTCATACACTAGGAACAATTTTCCAAGGTGCCAATCAACCAATTTTCCAAAAGGCAACCTACCGTGCATGTTTTTGGACCGGGGGAGGAAACCGGAGAACCCGGAGAAAAACCCCTCTGAGGCACGGGGAGAACATGCAAACTCCACACACACATGGCCGAGACGGGAATCGAAACCGGACCCTGGCGGTGTGACGCTAACCACTGCTAACCACTACGCCACCGTGCCCCTCGTAGTGCTAAACAAAACGTTACAAATACACTGATTCACACACAAACTAAATGTTTTGTTTAAGTAATTATTAAAATAATTGTTGAATAAGGTGGGGGTACGGTGGTTTAGTGGTAGCACGTTCGCCTCACACCGCCAGGGTCCGGGTTCAAATCCTGTCTCAGACATGTGTGTGTGGAGTTTGTGCATGTTCTCCCCGTGCCTCAGGGTTTTTTTCTCCGGGTTCTCCGGTTTCCTCCCCCGGTCCAGAAACATGCAGGGTAGGTTGATTGGCACCTTGGAAAATTGTCCCTAGTGTATGAATGTGTGAATGTGCGTGTGTGTGTGTGATGGGTTGGCATTCCATCCAGGGTGTATCCTGCCTTAATGCCCATAGACGCCTGAGATAGACACAGACTCCCCGTGACCCGAGGGAAGATCGGATAAAGCGCTAGAAGATGAATGAATAAATGAATACTAAAAAGTAGCTTTCAGTACAAAATGTTAAATGTGAGACATTGCGCTAATATTATTAATTACACAAGCACGCTGGCACATTCTTCAAAGAACGAGTGTGTTACCTCCAATTCCACCTCTAATTCCAATAAAGTGTGTGTCTTAGACAGGCGACAACAGCCCGGGACATTCTCAGCACAAAATTTTTGAATGTTTCTTGCGAAGAACACTTTGGCTTCACCAAATTCCTGTGACAAGCGTTCAGTGATGACTTCAGATGACAAGCCTTGTCTTGCCATTTCTAAAATTATGTCGGAGTAAAGTTCCAAAGACATGACTTTTCACTACCAGCCGGACTGGTGTTACTGTAGCTGCTAAGTAACTGGTGTTACTGTAAGATCTACAGTAGTTGTACTCTAACAACTTCCAGCAACAAAAATGCAGCTGTTTTTGTTTCTAATCTGTAGAAATTACTTTATTCAAAGTATTAAAGTTTTTTTTATAAATTCTGAGAAGAACAGAGTGGCGGAATGTTGTGGGTCAGAATTATGATTCGTCTGATTCTGGGTGCTACCTGATGACTGGGTCAAGTGTCATGGATCTCAGCAAGACATCCGGTTGTGGTAGGGGTAGGTGTTGCGGTAGGGTTCGGTCTTACTTTAATATGCATAAAAGTAGTGCATATGCACTTTAATAATAGGACTTTTTTTTCGTAGATTAATTTGATTGTGTTTTGCACCTCTGGGAGTACGAATGCTCATTCATTTTATACCGTTCACATGGTCTTTAGCGGTGATCGCACCAATGCGAATATTGCAGGCGATGATGATGATGGCTGATGAGGACCCTGATGGCGATGGTGATGGCCTTTGCAATGGTGATGATGTAGATGGATGATGAAGATGGAGTTGGAGATGGTGACGGCGCTGCTGGAGATGATGGCAGTGCTGATGATGGTGTTGATGATGGGGAGGCGGTCCTCGGCACTCCCAGGTAAGTTCATGTACCATAACCACATACTAAAATACACGGCTGCATGTAATGCGCACTGCGGTACGGATCTGCTGCCATGTCAGTTAGAATCATTATGAAATGGTCAACTTTATTAATGTTTCTTGAATATCCTAAACAATTAGTAAAATACATGTTTATTAGGCTATAATATAAATGATAAATGTAGACTTTATGAATACCCTCTATAAATAAAATGTTATATATTATAATAACTATTATAACAATATATTATAAATATTATAACACTTTTTATTACAAAATCAAATGAATGATCAAGAAACATCTAAACACTAAATTTTAATCAAACTTATATATACTATATAGATATAAAACTATAACTAACTATATATATATAATGAACAGCCTGAAACATCTGCATCTGACTACATGTTGTTTTATTAGCCTTAATTAATAAATAACATTCGGTGTGGTTAAAAAAAACAAAAATAAAAACATAAAACTCGTAACGTCTCGCATCAAGTCAATTCAAGTCACCTTTATTTATATAGCGCTTTTAACGATAGAGATTGTGTCAAAGCAGCTGTACAACAACAACAACAACAACAATAATAATAACAATAACAATAATAATAATAATAATAATAAATGACACACAGAAACAAAAATGAACAAAAATCTAAACAATTAAATACCCATCAACATGCAGCGATCGCCGGGGAACGCGTGTTTACTCGTTGGTAGCAACAGCGCCCTCTGCGGTCACAACATACGATAGTCACGGATAGTCTCCCTCTATCCGCCAGCTTACCGCCTCCAAGTCAAACACCGGCGCATGCGCAGTTTGTGTAGCGTGACAGTTTGGTCACGGTTGTCAATTCGTATTCCTAAAGCAGAAACCCCAAGTGTAAATCTTGCAATTCGTATTATTATTATTGTTATTATTGTAATGTAATAACTATATTGTATATATTCGAATATAAAATTCTTATACCTTATGTGGAAATTTACAAAACCACATTTTTGCGTAAAATGTTATTCTTGTATGCACAACCATAGGCAAATATCTAGGCATGTTTATTAAAACATCCCATAAACCATATAAAATCGAATATGATCTTTTAAAAAGTGTCTTTGGAACAACGGCCCTTAAAAGTGAATAGCATGTTGTGAGTTTATTCTCGTGGCATGCAGTAGGGGGCGGTAAAACACCTCTTCATGAGCAGAAGCCAGTACAACAAAGCACGGCAGCACAGGGAGCAGCAGCAGCACAGGCAGCACAGGGAAGTGGCGTTCACGTGTTGGCGCTACAGTTTTACGGCTTTCTTGGTAGTTTATTAAATCGCATTTGTGTGACAATAAACAAGGCGTGCGCTTCCTGTTCATCCCCACACAAGAGAAGATATTTTCAACTCAACTTCAGAACTTGTTTAGCTAGCAGTGTTAGCTAGCGGTGTTTGTCTGGCTGCGTCCAGGATCCGGTTCAGAGTATGGCCGAAAACGCAAACAGTGCCGCCGGCCTTCCTCCAGGAGATCCTCAGCTCATTGCACTAATCGTAGAACATCTGAAGAACCGCGGGGTTTTCGACGAGTTCAGAAGGGACTGCCTGGCCGACGTGGACACCAAGGTGAAATGCCATTCACTAGCTAGCATTAGAGCTCAGTGTGGCTAGCTAGCATCGGTGGGGTGTGTTTATGTTGACCAAAATAGTGCGGTGTGTTTATGTTTACATGGTCCATTTACAATGGACAATTTCTCACTTTTCATTACATACTATGACTTTTTCTAAATGTGATTTTTGTTATAGTGTTTATATATATATATATATATATATATTATATATATATATATATATATATAATCTTCCCTGTATGTGATCACGTTGATATTTACAAGGCGTCATAATGAGGTCATAACTTGGAATGACGTTATCAAAAACATGATTCACCTTCACTATGAGCAAAGTTTTAAGGTGTTTGCTTTGTATTTTCTCGGATAGCAAATTCTCAGGCAGGAGACCCTCCACCACCATCATCATCATCATCATTATCATCATCATCGTTATCATCATCATCAGTAAAAAGCCACTATGAAGGCAAATGAATGCCTACAGAAATGACTTGAATGAGAGAACACTCGCAGCATCCTCGTGAACAAACTCCCACGCAAGCATTTCCCTAAAACTGGCCTGGCCAACCCGTGGCTCCCGAGCCTCATGTGGCTCTTTCACTAGTGTCATGCGGCTCTTTAGGAGCTTTCACATAACATGCGTCAATGCAAATGGGATAATGTTCATGTGTACACATGTGTATGATATGGATATTTGCAGTAACAGAAAAAAAAGTGGCTCTTATCCTCCTACTAGTTGGCCACCCCTGTACAAAAGGGTCTCACATGATGTTGACCAATTGAGAGACAAACACATGGACCATAGTGCCTTTTATAGTGTTGATTTCTACATAGGTCAGCTTGATGAAGCTCTTATGTCCATACATCTTTTATGTTGTGATTGGTAAAAAAAAAATATAAACGTATAAAAAGTAAACGAAGAAAAATAAAAGCATGTTTGTACATGCTTGCCAAACTGTGCATGGTGCGCTTTACGGATCATTACTGCACTGCTGTACTCCTCGATACAGATCCCGTCCCTGCAGTGCTGCACTGGTTTGGTCCACAAGACCATCAGCTGCTCAGCTCCATCGTGGATCTTAAAAGTAAATGATGTAAGATTAAATGCTGTGTAGATCAACAGTCTGTATGTTGATTTATTGGTGGCCTTCTTCAAATTATATCATTGAAAATATTTGCAGGGTTTAAAGCACCAAATTACAGATCACAGTAACCTATTTCTTACCTGAAGAAACTCAAGACTGCAGGGGAATCATGTGGACAACACTTTCTGTCATTTTAAATAATAGATGCTTATTGTAAATAGCTAAACTTTTTTTTGCATTGTTTTGTTTTTTTGGTGCCTATGTGGGTTTCCACCAGGTGTTTGTTTCCTCCCAAATGCATGAAGGAGGTGTATTGGTCGCAGCAAATCATCCATAGGAGTGAATGTGTATGTGGATATCAGTACATGGTGCAGTGGATTTGCAGACAACATGGTTGTATTCACCTCAAACTGCGTCTTCCAAGGATCGATTCTGTATCTAACACGAGCCTGATTAAATAATTATTGAATATGAAGCATAAAAAATGTGAAACCAAATATGCTGATCACTTAAAAAAAAGGAGTAAAATAAATAATTCGCTATAAATATAAATATAGCGACCCCTAACGGGAAGAAGAAGAACTTTAAGTGGTTTATTTCTGTTGCTGAAATAGTTAATAGATATTCAGTGCCAGTCAGGATATCAAGGAAAGACAAATGTGAAATTGTTGAATAATAAATTTAAGTACATTTATATACCTATCCATATATCTAAATCTACTAATAAATAAATTGATCTGTCTTCTGTTTTAGCCAGCTTATCAAAATTTACGGCAGAAGGTGGACAACTACGTAGCGAATCACCTGAGCACGCAGGAGTGGAGTCCCTCCATCAACAAGAACCAAGTGCGCAACGGCCTGCGACAGAGCGTAGTGCAGTAGGTCAAGAATTAAAGCTTTGGTTTCCAGTTAAATGAATTTTTATTCGAAATAAAATGATGTCGCATTGTGCAATGATGTGCTTCGTAGTGTAAAAGTGCGTTTCCGACAATTGTTTTAAAGCAAATGTGCAGATATATACTATTTTGTAAAAGCAGGTTGTAGTTTTAAAGAAGAAAAATAGTGAGATTTATTTATAATTACTAAACCGTGCCGTTCTAGCTCAGCTGATGGAAACACGTACCATCTCACGCAGTACAGTACATCAGTGATGCATTATTTATCAAGTACGTTTCAGACGGATTTCCACCCACAGGTGGCTTATGAGTTGCTAACAGCAGAAGGACAAGAACATTGCTATGACTCACTGCTTAAGTAGCTGTCAATATAAACATACAGAGGACACACTGCACTCTTGGCATTGTAACATGGCTAACGTTTTACACTTAATAGCAGCTATTTTTTCTCCGGGTTTCCCTGCAAATGTGCTGTAAATCCGGCTTCTCAAATCAGCTAAGGTTGTGCAACGATGTAAAAGTAAATGTGCAAAAAAATCACTCGCTATGTATAACAATGAACAGAAATATAAACTACATTAATAGTATGTAAAACAAGGTATTTAATGGATTTGGGGGAAGACAATTCCAACCAACAAGAATAATGAAATTCATGATATTGTTAAATTTTTGTCTTTTTATTATTATTATTATTATTATTATTATTATTATTATATTATTAAACTTGTCAGTGTGACAGTGACTGGCTATTAGTAGAAGATAGTCAGAAGTATTATTTTTTTACTTGTCTTATCTACAAGCTCATTGTAAAATCAAATAAGTATACACATAATCTTGTAAACCTGTATTTATCTTTTTTTTTTTTTTTTTTTTTTTTTTTTTTTTTTTTTTTACAATTATACAAATTAACCAAATAAATCATGGAGGTTGCTCAGCACTAATTGTTACTTAACAATTCTTTTTAAATAATACTGCAAAATGTATTCAGACCGCTTTATCTTAAAACAACGAACACAGTCCGTAAAAATCGTGCAGCCCTCCTTCTTTTAGGCAAAAAAAAGTCCTATAAAGAGCCAGCCTGTAAACTTACTGCATACTATAAGAAAGTAGTTTTAGGACACGGCGTACAGGTCCTGGTCCATATTGGTGGTTTCAGCTGGAGTAAAGTTTTAACTGTAGAAAGTTTCCCATGATTTTCACAGGTCTGGAATGTTGGAGTCAGGTGTGGACCGAATTATAACTCAGGTGGTGGATCCTAAGCTGAACCATATTTTCCGTCCACACATCGAGAAAGCTATCCACGACTTCTTGGCCTCCGAGAAGAAAGAAGAGTCGCATTCATTGACCGAGACAGAGCAACAGGATGTCGGTACCAACAACACCACAGCAAAGACACAATAAGGTAAACGTAGAGACTCGCAACAAAAATCACCTACTATTATTTATTTAAAGCAGACATGTCCAAAGTCCAGCCCGGGTGCTCAACGTTCAACCGGCCCACAGCCTTTGTCATAAAATCAATAATATGTGGCCGCCAGCACCATTGACCACAGTATAAAATACACGTGTTCCAAAAAAAAAAACGTTGTTATATTCTACCAGAAGATGGCAGTATACACTAATGCAGCAAAGTCAGCGAAGACGGAGGCAAAGCTATAAAACTCCACTGTAGTATTACACTGTATGAAACTGGTTTCACTCCAAAACCCTTTAAATTCTAAAATCTCTGTGAATTGATTTGTTTGTGATCAAAGCCACAGTTCTGAATATGCAGTCTTTTCGATCCGTGTTTTTCTTTTGTTATCCAATTGACAATCAAACCGCGTCTCGTAAACCCAACAAATTAAATATTAACATTACATTTGGTCCGGCAGCCCATTTTCCCATTTCGTTTTTTGATCCGAGTCTAAAATTGAAATAATGAAATACATAGACTTTTTGTTTTTCCAATTCAAAATAAAATAACATCGTTATTGTATTTTTTTTTTATATTATTTTTGATGGTTCAATAAAAAAAAACGAGTGATTCATGCGGCAGATTGTAGGAAATGTAGAAAGATAACTACAAATTGTCGAAAGTTAATGCATAAATATCTACAAAATGCAGTTAATTACAAAATAATAATAATAATAAATAACTGCAAAATAAATGATTATACATCAATTAAATCCTGCTAAAAATATAATTAATGAAAAAAATAAAAATAGCAAAATAAATTATTAAAAAATAAAATAAATATATAATATATACTTAGATATATTATATATAAAATAAACAATACTGTAAATAAAAAATAATAAATCTGTTTTAAAAATAGAAGAAAATAAATAAATAACTACAATTATAATAAAATAACAATAATATGGCCCTCTATGTTTAGTACTTCTGAATAAGATAACTGTTGTTGTTTTCCTGTTCACAGGTTTGAAATGTAGAAGGCAGACTTTATATATGGGCTTAAGAAATAAGAAAGGCAACGTAGTTTTGAAAAATAAAAATGTTTCATTTATTATTATTTTATTATTTACTATTATTCTATGTGAAGATATGAAAAATATGCCATGTTCAATTTTTTTATAAAATCCTTAAATAGTTGCTTTGTATTTCAGGGTTTAGAGAATGTCAGGCTGAAATGGTCGTCCCCTACATATTTTCACCTCATCAAATATGGCCCTCAGTGCAAAAAGTTTGGACACCCCTGATATAAAGTGATCTTTTCACATGGCACGGCTTTCATTTTAAGGGAGTGGTTTAAACCACTGAGCTACTGAATTCGGGCCACTGTATTGCCAAGCTGCCACCCTTGGGTCCTTGAACAAGGCCCTTAACCCTCTGTGCTCCAGGGGGCGCCGTATATCTCACATATATGCTTCCAAACAAGCTGGGATATGCAAAGAAACAGTTTCACTGTGCTGTAATGTATATGTGATAAATAAAACCTATTCTATTGTATATTCTATTTTATTGTATAATTGAACCTTGATGATGTTCATAGTGCTTATAGTGAAATATCTGACATATTTCAGTATTGACTCTTGTGCAGGTTTTATAATCCAGGTGCCATGTGATACCAGTTGCACTTCTTGTCGACGATGAGGACCCGGAGCATCAGGGCCTTTGGCCGAGGAACTGCACCCAAACTGGGATTACATTTTGCGTGGGAACTTGCTCCGAGTACGCCGGGACAGACATTGTGTGTTTTGAATATGTAAAGAATAAGAGAAGGAAAGCATCTTTGGCCTATGCACGATATACGGGTGAAAGAAGTCGGATCGTCTTGGTTAAATGATGTCATGTAAATGAAAAGTTTTGTGATGAGGACTTTTAACACTGTCTGAAATTTCCATTTTTTCCCCCTTTCTTTTCTTGTAACAGGGTACACACAGACTTCTGCAAATAAATTCTATATACAGGAATTGCCTCCATTATTTTGTCTCTGTATTTAAAAAGTATTCTGTCAGATTCCATCTTGTTGTGGGAACCACACAAATTAATTTCTGGCTCATGGCCTGCTGCTGCATTTATCCCGGATTCCTTACGCTGATGACATACTGGAGAAGATCCTTTTTTTCCCTTTTCACAACTGGACATTAAGAATATATTTTTTTTTTGCTTTCAGAATTTTTTTTTTTTTTTTTTTGCTTTCACAACTGGACATTAAGCAGAGTGAGTGCTTAGGAAAGGTCACTGTGTTCTCTCCAACTCATACATGGTGTCAAGTGATGGAATCTGTTTGGGAATCAAAGCTTTTAGCACTCGAAGCTAAACCCATTGCTGTGGTAAATCCTCCCACTTCATGTTTTTTTTTTTCCTTTATAGAGGGGACATGGTGTTCTTCCACTAGGATGATGGTCTACAACTTGTCTTGTTTGTGTTTCCGTTTTGAAATGTATCTCAGTCAAACATTGGAGGGAGACACATGTTGGTCTGGCCGAGTTTTGTCTCCTCAACTACACAATTTGAGCTAAAAGAATGTTTTGTTGGAATGCTATGTTTATTTTAGGAAATCAAATATGGAAAACTAATGCAATGCGTTTTGGCTCAACGTTTGCAGACAGCTGAAGACGGAGTGAAATGCCTGTCGAAGCGGTCCCAGCAAATCCTTCAATAGACCGGTCAAGCGGCAGATTAATCCCAATTAATAATTAGCGTTCGCAATGAATTCATTTTATTTCCTATAAACTTGCAGCTTCTTTTTCAATTTGATCGATTTTCACTGGGATTAAAAGTGGATAAAGATGATAGCCACTGAAATCAATTTTTCCTCATATAGGATTAATTGTTATTTTCAACATTCTCTAAAAGCACTTGTTTACTGTTTACAATTCATCATGCACCCGTAGAGCACACAATGTTCCAAGTATTGTTTAGTGTACAATTTGAACCACCTGGCAATAAAACCACATGGCTACACATTGTTAGCGTCCATTGTGTAGAAAAAAATGTCTATCAGAATATAAACCATGCCTGAGCCAGGAATGAGGTCAGAATTCCCGTACTGGATTGGTTGTGTGACTGCTGCCCAAGTCCTGAAACTGGTGTTAATGATATTTTGTCCCCCATCTGGAGAACCTAATCTGACCCATTAGCTGGAGGCTAAGTTAAGGGGATAGGAGGATGTTTGTATTCAATGCTGTCAGAGATTATTTATTTATTTTTTTTACTTTTAACACCACTAAGAATAAATCTTCCTTCAATATGGTATGATTGAAGACAATAATTTAGGAACAGGAGACATTATGACCACCTGGCTAATGTTAACTAGCTATCCATCCCTACACAGTGTAAAAAAACCACACACACACACACACACATTGTGTTCTCACAACATCTACTGGCCATTTACATTTTACAGCATATAGCAGAAACCCTTACCTAGAGCGACATCTCCATTTAAGAATAAATGAACTCTGGTATAGTGGCATAGTGGTTAGCACGTTCGCCTCACACGTCACACGCCTCACAGGGTCTGGGTTCGATTCCCGTCTCAGCCATGTGTGTGTGGAGTTTGTGCATGTTCTCCCCGTGCCTCAGGGGGTTTTTCTCCGGGTTCTCCGGTTTCCTCCCCGGTCCAAAAACATGCACGGTAGGTTGATTGGCACCTTGGAAAATTGTCCCTAGTGTATGAATGTGTGTGTGAATGAGTGAATTCCCCCAAGGGAAGATCGGATATAGCGGTAGAAGATGTATGAATGAATGAACTTGTTGTTGTGATGATGCAATCAAATAGCAAAAGTGCTATTTAATTGTCTTTCTGGAATAGAGAGAGCCTCCAGTCGTTGATTAAGCCAGTGATTCTGCTGTTCGGGCGGGGGGGGGGGGGGGGGGGTTGATGAGGTCTCTGAGGTGAGCAGATCTCTCTGTGTATCAGTTTGTATGCGTGGAGGAGGTGCGTGGTGTGGGAGAAGATCTGGAGCAGGGGCACAGTGTTTTTGGAACTCGGGCATTAGAAGCCAGTGGAGCAGGCGAGTGTGCTCGTGGTGTGGGAGAACTCGGGCATGTAGAAGCCAGTGGAGCAGGGGCAGCAGTGTGCTCGTGGTGTGGGAGAACTCGGGCATGTAGAAGCCAGTGGAGCAGGGGCAGCAGTGTGCTCGTGGTGTGGGAGAACTCGGGCATGTAGAAGCCAGTGGAGCAGGGGCAGCAGTGTGCTCGTGGTGTGGGAGAACTCGGGCAGATTGAACACAAGTTGTGCAGCTGCATTTTGGATCATTTGCAGTGGACGAATAGCATTTGAGGTAGACCTGCCAGCAGAGGACCTGCAAGAATGAAATGAATGAACGAGCACTTGAGCAGCCTCTGTGGATAGAAACGATCGAATCCTTCTGATATTGTAGAGAAGGTACCAACAAGATCAGCTGTATCATTAAAACCACCTGCTTATATTGTCACCAAAACAGCTCCGGTCAGTGGCTGCAAGATGTTAGCACCAGAGCACGTCGTGTGTATTTCCAGCACATCCCACAGATGCTCAATCAGATTGCAATCTGGGGAATTTGGAGGCCGAATCGTCCCCTCGATCTATTTGTCATGTCCCTTACGGAAATATGCCTTATCCTGCTACAATTAGGAAACACCTAGTGATACATCCCATAAGACCTGTTTTGCTCTTGACCAGTCGTCCAGCCATCAGAATTTGGAGCTTTTCAAAGTGGTTCATATCATTCAACACTAATCACCATGAATCAGTGTTACACACATGGCACAGGAGTGACATTTCCCTGCGTTACTGTAATATTTGTGAGTCATAATGCAGCTATTTCCCAAGATTCCTGCTCACTGACCTGCAAATACTGCAACGACTGCAACTGTTTTGGAATTCATTCATTCATCTTCTACCACTTTATCCGATCTTCTTGGGGCATCAAGGCAGAATACACCCTATATGGGGTGCCAACTCATTGCACGGTGCATACACACACACACACACACACACACACACACACTAGGGACACTTTTTCAAGGTGCCAATCAAGCTACCGTGCATGTTTTTGGAAAGGGGGGAAAATGGAGAACCCCCTGAGGCACGGGGAAAACATGCAAACTCCACACACACATGGCAGAGACGGGAATCAAACCCCTAACTCTGGAAATGTGAGGCGAACGTGCTAACCAATAAACCACCGTGCCCCCTGTTTTGGTATTCATTCATTCAGTCATTCATCTTCTACCGCTATATCCGATCTTCCCTTGGGTCACGGGGAGTCTGTGCCTATTTCAGGCGTCTATGGGCATTAAGGCAGGATACACCCTGGATGGAATGCCAAACACATCGCAGGACACACACACACACACACATTTACATTTACATTTGCAGCATGGCAGACGCTCTTATCCAGAGCACTTACAACTGAGCCATTGAGGGTTAAGGGCCTTGCTCAAGGACCCCATGGCACTGGTGGTGGTTGGTGGGTTTGAACGTGATCTTTCTGGTCCAGAGTCCACACACACTGGGCACACACACATTCATACACTAGGGACAATTTTCCAAGGTTCCAATCAACCTACCGTGCATGTTTTTGGACCGGGGGAGGAAACCGAGAGAACCTGGAGAAAAACCCCCCTGAGGCACGGGAAGAACATGCACAAACTCCACACACACATGGCTGAGAGGGGAATCGAACCCGGACCCTGGCGGTGTGAGGCGAACCTGCTAACTGCTAAACCACAGGGCCCCCTATTTTGGAATTATTTATTGCAATTTATTTTGCAATTATTTATATGGATAGAAATATATTTACAAATGTAACGTGTGTACTCGTAATCACCGAGACAATAGAATCCAACAGTGTTTCTCTGCCCGAGTAAGACGAGCGTTCATGTGTTACGATATCACTTGGATACGATCATAAATATTTTTAGTATTTAGTCATTCATTCATTCATTCATTCATCTTTCACCACTATATCCGATCTTCTCTCGGGTCGCGGGGAGCCTGTGTCTATCTCAGGCATCTTCGGGCATCATCCTGTATGGAATGCCAACCCATCACACACACACACACACACACACACACACTCACATTCACACACTAGGGACAATTTTCCAAGGTGCCAATCAACTTACCGTGCATGTTTTTGGACCGGGAGGAAATTGAAATGGTGGATAACTCAGAGAAAAAAATCCCAGAGGCACGGGGAGAACATGCAAACTCCACATACATACACACACACACACACACACACACACACACACACACACTACACCCCCGACCCTGGAGGTGTGAGGCTTGCAGTAATGTACTAACCACTAAACCACCATTCATCTTATTTTGATAACAAAATATACGTTTGCAATTTATTTATTGTGAACTTTAAATGGTTTTATTCGAATGCCTAAAATGCACGAGCTAAATGAAGCTCTCAATAAACACAATCGATTTTCATTTTATTAGACGCAGTACATGCAAATTGGGAAATAGTGAAAGAGATCTTTTTTTGTACTAGCTAAGAAAACTATTTTGGCTGTAGGCATAAACTTCTATTAAGAGTCACCTTTCTAACGTTTATATTGTTTTGCTTTACTGAAGCAGGACAGCGAGGTGGTAATGTTTCAGTAAGTTCATGTTCAAAATGATATACAAAAATCTGTGAAAAACTGCACTTTTTGGCCATCGATATGCAGCAATTAAATCCTCCTCTCCTTGGAGAGCTTTACTAATGTAGTGTGAAATTGTATGTTCAGGCTATTGCTGGGGGGAGGTGGGGGGGAGGGAAGTCTCAGCTGACATTGCATTTGTCTTCTGGACATTTATAAATCACCAGTGTAATTATATGAATGGGGATTGTTGGGGGGGGGGATCACACTGAAACGCAGCTGCAGGTCACTTGTGTGCAGCTCAAGCCACAACAATTAAATCCACATTCCTCAGAAAAGGCTTCTTGCATCTGTTGGGTTTAATTGCGCCTGGATTTTTTTTTTCTTTTACGCCCAGTAGTAGAGGAGATTCATTACATGCAGTGGCTATCAGAGATTAGCTGCACACAGGCCAGATGTGCAAAGGGCCCAAGTGCATTGTTTGACCCGGCCAAGCAAAAAGGTACTTTCCATTCCGTGTAACTCTGAGGAACAGAGGTGTCTTTGTGTTAAATAAGGCTGTGAGTTTGCTAAACAGAGCACATGTTGCCTTAGTGTTTGGAGCGATATTGTCTCCAAGCTACAAATGTAGCGCACGAGAATAATTCCATCCCAAATAAACGCTTGATTATTATCTTCAGATTGTTAGCATTCACAGTTCTATTGAACTTGAAGACGATTACTCGTCAATCAGATAAGGCAAGCTGCATATGATATCGAATCGAGCGATGGGAAGTTTGTTTTTTTGCATTATTTAACATAACACTTGTTTTAATTGCAATCGGTTGCAAAAAGCTTTCAGCAAGTCTCGGCAAGGTAAACAGCTGCCTGTTTACAATAAACAAGTCTGATATCAGTGGAAAGGTTTTTTTCCTTTATTGTCTTGTGCAAGATTTGTAGAGTGTTTGAATGATGGTAGAACAGCTTTCAAACGAACCATGAACCCTTGCAGAATAATAGGGACCCTAGTTGAAGTGACCATATTAGCAGATATTAAACAGGCCTTATGAGCACTTACGAGCACAGGCTCATAAAGCTCCCTCCATGGTGAAGACGCATGATATACGCATGGCATGATATACGTCTATTCTAACCTGGCTTTCGTCAACAAATCTCACTGATTATGGGGTGAAAGATACATAGGATGGTTCACCTGATAGAGCTTTGTCTTTATTTTCCATTCATTCTTGTTCCCGCCCTTTCCTTCCTTGCACTCATGCCAATGGCACACACACACACACACACACACACACACACACACACACACACACACACACACACACACACACACACACACACACACACACACGTGTCTTCTTTCATCGTCCATTGCTTTTCCACAAATGTCACTATGCACACGTCAGCTTTTCCCAGTGTCTCTGAAACAGCACACACCGATTCGTCTCATCAGCTACAAGTGTACAAGTGCCTCCATCCTCCACTGGTGCCCTGGCGTTCACCCACTAACCCACACTGGTACTCATCTCCCTGCACGTACTACATGTACACACATACTACATGTTTCAAATGTGGAAATGAACTATTTTAAGGGGGAAAATAAGGTGATTTTGACTTTATGACCTGTGTTGGAAATAGACTCATTGATGGAAAATGGTAAATGGAAAACAAGGCCTGGACTCAGAATGTTTGTCTGTGGACAAAAGTTCACCATGTTGTCCACAAATGTAAGTTAAGGTGTGCAAAGAAGAATCCTCAACATCAGTTAGAAACAAAGGCATCTATTCTGATCCAAAGCTCATTTAAAAAGGCAAAGAAAAAACTGTTCTGTGGTCAGACAGAAATCACAGAAATTCTTTTTAAAGTCAATGGACACTGATTCTCTGGATTAAAGTTATATGCTTATAACCAGTGGGACGGGGTGTATTTGAGACTATGGATTGGGCAACTTCACATCTGGAAAGGCAGCATTAATGTTGAAAAGTTTTAGATCCACATGTGCTCCCATCCACTGCAGCCAACAAATACAAAATAATCTTATTTTTCCTTTCAATAGTACACTTTCTCAGTTTAAACTTTTGATATGTTTACTAAATTCTACTCTAAATAAAATACGAGATTGATTTCATTTTATTTTTATTATCAAAGGTGCAACTTTTTTGGAATTGTGATTATAAATGTGAGACTGGAGAGACATTTGAAGGCTTTGCATTTTGACTTTTATGTATTGGCCGACGGTGTTGGTGAAGGTTAATTTGGAAATGTAATAAATTACAGATTATTCCACTCAATTCAATTCAATTGTTTTTCTAGAGCGCTTTTTCAATTTGTCATCGTCTCTATTCAAAATGTAATAAGTATTGTAACTTTTCAATGACTTTATAAAAGTAAAGTAACTGCTTACATTACTTTTTGATTACTTACATTTGTCCACTTGGTGGCGCTTTAAGTTAAATAAAGAAAACGTTCTAAGAAAAAGTTTGGAACCCTTGAAAAAAAAATTTCTATTTTTCATCATTCAAATCAAAATCAGTTGAAAATCATGCAGTAGTCTAAATATATATATATATATATATATATATATATATATATATATATATATATATATATATATTAGGGGGGGGGGGGGGGTGTGTGTGTGTGTGTGTGTGTGTGTGTGTGTGTGTGTGTGTGTGTGTACGTGTGTGTGTATTTAAATACACATATAGACATTGTATATTAGATTAATTGTTTAAGCATCACAATATGTTTACACTGTTACATGTTCATGATTTCCTGCAGAGCAACTAAGTAACTAATAAGTAGCTAATTTAATTAAACTGTTTTCTTCCTCAGTAACTGTAACGAATTACTGTTACATTTATTTTGTAATTAACTTACGTAATGCCGTTACATGTAACTAGTTACTCCACCAACACTGTTTGGCCTTTTTCCTTTCATGATTGTGAAATTTACAAACAAAGGTTATATGAAAGTTAGGATGAATGAAATCGAGCTTAAATTTATACTCCAATGACAACATGAACAACAGCAGCAGCATTCAAATATAACCCATAATACTCTCTAAATGCTACTTTTACATTTCAATATATCTAGCAAGGTTTGAATGCCCAGGCTTCAGTTTGCCCTGTTCAATACGATATATAAAAACCATTAATGTGTTAATAATGCTGTAACAATGCATTAACGCAAATTAACTTTAACGCCATTTGTTTTTATTAACGCAGCGTGCGTTGCTTTGTGAGCGATCTGCTCATTCACTCTGCATTGTGTTGACAAATTACGAAAATAAATAAATAATGGGTAAGAGTTTGAATGAAAAGTATATATTTATAACACCAGTCAATGATTTATAGTATTAAAAGTACATGAAAAGTATTCCGTTTATGGAACACTGAGTTAAACAGTAAAACTTAACTCGTGTCAAACAGATGATTAATCGCAGTTAGAGATTTAATGGATTGACAGACCAATAATATAAACAAATCAGCCGTAACATAAAAAACACTGAGAGGTGAAATGAAGGACACTTACATTGGACAGGGTTTTTAAGCTGATATTTTTAAATCACTTAAATGCGAAACATAAAGACATTTGAGAAATGCCATGTGTTGATGGCCAGACAGGCGTCACAGACACGTTAAGCTGTATCAGACAGGCGTCACAGACAGGCGTCAGACAGGTTAAATCACGACTTAAATGCGAAACATAAAGACACGGGCGTTTGAGAAATGCCATGTGTTGACAGGGTCACAGACAGGCGTCACAGACAGGCGTCACAGACAGGCGTCACAGACAGGCGTCACAGACAGGCGGGTCACAGACAGGCGTCACAGACAGGCGTCAAGGCGTCACAGACAGGCGGGTCACAGACAGGCGTCAAAGACAGGCGTCACAGACAGTCACAGACAGGGGTCACAGACAGGCGTCACAGACAGGCTGGTCAGACAGGCTGGTCACAGACAGGCGTCACAGACAGGCGTCACAGACAGGGTCAAAGACAGTCACAGCGGGTCACAGACAGGCGTCACAGACAGGCGTCAGACAGACAGCGCGTCACAGACAGGCGTCAGGCGTCACAGACAGTCACAGCAGGCTGGTCACAGACAGGCTGGTCACAGACAGGCTGGTCACAGACAGGCTGGTCACAGACAGGCTGGTCACAGACAGGCTGGTCACAGACAGGCGTCACAGACAGGCGGGTCACAGACAGGCGTCACAGACAGGCGGGTCACAGACAGGCGTCACAGACAGGCGTCACAGACAGGCGGGTTCACAGACAGGCGTCACAGACAGGCGGGTCACAGACAGGCGTCACAGACAGGCGTCACAGACAGGCGTCACAGACAGGCGGGTTACAGACAGGCGGGTCACAGACAGGCGGGTTCACAGACAGGCGTCACAGACAGGCGGGTCACAGACAGGCGTCACAGACAGGCGGGTCACAGACAGGCGTCACAGACAGGCGGGTTACAGACAGGCGTCACAGACAGGCGGGTTCAAAGACAGACAGACAGGCGTCACAGACAGGCGGGTCACAGACAGGCGTCACAGACAGGCGGGTCACAGACAGGCGTCACAGACAGGCGTCAGACAGGCGTCACAGACAGGCGTCACAGACAGGCGTCACAGACAGGCGTCAGGCGTCAGACAGGCGTCAGACAGGCGTCAGACAGACAGGCGGGTCACAGACAGCCACAGACAGGCGGGTCACAGACAGGCGTCACAGGCGGGTCACACAGGCGGGTCACAGACAGGCAGGCGTCACAGACAGGCGTCACAGACAGGCGTCAAAGACAGGCGGGTCACAGACAGGCGTCACAGACAGGCTGGTCACAGACAGGCGTCAAAGACAGGCGGGTCACAGACAGGCTGGTCACAGACAGGCGGGTCACAGACAGGCGTGGTCACAGACAGGCGTCAGACAGGGTCAGACAGGCGGGTCACACAGGCGGGTCACAGACAGGTCACAGACAAACGTCACAGACAGGCGTCACAGACAGGCTGGTCACAGACAGGCGTCACAGTACAGCCAGGCGTCACAGACAGGCGTCACAGACAGGCGTCAGACAGGCGTCACAGGCAGTCAGACAGGCGGGTCACAGACAGCGTCACAGACAGGCGTCACAGACAGGCGTCAGCGGGTCACAGACAGGCGTCACAGACAGCATGCGTCACAGACAGGCGGGTCACAGACAGGCGTCACAGACAGGCGGCAGGGTCACAGACAGGCGGGTCAGACAGGTCACGGGTCACAGTCACAGGCGTCACAGCAGGCAGACAGCGTCACAGACAGGCGTCAGACAGGCGTCACAGACAGGCGTCACAGACAGGCGTCACAGACAGGCGTCACAGACAGTCACAGCGGGTCACAGACAGGCGTCACAGACAGGCTGGTCACAGACAGGCTGGTCACAGACAGGCTGGTCACAGACAGGCTGGTCACAGACAGGCTGGTCACAGACAGGCGGGTGGTCACAGACAGGCTGGTCACAGACAGGCGTCACAGACAGGCGGGTCACAGACAGGCGTCACAGACAGGCGGGTCACAGACAGGCGTCACAGACAGGCTGGTCACAGACAGGCGTCACAGACAGGCTGGTCACAGACAGGCGTCACAGACAGGCGGGTCACAAGACAGGCGTCAGACAGGCGGGTCACAGACAGGCGTCACAGACAGGCGTCAGACAGGCGGGTCACACAGGCGGGTCACAGGTCACAGACAGGCGTCACAGACAGGCGGGTCACAGACAGGCGTCACAGACAGGCGCGTCACAGACAGGCAGGTCACAGACAGGCGTCAGACAGGCGGGTCACAGACAGGCGTCACAGACAGGCGGGTCACAGACAGGCGTCACAGACAAACGTCACAGCCAGGCGTCACAGACAGGCGTCACAGACAGTCACAGCAGGGTCACAGACAGGCGTCACAGACAGGCGTCAGACAGGCGTCACAGACAGGCGGGTCACAGACAGGCGTCACAGACAGTCACAGCGGGTCACAGACAGGCGTCACAGACAGGCGGGTCACAGACAGGGGTCACAGACAGGCGGGTAACAGACAGGTGGGTAACAGACAGGCGTCACAGACAGGCGTGACAGACAGGCGGGTCACAGACAGGCATCACAGACAGGCATCAGACAGGCGGGTCACAGACAGGCAGGTCACAGACAGGCAGGTCACAGACAGGCGGGTCACAGCATCTCTAATACAGCAGGTTTGTGTGGAGTCCCTGGTATGCAATGGATGTACCCACAAAAAGTAAGAATGGACAATCATTGCACACCAGGAAACCCCCACAAGTCCTGCTGTTTTAGAGATGCTCTGTCTCGGTTGTCTAGTCATCAAAACTTGACATTTGTATGGATTAGTCTGATCCATGAAAGCCGACCTGTTGCAAAAGTCTTGGTGCCAGATACCAAGTACACATTCAGAGGTCTTGTGGAGTTCACGCTTTTATGGGTCAGACATGTTTTGACAGCAAATGTTTCAGCTACACAATATTAGGCAGGCAATTTTTATGTTATGTCTGACTGATCCCAGTAGATGAATGATAACACTCATGCACAGTAAAGGCGTAAAGGCAGGTAAGAGTTTTGACTGGTTGACTTTTACCAGTTTACTTTGCTATTTCTGAAGTATAAATATGAAGTTCAAATGAACATTCCTGCTTTTATATATTATATTGATTAAAAAGTAGCATTCTATGGATCACCCTTTTGTATATTAACTAGTATAAATGAACGTTTTACGTGAGGTGTTTAGCAATAGTGTAGTTTTGACAAGCTCTAAATAAGCATCATAAGGAAACAAACATTAATTCATCTTCTACTGCTTTATCCGAATTTTCTCTCGGGTCGGGGGGAACCTGTGTCTGTCTCAGGCGTCTTGGGACATCAAGACAGGATACACCCTGTATGGAATGTCAAACTGCAGGGGGCACACAGATTCACACACTAGCGACAATTTCCAAGGTGCCAATCAACCTACCATGCTGTGACAGGCGTCACAGACAGGCGTCACAGACAGGGGTCACAGACAGGCGGGTCACAGACAGGCGGGTCACAGACAGGCGTCACAGACAGGGGTCACAGACAGGCGGGTAACAGACAGGCAGTCACAGACAGGTCACAGACAGGGGTCACAGACAGGCTGGTCACAGACAGGCTGGTCACAGCGTCACAGACAGGGTCACAGACAGGCGTCACAGACAGGCGTCACAGACAGGCGGGTCACAGACAGGCGTCACAGACAGGGGTCACAGACAGGGGTCACAGCAGGCGGGTCACAGACAGGCGTCACAGACAGGGGTCACAGACAGGCGGGTAACAGACAGGCGGGTCACAGACAGGCGTCACAGACAGGCGGGTAACAGACAGGCGGGTCACAGACAGGCGGGTAACAGACAGGCGGGTCACAGACAGGGGGTCACAGACAGGCGGGTCACAGACAGGCGGGTCACAGACAGGCGGGTAACAGACAGGCGGGTACGACAGGTCACAGACAGGCGGGTAACAGACAGGCGGGTCACAGACAGGCGTCACAGACAGGCGGGTGACAGACAGGCGTCACAGACAGGCGGGTCACAGCATCTCTAACAGGGGGGAAATCGCTGAACCTGGAGAAAAACCCCCTGAGACACGGGGAGAACATGCAAACTCCACACACACATGGCCGAGACGGGAATTGAACCCGGACCCTGGAGGTGTGAGACAAACGTGGTAACTGCTAAGCCACCGTGCCCACTCAGAAACAAACATGTTTATGTTCGCCTGAAAAGCTGCTTTTTAACAAAGGCAAGTCTATCATTTATTCCTTTACTTAATATATTTTATAGAAGAAAATGATGATTAAACTGTCCACCTGTTTTGGTGTTTACATTTACATTTATCAGACGCCCTTATCCAGAGCGACGAAACTTAACAAACAACCTTTTGTTTTTGAGATTTGAGTTTTTTTTTTTGTGATGCCAAGGCAGTGAAAAGGGTATTGAAATTTGACTGGTAGAAGTTTTACTTTTGACGTTGCCATTTCTAAAGTCCAAATACATTCAAATGAATGTTCCACATTTATATATTATAGTGTTTAGCCAAGGATTTTCCAAGAATTTAACTTTTTGGACGTCCCCCAGTGCAATCATGCAATACATGTTTTCCACAGCTGTCACAGTCATAACAAGGTATAGTACAAGAGTTCATGGATACATGTATTTGTAAGAACATGTTTGCTGGACAGGGGTCGTGTGTCAATCAGCGAGGTCATTTAGGTTTACACTGGGACTTTCTGTTGTGGGGGGGGGGGATTATAGAGATAGCAGGAACATTTCTTAGGAAATGCCTGTGGAATAAGTCAGGTTCAGTTGTGAGACCTCTTCACCAAGTTCATTTCAACATTACGATTCTGGCACATTCTGAGTTTCTGCTGCACTTGTGTCTCAATGCGGGATATGAACCTCCGAAATAGTAACATCGTCTGCCAAGGTTTCTTATCACTTTAATATATACCATAATATATACTAATATAATATAATATAATGGTATCTAAGATTATATTGAAAATAAACACATTTTCAGTAAAAAAAATTGTTTATGGCTGCTTGAAAATGCTACATTAAAATATGCCACTCATTAATCAGTTTATGCAGATTAGATTTCCCCCTTTACCATTATATATATATATAAATATATATATATATATATATATATATATATATATATATATATATATATTTACATACATATACATGTACATTATTTATGGCTCCTCTTTCTGCTGCCTCTCAAAACTGACTTGTTCATTGGTGGAAAAGAAAAACCCTTTGCACCAGTAGCATCACTGCATGCATTTTTTTTTGGTGATAAATATTATTAATTCACATTCAGAATGCTGTGAGTTTGTCAGTGTGTAAATCATTTTTGTAATGAATTATGTCCAAAATCTTTCTTAGAACAAAACACAAGCTTAATAGTTGTAGGTTTTGTTTTTATTTTCGAATTCAGTGGGCCTTTTGTGACCCACATGCCCCGTGGATTGCACAATTCTCATCCTATGATCCTATGATTTGCTATGATTCTTTCCCATAAAGGAAGCCAGTGACTCTAAACCAGGAAAAATGTCTCACACGACATCGCACACTTTTTCCCCTGTTTGTTTTTCCACCTATTTTTGACTGTAAATGCGAGACTGGAGAGACATTTGAAGGCTTTGTAGCATGACCTTTATGGATTGGCCGAATGCTGTCGGCTCGGCCATGCTGCTTTCATGATCCTGAAATTTAGAAACAAAGTTCGTATGAAAACTAGGACGAATGAAATCGAGCTAAAATTTTATACTCCAAGGAAAAGATGGAGCATTCAAATATAACCCCTAAATGCTAGTTTTACATTCCAATATATCTAGCAAGGTTTGGATACTCAGGCTTCAGTTTGCCCTTTTCAATATGATATAAAATACATATTGATATAAAATACGCAAATTCACTTTAACGGCATTCGTTTTATTAACACGACGTGCATTCACAACAGGTATGAGCTACTGACTATATTTAACCTAAACATATCACCCGTTTATACAGAAAGCAACCGAAATGGAAACACGTCATCACCCTTTTGTATAATAAATAGTAAATATGAACGGTTTAGAAGAGGTGTTTGCCAACAGTGTAGCTATGATACGTTCTAAAAAAGCTTCTCAAGGAAACAAACATGTCAAAAATATTAATAATTATCTATGCTTGCCTGAAAAGCTTATATTTTTTAATAAAGACAAACCTATAATGCATTCCTTTTGCTTAATATATTTTACAGAAGAAAATGATTATTAAACTGTCCACCTGTTTTTGTGTTTAAAGTTGACTGGTAAAATGGCATTCTGTACTTGGTGGATGGAGCATAGGTGTGTTTAGATGACAGTAATGTTAAACAGGATGTTACCAACTAATATCAGTCAATAATAAAGGTAGTAGAGCACTTCACTACAGTACAGAGCACTATGTGTTTGGATCAAATGCACATCTTTTCTTCCGTGCCGAAACACATATGTCCATTTTATACAAACAAGAGCAAACCAGGGGCAAATATCTCTATATACTTAATAACCTATATGTATACATTCACTCAGAGACCGAAGCAGACGAAGACTGTATACACTATCTGTGATTAAGTATCTCACAAATCCCTCTGCAAATATATAGATTAAAGGGTCTGCGTTAAAACTGGCAAAAGATGAATCCACACGTTCGCTGTGCCTTATAAAAGAATCTAAACAAATGCATCTTGTACCCTGTTTGCTATATGTTGTGGATCATTTATCTTAATTCGTGGCTTTTTATAACTCCAGCAATGAAAAACGTGGGTAATACAAACACGTATTTATTACCAAGAGAAGACTATATACACGTAAGTATTGGAGAAATTCAGTCGCCGTATGTCATATTGCTTATGAATTCTTGCAAATAACAAAGCAAGACTTGTCCTTCACTTTACAGGGCCCTAATTTGTAAACACTTCAAATTGATTTGAAGTAAACACGTAGGAGAATGCGCAGAAACCCCGGGAATATTAATGAGGATAGTTTGTTCGTACTCACCCATTTGCGGTCATACGCTGAATGTTTTGTACTTGTTCTTGAGAAACCACTCTCTGACTCATCAAAGTTACAGACTTGGGGAGAAACACACACACACACACACACACACACACACACACACACAGTTCCACAACACAACAGTTTTGTTGAAAACAGGTTTACAGGTGGGTCATTGGCCGAGTACTTGCACAATTACCTATTTAGTGGAAATAACTCTTAAAAAACAGGAAACATCCACCACCCTCTCGGATTTGGGACTGATTAATGCTTTTCGGAATCCATTGTGGCCTTTCCGTTTATTTTTAGCCACAACTGGAAATAAGGAATATATATATATATATATATATATATATATATATATATATATATTATATATATATATATATATATGATATACTGTATTCTTTAATCAGATACCAGTGAAAATTATTGTATTACCAATATGTGAATTTCTCATGTATATATCCTTTATATAATGATTTCAGTCATATCAATTTACCTATTTATATTTATGTAATTGGGTGGATGGTACGAGTATGAGGCAGTACAATGTAGGGAATCATATCTAACACAACACCAAAATGTTTATGGACCACCGAGGTCAGTTTAACAGCCAAATACCACCCCAAACCCCCCCCCCCCCCACAACCCCACCCCCCTTTTTTGGAAGTTAAGGCGAAACTTAAGAAGCTAAGTGAAAAAGCCACAATGGGCCATGGGATTCACCACAACAACAACAACAGTAATCCAGAGCGGATCCGGGCTCTGAATCACAGTAACAATACCTGCTGCTGAACTGGGGTTTCCCTGTTATTGTTTTTATGATTACTAATTATTTGTATTTATTTATTTTATTTTACATACTTTATTGATCCCATGAGGGAAATTCTTTTTTTCTTCGCATATCCGTTTCGGAAGCTGGGGTCAGACCGCAAGGTCTGCCATGATACAGAGCGTAAAGGGGCTTGTTCAAGGACAGATTGGCGATACCGGGGCTCGAAACCCCCGACCTTCCGATCAGCAGCCCAGCGAATTGACCACAGAACATAACTCATTCATTCATTCATCTTCTACCGCTTTATCCGATCTTCCCTCGGGTCACGGGGAGTCTGTGCCTATCTCAGCCGTCTATGGGCATTAAGGCAGGATACACCCTCACACACACCCACACACACCACACACACACACACATACACACTCCCACACACACACACATTCATACACTATGGACAATTTTACAAGGTGCCAATCAACCTACCGTCATGTTTTTGGACCGGGGGAGGAAACCGGAGAACCCTGGAGAAAACCCCCCGAGGCACGGGGAGAACACGCAAACTCCACACACACATGGCCGAGACGGGAATCGAACCGGGTCCTGGCGGTGTGAGGCGAACGTGCTAACCACTAAACCACCGTGCCCCCCTGAACTTAACTAACTATCATAATTATTATTTTCTTTTTATTAGAAATGTGAATGTTATTTTGTTGTTTTATTTATTATGTTGTTAGTTGATTATATTTATTATTC
>JACRUU010000018.1:17290266-17322766 GCA_030449085.1 Kryptopterus vitreolus
GAGAGAGAGAGAGACTAGAGACCGCAGAAGTCCGCAGAAGTTTTTGGTTTGTCTCCCCCGCGTGCTCTACCTCCAGCCCACCACGCCACCCCGGTAACTATAGTAACGCCAATAGCGGCGCAGTGAGGAAGGTCCTGCACGGAGAAGGGCCGTGTGCGGTGCGGCACGTAACTCCGCCGCCTGTGATAGGTCCAGCGTGGAGACTGACGGCACCTGCTCCGTCTCCTGTCCTCAAACACGAGTTTCAGCGGACACAGAGAGCCTCCATCCTCCGCAGCTCCACCTTTACGCCCTCGGTCAGATGCGGCACCTCGGTCTGCGCCTGTAGCTGCTGGTTCCGGTTATGCCCCGGGAATCTGAAGGCGCACTGAAACACAGCTTCTGCGTTTACGGACAGATTCATTCCTTCACCCAGACATGTATTTCAAACTGGCTGTAGTGCTGCTTGTGTTGAGTTCGCAGCGCAGAGTCCACGCCACGGATTCCGCCGCCGACCTCCAGGACACCTCCTCCCAGGAGAGGCCTGTGAACATCCAAAAAAACCGCTTATCCCTGCAGGACACAGGTAGGAGCAGAATCACCTTCTCATATATCACCACAGCGCACCCAACCCAAAAGTGCATAGATGTTTGTTTGTTTGTTTGTTTGTTTTTTCCCCCAGATCTATTTACTATACACAACACTCCTTTATTACTAATTGTAATGGTTTCTTATATTTCGTTCATGCAAACGTTATAGACTTGTGTTCTTCTTGCTGTATGGAAGTAAACAGACTTAAATATGCAAAGCGCAACTTTACGCACCAAACTCACCAAAAGAAGTGTTTTTCAGAATCCCGACTCAGAAACGTCTTATTTCATTATGACGTGGCGTAAAAATGGTACAGAATAAACAGACAGGTGTGTGTGTGTGTGTGTGTGTGTGTGTGTGTGTGGTGTGTGTGTGTGTGTGTGTGTAACGCGCTTCTCGCTCTCCTGGGCGGCTGTAGTGGAGATCCAGCAGTGTGTGCTGAGCGCCGGGGATGTCGGCTGCGGAACATTTCAGTGCTTCACCAACAACTCGTGCGACATCCGCGGACTGCACGAGATCTGCATGAGCTTCCTGCACAACGCCGGCAAGTTCGACTCTCAGGTACTCAATATATATATATATATATATATATATATATATATATATATATATATATATATATATATATATATATATATATAAAATGCAAACGTTTATTACATCTGTAGGGAGTTTTATTTTATCTGCAAGTTTGCACTGATTTTGTATTCTGGTTAGTAGAGTTACGTTTTAATTCAATATATGGACTCCATCAATTGATGATGAAATCACACCATAGGTATAATAGTAATAAAGCATGTACGTCACTGCGTGGGGGCCCCCATATACGGAGCCCCATCGCTCCACTACAGCAGGAGGTTTATGAGCTCTAGACATGCACAGTTCCAGCGTCAACATGTTCCAGAGTCACTACTGGACGCAAACGCGTTACAGCGTACTGCATAATGTGTTATTGAACTCTGCTTCATTACCATTTAGGACGTGCATGCATTTAACTTGAGTCACAGAAGGTGGACAGTAAAGTTTGTCCATCACGGCTGTACCGGGACTTTGTCCAAAAATGTCCAGTATGTGAAAACGTCATTTTATTTCACTACATTTTTATAAACAACAACAAAAAAAGCTGCTGTTATCAATAACCGTCAAGTTGATGTTTGGCGTTTATGTGAAGTAATAGTACTAAAAATACCTTCTAAAAACACTATACTATATCGGTATGATGTGCAGAATAATGAAACACTGATCCGCATTAATTATTGGGATTTAGTTATTATAGGTGTGTTAATTAAGTAATTAAGCGAGTAATGCTGTCAAGTAACAGAGTAAAAAAGTAATTTTTTTGTACTTTTATTCAGGTACAGGAACTGAGTACTTTATCCACCACTAGTTGTGCTTGAACCAGATTTACTGGATGCATCAATACTCATAGAAGCGCTATCATTTAGGCTGCTACATCAAATTAGTCAGTAACAAAATATTTTGGAAATATGGAGCCTACGGACTCAAACAGATTAAAGTATAGCATATAAATAGTTGTTTTATATATATATATATATATATATATATATATATATATATATATATATTCAATGTAATAGGCAGTGTTTCAACGACTTAAAGTAGTAGTTTCAAGGAAGTCAAGTAACCGATTACATCTGATTACTTTTTGATTAATTTTATTTGTCCACTAGGTGGCGCTTCAAGTTAACCATCTAATAAAAAAGTTTCAAACCCTCGAAAAAAAATCGGTTGCTATTTTTCCAAATGAAAGTGCAGCAGATCGTCATCATTCAGATCAAAACTCACATTTCAGTTGAAAATCATGACGTCGTCTAAAAGCAAGGATTTCACAGATTGTTAAATGTAATTCTCTTTGTCATTTTTTCTCAATAACTATAATAAACTACTGTTATATTTTATTTTGTAATTAAATTACATAACACTCTGTTACAACACACTGAGTGTATGTATATATGTATATATATATATATATATATATATATATATATATATATATATATATATATATATATATATATATATATATATATATTAGATATATATATATATATATACATAGACAGTGTATACTTGTATACTACTGTAGGTTGATTGTTTAAGCATTGTGTAAAAAGCCCTGTAAGATGTGAATGTGAATTTCCTGCAGGGCAAATCTTTCATCAAGGACGCGTTAAAGTGCATGGCGCATGGGTTACGACACAAGTTCAGCTGCGTCAGTCGCAAGTGTGTTTCCGTGAAGGAGATGGTGTTTCAGCTGCAACGGGAATGCTACAACAAACACAACCTCTGCTCGGTGGTCAGGGAGAACATCCACGTCATGACGGAGATGATCCATTTCCACGACCTCTTTCCCAAAGGGTATGTAGTTTACTTTTACACTTACTTACCAAGTGCATTTGTTATTGTTTTTATTCAGTCTGTATTTTGGAGTGTGATATTTATGATTATTTATGGGTTACTTGAGTTATTTTATGAATCATTATCATTAGTATCAGACCAAACAAAATCTCTGGTCTATTATGTGATCAAACTAATAGACAAAACATTTTTAGGCTGAAACAATACCACCTCACTATTATATAATCGTGTAATTTTTTTTATTAACTAATGATTTATTAATTATTAATTGTTATTATTATTATTATTTTATTTAGTAATTATTTTATTAACTATTTTAGTCAGCCATTAATTTTAGTACTAACACTCGCTGTTGGAATATGTAGTATATATATATATTATATATATATATATATATATATATATATATATATATATATATATATATATATATATATATTATATAGCTACGTTTATGCTGGGTTACTGATCGGAAGGGTCGGGCTTTCAAGCCCTGGTAATCGCCAAGCTGCCACTCTTGGGTCCTTGAGCAAGACCCTTAATGCTCTTAGGGGGCGCTGTATCATGGCAGACTCTACTCTCTGACCCCAACTTCCTGACGCTGGGACAAGTTGGTATATGCAAAGAAAGAATGTCGTTGTGTTATAATGTTTATGTGACAAATACAAACTATTCCATTCTAAATGTAAATGTCATTCCTGCTCATCACCTCGTATCTCTCGCCGTTATCTCTAGGCCTCATGTGGAGCTGGTGAACATCCTGCTGGGTTGTGGCGAGGGGGTCCGTGTGGCCATCACCCGCCGTATCCATGCCCAGTGTGAGCAGAACTGGGGTGCGCTGTGTGCCAGCCTGAGTCTCTGCATGCCAGGTCACACCAGGATCCAGACTGTGCCTACACTCACTCCTGTGCCTGCTCTCAGCAGCGCCAACTTCCTGCCTCCTGCTGGTCCTCCTCTCCCACAGCCTGATCGACAGCACGTTTAGATACTCCACAGAGAAAACGAGGGCCTTGCTTAGCCTTCAGTGCCTCCTTCGCCGACAATTCCACCGGACACACAAGCTCCAGTAACACATTCATAACGGTATCAGTATCAACACTACACTACCTACAGTGGGATTGTATACTTTGCATGAACAAATATTAAGACAGTAGCAAGAAGTCACATTTTCCAGCTGTATTAAGGCAAAAACGAAGCCTTCACTACGTCCCTGCTTAAACTGCAGAGAGTCTAGCGTGGAACGCTGGAGGACGGAACTCGACACCCAGCAGTCTGTTAACCAACGCAGAGGTTACAAACAACTCGCGCTCCATTTCACCAGTACTGAATGTAACTCATGGTGCTCTTCCTCACTAGCACAGTCTGTTCTAAGCTCTGATCCATATTTGTTTTTTTTTTGTACCTTCTTCTCTCACGCCAAAGGTGAATCGTACATAATTACACTGAATCGAATGTTTGTGGGTGTTCGAGTGTCAAAATGTACAACGATGACATCGACATAAAATATCCAACCACTTAACAGCCATTAAATACAAAGGAATTGTTGAGTTATATTGAAATTGGTAACGTCGAACGTGTGTAATGTAATACACACTGTTTTTTTGCTACTACATATGTGATGGTTAAATTTGTAAGTTTTATTATTATTATTATTATTACTCGCTAGTTATAAAATAATCATTTGAAACGACAGTGACCTTTGGGACCTACCTCATCCTTTTAACATTATTATCAAGGCGATTTATTACATGTACAGAGATCAATTACTCTGTTTAAATGTACAACATTTTGCTTTTATTTATTTCCGTGTTTCAAATGTTATGCATGATTTTTCTGTACCGTCACTTGTCGGGTACAAAAAGCACCAACGTATGTTGTTATTTGAATGTATTTTCTATATCACTTGTATTATTGTATTATTTATGCATTTACATGTTGTTGTCTCAAATACTGTATTTAAGTTTGACTTTTTGGTACGTGACAAAAATACAATATATACACAAATAGCCCCCCCCAAATAAATATTTGTCAATAACTTATGACTTTTGTGGTTAATTTTATTAATTGCCATTTTATTCATTCATTCGTTCATTCATCGTCTCTGGGGTCGCGGGAAACCCGTGTCTAATTCCGGCATCTTTGGGCGTCAAGGCAGGATACACCCTGTATGGGGTACCAACCCATCACAGGACACACACACACACACACTAGGGACAATTTTCCAAGGTGCCAATCAAACCTACTGTGCATGTTTTTGGACCGGGGGAGGAAACCGGAGAACCTGGAGAAAAACCCCCTGATGCACGGGGAGAACATGCACAAACTCCACACACACATGGCCGAGACAGGAATCGAACCCGGACCCTGGAGAGGCGAACGTGCTAATCACTAATCCACCGTGTTCCTCTGTGCCGTTTTATCGTCTTGACAAATTTGAAACAATCCAAAAACGTAATATTAAACCCACTTTAAAATTGTTCATATTTATTAAAGTTATGAGGCCACAGAAATAAATGACAATGTAAAATAAGGCACAAACAAGTTCATCAGCAACAAACTCCACCCGAGGCCCTGAACGTCACAGAGACCTGACAGAGGATCCTGAGGGAATCAGTACGCATCGCTTTGCGGTGACTAAAAAGCTTTCAAACACAAAATCAAAAGCTGTAAAACTTCACACAACACTTACAAGACGGGTGATATAATACTACACAAATACCCACCCAGTACCCGGGCACTAGAGTACCATCCGGACTACTCCAAGCCTTAAACAACCACCAGTTACATACATATTGTTTATGAGCTCCTGTGTGTGTGTGTGTGTGTGTGTGTGTGTGTGTTTTTGTGTGTGTTCAGGGAAAACAATGACATCTACTACACACAGACACCCCCAAGACCAGGGCTGGGAACCTGTACAGATATACTCATGTTCATAAAAAAACACATACACACACATACACACACACACACACACACACACACACACACACACACACACACACACACACACACACAGGAGATCATAAACAATATGTAACTGGTGTTTGTGTAAGGCTTGGAGTAGTCCGGATGGTACTCACTCACACACACACACACACACACACACACACACACTGAGGTAAACAGAATAAACACTACAGCGCCACCCAGTGGTGTGACTGGGTTAGAAAAAGAACACGATGACAGAAGATATAAATAACAACTTTTTTTAAAAAACAACAACAACCCAGAATTCTTCATTTAAAAGGCAAAATCCAGTGCAAGAATCGTTCTTTTTAAAGTTGGAACATCGCTTAAAAATACAGCTTTTTTTTTTAAATGTAGCGAGAAGGCACTTCTGTACAAAATCACTTCTGTTATGCATATAAATATAGAAAGATCTGTAGAATATGTAGCATTACACAATAAAGTGCCTACATTACTGTACATTACTTTAGAAAAGCACTTTCCTCCCAAATTCTGCCTGGATGTTATTGTTTCATTTGCATAAAGTTGTAGAAACACACACACACACACACACACACACACACACACACACACACACACACACACACACACACACACACACACACACACACACACAGACACACACACACACAGTACTAAATATGTCTGACTAATAAATGATCATTTCCAAACTGCAAACCCAAAAGGAAGCACAGAGGGCGGAGAGACAAACATTCATACGAACACACCTTTACCTAGGCAATAAAAAACAAGAAGACCCTTTTTTTGTTTTGCTCTAAATGAAAGGGAAAAGCCTCTTTTTCAGGATGTACAGTACTGTGGCAAAAAACAGAGCAAGTGCCAGAAAGATGAGCAGTTTGTCCGTGAGCTCACGCCGATTATATTTCAGGATGAGTTTCCGTCCCAAGTGGATGGTGGCAGTCATTGATTTAAACTCTTCACTCGTTTCCAGCACGGATCTCGACGATGTCGCTACGTATGTACGAAAACATTACACATTTCATTGAAGCACATCCAGAGTCATTCGTTTAACACAAAACAAAAAGCACATGAGCACAATCCTACTGCATTCAAAAGTGATGCCAACAAAGGTTTTCACTATTCAACCCATTTAACATAACCTGTTTAGAAAACGAAATGTTATACTTTTACATGATCATTAAGTAAGCTAAATGCTAGATATAGAACAATGTATATGATCTGGGTGATGTGTCAAAAATTTAATCTCTGAGATATATATATATATATATATATCTATATATATATATATATATATATATATATATATATATATATATATATATATATATATATATATATATATGTATATATATATATATATATATATATATATACACACACACACACACATACATATATATATATATATATATATATACACACATACCTATATATATATATATATATATATATATATATATTATCTTTTTTGTTTGTTTTTTTGGGGGTACGGAGGGAATGTGTGCGCTATTTGTATTTGTGTTTGTAGTCTGTGTTTTGGGGTTTGCCGATGTCATGTTTATCTCGCAGCACCACACACACACACACACACACACACACACACACACACACACACCTCCTCATTCAACAATGTGGACACACACAGGGACACACACATGGAGACACACAAACACACACACAGGGACACACGGACACACACACACACATGGAGACACACAGGGACACACAGACAGGGACACATACACAGGGACACACACACACACACACACGGAGACACACACACAGGGACACACACACACATGGAGACACACAGGGACACACAGACAGGGACACATACACAGGGACACACAGACAGGGACACACAGAGACACATACACAGGGACACACACACAAGGCACATACACACAAGGCACATACACACACACACAGACAGGGACACACACACAGACACACACACACACAGGGACACACACACACACAGACAGGGACACACACACAGACAGGGACACACACACAGACAGGGACACACACACAGACAGGGACATGCACACACAGACTCACACACAAACACACCTCCCCATTCAACAACGTATAAATTAGTCATGCTGCTTCCTTTACAAACTCTTCGGATTGATCAGAGCGCTGCCATGTTGTATTTGGTATTTCGCGAGTACGGGGCGGGAGGCGGAGAACTAGTTGGTTGGCAGTACTGGGAGTGAATCTCTCTCTCTCTCTCTTTTAATCAGAAGACTTCAACTAAATATATGAGAAGTGTTTTGATGGAAGAGATTTGTGCTCATGTAGTCCCAGAGCTTTAGTGAGGTCTAATACTGATGATGGCTGAATTCCCTTCTGGGGTCCTTGAGCAAGGCCCTAAAAACCCTGTGCTTAATCGGTGCTGTTTCATAGCTGACCTCGGGCTCTGAACAAACATGGATATGAGATATTTCACTCATCACTAATAAGAAGAGGTTCAGAACGTTTCTCTCAGAGATCACATGTTCATTTGTGATAAGACAGCCAGCAGTCAAACAGAGATGTCGTGAAAGATGGAGGCGGTGGCACAGTGGATCAAACACTAGACTTGATCAGAAGTTCAAATCCTCTCGTTGCTCTGGATGTGTGTTTCTGCCCATAAATGTAAATATTAGATACTAACAGTGACAAGAACCTTACAGTCACCACTAATCATGCATCTCTGTAACTGGCTGTTGATCTACAGGTAATACTATAGAAGATTTTCTTATAGGAGGTTCTGAAGACTTCAGCTTATTGCAATGAAAAGCTCAAGGATACATCATTTTATTTCAATCTATTTAGTTACCTGATTAATAACCAGATCAGAGGCATATTTCTAATGCAGACCTGCTCGTGTGCACAACATAAACTCTATATTTGTACTAGAAAACGATTCTATTGCACAGTATATAAATAGTAAGCTATTTTCTATGTGCAGTGGCTCAACAACAAAAAAGATGCCTTAATTCCTATATGTGCGCTGTTACCCAGAGTGCCAATGGTTTCCTCGCTTTGTGTGACCTGATGGGACATCATTCGGTTGATGCTCATCAAACTCTCAGTGATGTTGCTGGACGTCTCGACCATGCCCTCCTTGGTGGCCTTCCTACCGACAAATAAATATAAGATAACGTATCTTAAGTCAATTAGAAGACACCAGAACCGATTTAAAATGCCTTGTGGTCGTTTTTTTAACCGTCTCTGGAGATATAACGGAGAGAGAGAGAACGAAATTTTTATTTTGGGAACGCAATGCGCGTGTGTATAACCTAAACGTATCATCAGTTTATATGGAAAACAACCGGAACAGAACGCAATTCTTAAAGGAGCCACGTCCCATATTTTACACTTAAAACAACCACTAAACAAATAACATTGGAATGAATAAGAAATTAATATTAAAATAATAATTTCCAGAGTAAAATAAATATTAATAAGGGAAAAAAAATATGTATATAATTATAACATCTGTTACAGTTAATAGTATTTGAAACATGAAAAGTATTAATTTATGGTACATAAAACATGTGATTAATGTGTGATTAATCATGAGTTAACTTGGCAATAGTGCGATCGATCGTGATTAAATTATTTAATCGATTGACAGACATAATTTAAATGATTATGTTGCATACACAAAATCTTTTCAAAATTGTTCAACTTGATGATTCAACAGATGATTACAAAATCATAATCCACACACAAGAGAGCAGGAAGTAAAACTCCATTAAAGTTCAACAAGAATCATTCTACATTCACGCAACATATCACTTTAAAGTCTTTCCAATTCCTCTGTAATGTTAAAACTCCAAACCCCCATACACAGAGCCTCTCCCCCCACATACACACACAGGGACACACACACACACAGGGACACACACAGGGACACACACACACACACACACAGGGACACGCACACACACAGGACACACACACACACACACAGGACACACACACACACACACACACAGGGTAACACACACAGGGACACACACACACACAGCACACACACACACACACACAGGGATACACACACACACACACACACACACACGGGACACACACACACACACACAGGGACACACACACACAGGGACACACACACACACACACACACACACACACACACACACAGGACACACCCGACACACACACACACACATGACACACACACACTGACACACACACACACAACACACACAGGGACACACACACACACACACAGGGACACACACACACACACACACGGGACACACACACACACACACACACACACAAACACACACGGGACACACACACACACACACACACACACACAACACACTCACACACACACACACACACACACACACACACACACACACACACACACAACACGCACACACACACGGATACACACACACACACACACACACACGGACACACACACACACACAGGGACACACACACACACACACACACACACACACACACACACACACACACACACACACACAGGGACACACACACACACACACACAGGGACACACACACACACACACAACACACGGAACACACCACACACCACGGACACACACACACACACAGGGACACACACACACACACACACACGGACACACACACACACAGGGACACACACACACACACACACACAAAAAAAAAAACACACACACACACACACGGGGACACACAGGACACACACACACACACACACACAGGGACACTCACACACAAAAGGACACTCACACAGACACAGGGACACACACACACACACACACAGGGACACATACAAAGAGGGACACACAAAGAGGGACACACAAGCACACACAGACTCTGTAATGTTCTCCAGAATAGGACTGCCTTTGTCAACACGCAGAGATGAAGCATGACTTGCCTTTGCCTTACAGAGTTCACACCATGAAGCAGTTCATCATTTTCTAGCTTATCAATGACCAGCTTGCAGGCCAGGTTGGCTTTCCTCCATGCTGTCTGGTTACTGGTACAAAAGTGCAAAAACAAGCTTGATGTAAATTTACAGGCAACATTAAAAGTACAGCCACAAGAGCACACCAAGTCTGCTGAACCTCACCTGAACATTTGTTTGCGCTGACTTTCCGTTTCATCCATAATAACGTTCTTATCCGTCTCTTTATCTTGTTCTTTAGCCATTTGTTCCAAATCCTACAACCGAAAAGAGATGATCATTCACTGCACTGCACGGCTGTACTGGAACTGAACAGGGTTAAAATACAACGACTGAAAAAGCTCAAGAACAAGCTTTTCCTAATTTAAAAAAGTGTGTTAAGGAGGGGATGTAGAGGGAATGATAATAATAATAATAATAATAGAGGGCACAAGGATTGGGAAGATCTGCTCTAAGCAGAAAAGCATCTCAATTCTCAAATTAAACAGCAAACTTGAATTTGTCAACTTTACATTTTACTAATCAAATATTCATTTGCTTTAACAATAACAGAAATGTAACAGCATGTTTGGCTTATTGTTGATCAGTAGAGTACAAAAATATACAACAACAGAGTGAATCCACTAGGGGGCAGCAGAGCTGATACCACTGTACCATACAGGAGCACACGTTCAACCCAGTTACAGCTCCTTTATAGGACACTCAAGAGGGAGAGCCGGTGGAGATCCACTTCTACACTTATTATATAACAAGAACCACAGTTTCTTGTACATTGTACATTATATATATATATATATATATATATATATATATATATATATATATATATATATGTGTGTGTGTGTGTGTGTGTGTGTGTGTGTGTGTGTGTGTGTATGTATCAGGGCTGTCAATAGATACAAATATTTAATCGTGATTAATCGTTAACTCTTGAACAATCGCACATTAATCACATGTTTTCAGTGTACCATAAATTAATATTTTTCATGTTTCTAATACTGTAACAAACTGTAACAGATATTATAATTCTATACATTTCTTTCAAAATCTCTCCCTTCAATAAAATTTATGATTATTTAATATTTATTTTACTCTGGAAATGATTCTTGTAATTTAAACTTCTTGTTAATGTCAGTGTTACTTTTTTTCTAGTGATTGTTTATCATTGTAAAATATTGGACGTTGCTCCTTTACGAATTCTGTTCCAGCTGCTTTATGTTTATGTTTACATTTATGTTGGGGTGGGGTGGCGGTCAAACTTTTTGGCTCAGGGGCCACATTGAATTTTAAACATTGACAGACGGGGCCAGACCTGATATATACATATAATATAAACATATAATACATAAACATCTAAAAGGCATTGTTAACACTCTATGCATCAGCACATCTAAAGCGCCACCCGGTGGAATATCAGGTAATTACAGGACAAGGTCATATCGATACAGTGATGATTATGACTTGATTTGGATAATTCTGTACCGATCTTCTGTGTTGCTGGATTAAATGGACCAAAGGGCCGGATGTGGCCCACAGGCCATAGTTTGTCCACCTCTGGTTTAGGTTATTCGCATTCACAAAAGAAAAATGCGTTTCCGTAATATTTGGGAATGCAATGAGCTTCCATACAGTAATATACACTAATAGAGTGAGTAATGCAACAAATATACAGCATTTAACCGCATTATTTTTTTACAGTTCATATCAAGACATGTCATCTTGTGCTAATAGATGTGTTTACATTTACACAGAGGACTAAATAATGTACACCACGACTTCCGTGAATTGACACCGTAATTTGCATAGGTTTCTGAACGTTAGACAACATGGGATATAATGTACAGGATAATACTGTTAATAGATTCACACAATTTATCCAGAATGGCCGACTTTAAAAGTGTTGATATAAAAAAAAAACTAATCTAGTTTTATTGTCAGTTAGTAAAGAACATAAAAATAAGGTGAAAACATTTACCCTCTTCATTCATATCAAGCTCCCATGATGATGACGAGGGTAACTTGTTTTGCACGTTCTAGCTGGGGGAAAATATTTTATTTGGTTTTACGCAAACTTTAAAAGAAATACGGTGGTAAATGATAAACAATGCAGACTATGGGAAATGCGTTGGCTTATTTTTTGCTCCATCGTTAAGAATAGTTCCAATGGAAGCCACAGATATATAATGCATTGGGAAAAATTAACTAACCAAGCGTTCATACATCATGTACTGAGTATAATGGCTTATAAAAAGCGTATTAAGCTTATCAAGGAATACTGCTTATTCATGCAATTATTAATAACCAGCCAGTCAACCTGGCATTTCCGAACTGATTATCTCCTGTCAGTTTCACACAGTTTCAAATCCCACCAGCACCAAGCTGCCATTAGTGGGCCCTTGAGCAAGGCCCTTAACCCTCGGTTATAAGTCAGATAAAATTGGTTGGAAAGTTATGGAAAAAACACAACAAAAACAACAACAAAAACACTCTTTACACCCAAGCTTAAGAGAAAAGCATTTCAGACTGCATGTGAAACCTTTAAAATGTAAAAGCTACATCAGTATGTACAGAATAATTAAACTCTACAGCAGAAAGTTGATTTAAATATATTTTATCTTGTGTTTTATTTTTTTTTATTGCTTGTTGATAGTATTGGGAAACACATGATAGGAATTATAGGGCTTTACATGTTTTAGTACTATTAAAACAGATAAATCTCCTCCAGCTTTACAAACATCTCACACATCTGAAACGCATTCAGTTTATTAAAATGTACTTTATACACTTACTATATGTACTCGGTAAACAAGGTAAATATAAACATCCTGACCTGAATTCGCTGTCTTAAATAAGTGGATTTTTCCTTCACCAGAGCGTTCAGTTCCATTAACACACTGTGTGGACCCCGACATTCTCGTATGTCCTGTTATGAACAAGAACAACAACAACAACAACAACTTAGTGTAAACAAGAAACATTTCTCCGCTTTCAGGTGTGCTGAGTAGAGGAAACTTATCCACGTTTGTCTATCGTTTAAGTCTGACAATAAGTAAGGAGAAACCCGCGTCCTACCTGAATAAGAGCTTTAACCTCTAAATCATATTTAATCACTTCTTGTACACAAATCCGTATAGAGACGTCCGAGGACGACGCCATTTTTATTGTGGTATGAAAAGCGAAAAGGTCCAAACTAAACGGTAACGCGTTTTGTTTTTGTTTTTGTTTGTTTAGTTTTTTTGGTAAAAGGTTTTTAACTACTTAAACTACTAAACAGTCAAAATGTCGGCTAAACAAAGACCCAATTCTCTTTTTATTCATTCATTCATCTTCTAGCGCTTTATCCGATCTTCCCTCGGGTCACGGGGAGTCTGTGTCTATCTCAGGCGTCTATGGGTATTAAGGCAGGATACACCCTGGATGGAATGCCAAACCCATCAAACACACACACACACACACACACACACACACACACACACACACACACCACACACACACACACACACACACACACACACATTCACACTAGGGAGAATTTTCCAAGGTGCCAATCAACCTACCGTGCATGTTTTTGGACCGGGGGAGGAAACCGGAGAACCGGGAGAAAAAAAACCCCCTGAGACACGGGGAGAACATGCACAAACTCCACACACACATGGCCGAGACGGGATTCGAACCCGGACCCTGGCGGTGTGAGGCGAACATCCTAACTTCTCTTGTTATTATTAGATATAATTTTTGCTTCAAGTAAAGGGAAAACACTTTTTCACTTCAAAAATGTCACTATTGATATTTATGATATTTATGATATTCACTATTGATATTAATGATATTTATACGAAACTTTGATATGATGAAATAGTTTGCATCCAAGTTATTCAGGAGAAAGTGGACATCCCCCGTATTTTTAAGTGCATTACACTTTAAAGTTGACATATCCACTAAAAATGCATTGTCATATTTATAATCATTAACAAAAGTATGACTTAAATGTCCAAGCAACACTTTATTACATCAACATTACATTTGGAAACGTGAAATGTAACAGGATTGTAATGAAAGGTAATTCACTTTTTCATGTGGTTTAGTGGTTAGCACGTTCGCCTCACACCGCCAGGGTCCGGGTTCGATTCCCGTCTCGGCCATGTGTGTGTGGAGTTTGTGCATGTTCTCCCCGTGCCTCAGGGGGTTTTTCTCCGGGTTCTCCGGTTTCCTCCCCCGGTCCAAAAACATGCACGGTAGGTTGATTGGCACCTTGGAAATATTGTCCCTAGTGTATGAATGTGTGTGTGTGTGTGTGTGTGTGTGTGTGTGCCCTGCGATGGGTTGGCATTCCATCCAGGGTGTATCCTTCCTTTAATGCCCATAGACGCCTGAGATAGACACAGACTCCCCGTGACCCGAGAAGATCGGATAAAGCGGATAAAGCGGTAGAAGATGAATGAATGAATGAATGTGGTTCAGGTTTGGGTCCGTTTATCTTTTTTCAAATTGGCTTCAGGTTACCCAGAATTCCCTTCGATGGAATTTACCAGCACATATTGCTCCAATCATGTGACATCTAAGGAGGAGAAGCAGCTCCACGTCACATCTACGTTTACAGCATTTGGGAGACGTACTTATCCAGAGCGACTTACAATTGAGCAATGGAGGGTTAAGGGCCTTACTCAAGGGCCCACTAGTGCTGGGTGGTGGGATTTGAACCTGTGATCTTCCAATCTTCTGGTCCAAAGGCCAATGCCTTAACCACTGAGCTACCACCTCCCTCACGATGCTTCACCTCCATGCTTCATGCTTCACCTCCATGCTTCACCGTGTCATGAACATTCAACCTTTTTTTCCTAAATATGCTGATATGATATGATTGATACTTAGCGGTGGCTTAGTGGTTAGCACGTTCGCCTCACACCTCCAGGGTACGAGTTCGATTCCCGTCTCAGCCATGTGTGTGTGGAGTTCTCCCTATGCATGTTCTCCCCGTGCCTCAGGGGGTTTTTCTCCGGGTTCTCCGGTTTCCTCCCCCGGTCAAAAAACATGCACGGTAGGTTGATTGGCACCTTGGAAAATTGTCCCTAGTGTGGGAAAATGTGTCCCTGTAGTGTGTGTGTGTGTGTGTGTGTGTGTGTGTGTGTGTGTGTGTGTGTGTGTGTGTGTGTGTGTGTGTGCCCTGCGATGGGTTGGCATTCCATCCTGCATTGATGCCCATAGTCGCCTGAGATAGGCACAGACCCGAGGGAAGATTGGATAAAGCGGTAGAAGATGAATGAATGAATGAATGATAAGTGAATGTGAATGAATTCTCAATCAAATGATGAAATGATCGATTACAAAAGTCAAACGTTTTTGACTGACTGAAGATTTCTTGCAGAATCCAGCAAAATGATTTATAAGCAAGTGTAGAAGAGATTTGTCAGAAAGCAAATATTACACATTGTATAGAAAATATAAACCTCAGAATGGCGAATAATTTTGTTAATTTTTTGTTATTATTATAATTAGTATAAATTTTTTTCTGACTTTAGTAAATTGAACTGTAGGGAAAACGTTTTACTTACACAACTTTCCCCCTCAAACTGCATTTGGGGACTGGGGAAAATGTTAATAAAGAATAACATGATAGTCCCTTTAAGGCAGTGCTGAAGAAGTAAGTCAAGTTCAGAACTATGCATTTATTTTATCACCGGTTCTGGGAGGAAAAGGATTGCTGAGGAGGCCAAAGACCGGCCATTAATGGGAATAAATAAATAAATAAGTATTGAAAAAGGGAACACGGTGGTTTAGTGGTTAGCACGTTCGCCTCACACCGCCAGGGTCCGGGTTCGATTCCCGTCTCGGCCATGTGTGTGTGGAGTTTGCATGTTCTCCCCGTGTCTCAGGGGGTTTTTCTCCGGTTTCCTCCCCCGGTCCAAAAACATGCACGGTGAGTTGATTGGCACCTTGGAAAATTGTCCCTAGTGTGTGTGTGTGTCCTGTGATGGGTTGGCATTCCATCCAGGGTGTATCCTGCCTTAATACCCATAGACGCCTGAGATAGACACAGACTCCCCGTGACCCGAGGGAAGACCGGATAAAGCGCTAGAAGATGAATGAATAAGTATTGGAGGTGGGTGAAAAAGAGATGGATCATGAATAATGCTATAAAATACACCGAGTTAGATGGGTGTAAGGTGTAAGGTGTAAGGTTGTCCGGACTATTTGGGGAAAAAAAAATCCACATCAAGTAAATACTGCTGTATCTAATTGTTTATTTGTGATATTAAAATCAATAATAGCATTAGACTATCATGGTTACAAGCAAAAATGGTGGTACCAACTCCGGGCTGATACGATGCAGAGACATAATTAAGGATAATACAAAATAAGAACGAAACAGAGGCACAATAGCACAAGTAGACACGTGTTCAAAATATTAAGCCTACTTCATATCTGTACATGAACAACGCTTAAGAAAGCCAGTTGTTTTCCAACCAGTTGTGCCTCAAAAACTAAAACGTGAGAGAGAGAAAAAAAAAATCTAAAATAAAAATCCAGCACAACACAAACATAAATAGAACAATTGTTAAGATATTGTATTTGAACAGGCATATACGTGAACTACAAATATAGACATTGCTAATAGGATCAAGTAACTGTTAGTTTCAGTAGGATACACTGCAGAATTCTGCTTTAGAGCACTTAGCAATGAAATACAGCCTTCCTACTGTGACAAAAAAAGAGATTTCGGGGGGGGGGGGGGGGGGGGGGGGGGGGGGGGGGGGGGGGGGGGGGTGGGGGGGGGGGGTGGGGGGGGGTGCGGGGGGGGGGTGTGTGTGTGTTTGGGACACCTTGTGCCACACAGTACTAGCTACTTAAAGATCCCATGCTAATTTATCTAGGAATACCATACAACATCAGAAGCATAACATCAAGGTCATGAATTGTGATTGGTTTATTTTCCCCTAATGGGTGACAATTCCATTCATTGAAAATTGAGCATTGTATGGATTTCAAAACAAACCGAAAACTTTTGTCGGGGTTTATTTTGTGTTGCTTTTTTCTTTTTCTTTCGCAAACGACCCCAGAGGTGAATAATTAGCAAGGACGATAGAAATTTGGCAAAGTTTGGAAGGAGATGTAAATCATTGCAGTGTGATGTATGAGTGTGGTGGTCAGGGAGGAAAATAAATAAATTAAAAAATAAAAAAAACAAACAAACCCAAAAACAAAACAGGGATGTCATTATCAGGTGTGTGTGGTTGTCTTCTGAAAACTGGGGCCCAACAGTCCAGGTGACCCTACTAGCACTCCGACGTCCTCCTTAAAAGTTAAACAAACAAACAAACACACGATAAAAGAAGCTACCACCGCTACATTTACACACCCCTCTCTCACCCGGCCGCAGGTTCTGTCTGTGCCATTACAGACATCCGATAATGAGGACGAGGCCTTGGAACGGGAGTTTACAGCTCCAGCTGATCGGACTGACCACTGTCCAGCGCAGTCTCTTGCAAAAAAAAAGGGCTCTCATGCCACTGAGGGTGTTCAAGTATGTATTTTCAAAAATCAGCACCGATGGGCGGCGAGACGGCACTCCTACCCAAAGTCCATGTTTTTGTTTCCTCTCCTCCGAAAAAAAAAAAGAGCATGGAGGGAAGCCATGCGGCGACGCAGAGAAGACTCTGGACTTGTCAGGGGGTCAGGTTCAGGGAAAAGATGGCGTCGGCAGAAGCTTCACTATGAGCAAAAAAATAAAGATACGGTCTCTTCTGCTTCCTGCCCTCTAATCCAGGATTCTCAGATCAATGTCAAACAACGTTGTCATGCGTACACGTGTCGTCGTATTTGGAAAAAAAAAAAAAAAAAAACAACCAAAAAAAAACCCAGAGTTTTCACTGTTTGTCGGAGAGTAAAGTGGTGAAGGCCATCTCTGTTACTGAATGAACAAATCTGTTCCCGAGTCATGTGGAAATCATCAGAGGAACAGTAGAACCAGAAGTATTACGAGGCACAGAAATCTTGAACGTTGTTGAGGGGACACAATGCTTACAAGGTCCTGACATTGTTTTCTGTTTTCCAAGGCTGATCTACCTGCTCTTTCAAGGGCTCCTTCAAGGAAGTCTGAAATGCACTGCTACATGTATTTCAGCAAGACCGTTCTGGAATTATGGGGGGATGGGGGAAGCAAACAAAACAAAACAAAAAAAAAGTACAAGAAGTTTAAAGTCACGGAGAAAAAGAGAAAAACAAAAGGTTTGGACTTGTGCATTGACCAACTGATTTCAACCCATTATACAAATGAAAGGAAAACATGGTGCGAATATGAACATCATCAGCATTTTAAAAACAAGTCTACATCGTGACTGTAGCACTCTTTGGATAAACTCTGAACCAGAATGTTCCACAAATTCAAATGTACAAGCTTAACATATTGACTTCACTGAAGGAAGACTACATTCATCTTTACATGAAAACTGTCTGAGGCAAAGCAGCAACAGCTCTCATTCTGCAGAAATCTCATAACTATAGAGAAAAAAAAAAACAAAACTAAAAAAAACAACAACAACACACAACTTGTGATTTAGTTCTTGGCATATAACGGGCTGAAGTTTCCTTATAAAACATCGTTAAATCAAGTTTGGATCTTTCATTTGTTTGAATAAGGCACCTGATTTTGCAGGCATTGTTTAAAAAATCATTTGTAATTTGTCGTTAAACCAAGTGCAGTGATGGTCATTTTCAGCTCGGAGTAATCAGTGATCACGTAAAAAGGCTGGAGAGCCACTGAATTACGTTTACATCAAAGTCTGTGTGGCATCTGCAATACAACACCCCCCCCCCCCGAACCCCCCCACGTTGTGCTCATCGATTTAAAGTTCAGTGACTAGATCGGTATATTTGTGTATATTTCTCTACTCATAATGTCCTTGTAGGAGTCTCGCCGGACGGTTGATTACTGTGGATCGTATGAAGTGAGTTTAAGTCAGCATGCACAATGCTCATACTTCGTCATCACACTCGAATTTATAATCAGATATTTGACAACCGATAAAAAAAAAAATATATATATATATATATTTGAGGAACGCCCTTCTAGAGCACTCTTGAAGCATCAGTGTTTTAGCGTCTAATCTTACACACAGCGAAAGCATGTTTACATTTTTAATTAGGAACAAAATAAAAGGAAAAAAAAAGCTTAGTAAAAAGGTCCATATTACCGTGAAACAGAACAAACAAAACAACATAACAGACAACCATCCAAAGGAGTAAATATACTACAAAGGGCATGTTTATTTATTAACAATAAGACAGAACGTCTCTGATAAAAGGTTTGCCAAATGCGCTAAAACATTATATCATCCTTTTAATAGTAAGGTATGGCCACCATAAAGTACAACTTTTAGACTAGACCTGAAAATTATTGGATACCCAATTTCTTAGTTTAAAAAAAAAAAAAAAAAAAAAGCAAAGATTTCTTTACTGGGAAAAAAAAATAAAGCAACATCCCAATTTACTACAAAGACATACAAAATGCACCACTTAGAGCAATGTTTTTCACATGCTCAACACAAATAGGTACAAAACCAGGCATGCCGAAAGTATACAAACGAAAAGGAAACACGCAAAACATCTCGCTTTCAAAATGCATACTGTAGCCATTTTGGAAAATTACACAAGAAATGTTGTTTTTTTTTTTTCTTAAAAAGGGATCCAACTGGCCATTTCTTTATACAGATACAAATACTCAACAAACATGAAAAACAATTATATATCTATATATATATATATATATATATATATATATATATATATATATATATATATATAATTATAAATAAATAAAGTTAAAGTTAGGAGTGGGCTTACACTTAAATGAATCAGAACAAGGAATGGTTACTGATTTTCTGTACAAAAATGGTTAAGCAGCTTCAACCCAAACATTCATTTACATTTGTTTTATATAGTGCAGATAACAAATAGAAGCGCAATTTGGATTCAATAGATAGCTTACTCGTTTTTAAGATTGCAATCTGGCAACAATAACATTGAAATGGTAGCTGAGACTCAAAACAAAAACAAAAACCAACAATACATCAAATAAACAAACAACAAACTGCTAGTTGGATCGTTATTTCTATACTTGGAAAAAGCAGTTATCGGTGTATGAAGTAAATATAATCATGCAAAATAAATGTTAGGTACTCTACTAAACAATTTGTATTTTATTTGTTGAAATATATTCCAGCTTACGAGAAGTGTGTGTAATAATATCATGTATAAGGTTTGAAGAGCAGAAAGAGTTGATATTTGAGTTAGGATAGATTTGCAGCAGAGGCCCCTTTATTAACTCTAACTACATGTAAAATTCACATAATGCAAGAGCTTTTTTTTCATGCTTTCATTTAAAAACCAAACAAAAGAAAAAAAAAAAAAAAAAAAAAAAGAAAAAAAAAAAAAAAATTACTGGCTTTGAATAACAACCATATCCTTAACCGAATGCCACAGAGTCTCCGGGTTAAAGCACACAATGTCACATCAAATGCAAGAAACTGATTTTAATTTATTAAATTAGAAAAAATAAAAAATAAAAAGTCAAAGACAAACACAGATTCTTTCCCACTACAGCAGGCCACTGACTTATAGACATGCACCTTCAACGTAATTCCCCACGCTCATTGTCACTTGCCAAGTGTTTTTTTTTTTTGTTTTGTTTTGTTTTTTTTTTTTTATTACAAATTGGTCATAACGACTCGGAGCCAACACCAGGCTCAGGAGCTTAAATTCAAGATGGCGCGACGAAGGCCAGGATAAGTTTTCATAGCAGCAAAGCTTTCAAAGCCTTGCCTTTTATTTTTTACTTTTTTTTTTAATCAAGAATGGATGTTTTTTTTTGTGTTGTTTTTGGAAAGGCAAAAAACGATGTAGTCTGATTAATTCCCTATGGCAAACAATTTGCCTTACAGTACAGCGATATAGGTTTTTTTTTCCGTTTTTTTTTTTTTCTTTTTCTTCCGAACCACTAATAAAGGAGCTCACGCTTCTTAAATCACCTACGATTTCCACCTTTAAGTACAAATTACTTTTTAAAAAAAAATTATTGATAACAATATTCAGCTCTGGCAATGTCCGGAGAGAACATGTCAATACTGTACATCAACCTGAAGAAGAACACAAAGCAGAATTTGCACTTTCCATAGGAAATGTCTACTAAAGGCAAATGGAGTTTGTGACGCTTGACTTGGTTGTCACACAGGGGCCTGTCCTTTCGAGACTTCACTGTCAACCAGTCTTGGTTAAAGATGGTAAAAGTCAAGTACTCACTGCAGCATTCAAACAAGGCCTGTTTAGCAGCAGATGGAAGGAAAAGAATGCTTTTTTTCCTTTTTTTTTTCTTTTTGTCTAGACAAAGTGCTTTAGTTATCTTACATATAATATATGTTTTTATATACACACACACACACGCACGCACGCACAAGATAAATATAGAAGATATATAGATATATCTCATTTCTAAGTATAAAGAGAACACTGCAAATGACAATAGCCTCTAACATGAATGGTATATACAAAATCTACTATGCTGCCAAACGAAATGATAAAAAAAAACAAAATAAGAGAGAGAGAGAGAGAGAGAACATCTATGAGCTACGATGGTGTACAAAAGTCTTTAGCTTAAATATTTTGGGGGTTGTCGAGGAAAATATTATCCCTTCTTTTAATGAATGAAAAATAAGAACAACTCCACGATCGCACGGAAAAATAAAACCCCGATTGTTTTACTTTTTCGTTTTTTTTTTTTATCATAGAGCATGCATTGGGAAGTGCAGTAGCTTTTTCACACTAGACAAAATATGAAGGTGCAGCAGCTCGCAATCATTTGTGCAACTTTAAAGCTCTCTCTCATAACGCGTTCCTGCCTCAAAAATATACACGCACTCTTAGTTATGGACAAGGAAGAGCCTGTGACTGGGGTCAGGTATGAAATCATTTTTCGAGCAGGAGTTGCTGATGAGAGATTCATCAAAGCCTTTTTTTTTTAAAAAAAAAAAAAAAAAAAAAAAAGGGTTTATAGATATGTTCATAGAACATTAAAAACAGAAAACATCAAGGTAACCGTTACAAAAAAATAAAAATAAAAAATACAGAGAATAAGTCTCTCTTCCTTGTTTCCACGAATATACACATGACAAACGCAAGATAATTATTTGTTGTTGTTGTTTTTCCGGTATGCTCATTCTGGACAAAAACGATCGGATATTAATAAAATCCAACAATTTTGGTTCTCCGTTAAAACGTCATACGTGTGTATTTACAAAAGCATCTTCAGCTCTACAGTTTAAAATGGACAAAAACAATTGCATGGTGGGAAAACTGAACTGCTTGATGTAAGTACAAAGGCTTCCGAAGGTTCGACGCGAGAGCTGAAGAACAGCACGAGGGCTCTAGGAGGAAACAAACGAATGCTTCTTTCTGTAGATAATTGGACCCAAGCAAATTTCACAGTTCGTTGAGAATCCCTGACCCTACAACTTTGTTTTTTTTTTCCTACATTCAATACGGTGTCAGGATAGCTGTGCAAAACCTTACTTAAACTGGCTAGTTGCCAATTTACGTTGCACGCGTCTTTGGTACAAAAACAAAACAATCAGAATATAGTGTGCAAATCTCTTTTTTTTTCCTTTACGTATTTAATATATGAATAGTACTCAAAATAACCCCGACCCCGAACACACACACACACACACACACACACACACATATTCACTCTCCACTTAAATGAAGTACCAAAATAGAGAGAGGAAAGAATATATTTGTCAGAGCCATCTTATTTACCTAGCACAGACTCTGTGGCATAACTCAATAGTTTTCCATGTTCCTACGTCCATTCAGAGTATCGTCATCGAGCTGCAACACAGAAATAAAACCTGCACTCGCCTCACTGCTCGTCTTCTGCTTGAAACATGGTCTGCTTGCGTTCAAGTGAAATCCCCTCAACATCTACAAGGCACAATGAATCTTACTTTTTTTTTATTTTAATTTTTTTAAGTACAAATATGAACAAGAGCGAGTCAGGGAAACGTCAAGAGCCCCTTCAAAATCGACTTTGGGAAAACGTCCGGGATCCTTTCACGCGACGGCACTTTGATTAACGTAGTCACTGCTACGAAATATATTACGTCTTCGCAGGTAATGGATGAGGGGGGGGGGGTCGACTCTCTCTCTCTCTCTCTCTTTACCCTGAGACCACCAAGACAAAAGGAACAGAACATTCAAGCCTAGTCCTTTCCTAATGGTCATGCTGTATCCCTTTTCCTAAAATTCCCACGCGTAACGCTCAATCGCTTTCCAATACGGTTAGATGATTAATATGTTTGTCTGTGTTTGTGTTGGCTTTTGTCAGAGTTGGCATAATAAGGGAGTAACATTGTTAAATCCTGCAAAAGCCACGACACCAGAGTAGGAAAACAGAGGTTGGGTTGATTTTGAAAAGATGTGTATTAAGCCATACCATACCTTTTTTCCATCTGTGAGTCTAAATGAAATGTTAATAATGTTGCCTAAAGAAAACACCTCTGCTTTCTGAATCCAGTAAAGCGGCATTTGTCGGACAGAAGAAAAAGAAAAATGGCTACAGCAGGAACCAGTCGTCTTCTGGAAAAGGATGATACGTTCCGGGAGGTATTTTGAGAATTGGCTTTTGAATTTTGCAAAACGGTGGCTTGCAGATAGAGGTTGTTTTTTTTTTTTTCTGTTTTTTTTTGTTTGTTTGTTTTTGTTTTTTTGAAATACCAGCCACATGCACACACGTGGTAAGGAAACAGACTACTGAGTGCAGAGAATTCTGTAGGTGCGTGGAAGGCGAATATATACATACGTATGCACAGACGGACACGTGTTCGTATGCATGTATCCACATTAAGCGTTTTGAGCATCTCCTCTGTTGACATGGGGCATGCAGAGTGTCGGGCCGTTACAGTGTGAGACAGGAATGGCGTGGATGGCTTCGGGTGCGCTTCCAAATACTACCTGTGTACCTCTACACTTTCAGAGTGGGCACACGCAGACCCACTAGACCTCCAGTGGGATCACCTTTGCCTGTATTCTCAAGGATCTGGTTCACAAAGTCTGAAGTCTGGCCAGCTACTGGTGACTGCACTGCACAAAGAGAAAGAAAAGAATTTTTATTTTAGCTGATGTTGCTTTTTGCAGTAGATTCATAAGAGTTTATATATATATATATATATATATATATATATATATATATATATATATATATATATATATATATATATATAATAATGTCGCGATGGGCCTCCGCCCAGTCTACTGAGATGGGCAAGCGCTCCGAACTCAGCGCCACGTCGGGAGGCAGAAGGGTTGCGCAATCGCCGCGCAACTCTGCGCGGATGAGAGAGAGGCGGGGTGTCCTCAACGAGACACGGCTGGAGCTTATCCCGGAGTGGCATCCTTCATTATCCCAAATCAGGCGGCGTCTATAAAACGACCTCCCACTACAGGTGAGACAGTAAACGCGGATGGGAATACCCGCCAGACCCCCGCAGTGGCTGATATCTGGGAGTATCCACAGCCTTGCGGCAGGAAACAAACCTGACCCCTACGTGCCAGATGGAGTGTGTGTGTGTGTGTGTGTGTGTGTGTGTGGGGGGGGGGGGCAAAATAATTGCATTCTCCCACAACCCGCACACATATGAACATATTCCCGCCCGCACCCGCGTTCACCATCAAATCAAGCCACGCTCATATGTGTCGGGTCCCACGGGAGTGGAGGTCTCTTTTCTAAACCCGCAGGAGCCCAATTAAAAAAAAAAGAGAGAGTAAAGATGTGGGGGGGGGGGTGTATATAGCTCGATTACTCCTCTCGTTCTACTTTATGAATAGCATAGGCTAATGCATTTAATGAAATCGGATAATAACTGTACATCACTTACACAGTGTTGCCCGTGATGCTTTTACGCACAGAGCGATAATATTACATTTATCTTTACATTACATTATAACTGACAGTGTGTAGTTTATCATAATGTGTGTAGCTATCAACAAAACAACTGCAACTTGCCTTGTCTAACTGCACTGTAGTTAAACTAGAAATGATTGGTGTGGTTACCTTAATTGAAGTGATGTTATTAAGGTTTATAAAGCTACATCTTTAAGCAAGAAATGTATCTCTCAAGTGTCCAGCGATGTGGTGAGATTGTATTAGGCTTCCTTAGTCATTTGCTCATGATAAAGGCAATTAATTAATGTCAATGTCAACACATACAAGATCTACATGCACCATTTTATACTGGCGAAAAATATACCGTATTTTCACGACCAAAAGGCGCGCCGTACTAAAAGACGCAGTCTCAGTTAAGGCGCACCTGATGATAGGGCGCGGGTTTTATACACACATATACTCTACTACGTACGTCCGCCATACAAACAACACACACACACAAGCGTACAAGTGTGCGTATTTAAAAATGGATCTGGAGCAAAAGCGAGTTTGGTTGTGCTTTATTTAAGTATTAGTTACAACAATACTAAAACATCACATTACCGGTATTAGTCATTAATCAAATCCATCGCAGTAGAAGCGGAAGTTTTCCAGCTTTTCGTTATAATCCGCCGGACGTTGCTGCGCTACCGTAGTCCTGGTCCGGATGGAAACATGGCACCGTTTCATAAAGCGAAAGCACCAAGGAAATGTGGAAATGTTCGATTTTGATTTCCTCCACTAGCGTTACTGCCTTTACCCAAATAATGACCGTCGAAACGCTCCTCCCACTCGTTCTTTGCTCAGTGATCCACTGCTCGAGTCTTTCCTCCAACTCTGGCCACCTCGCCTTATTTCCGCCGAAACTTCACCTGTCGCAGCTCGTTTTCCAGCTTCCTCCGCTTACCAACATCGACTCGTTAATGTTCTCGCGGCGCCTCGATTCCCGCGTTCCTCCGCGTAGCCAATCGCCTTCAGTTTAAACTGAGCTTCATAAGCGCGTCTCTGCCATTTTCAGGGTTGTTAAAACAGCAATTTTCTGCATAAAGCACATCCCTGTTCTTTTATACACAAGCCACGCCCACACTTCCCCCTTTAACGTTCTCGTGTTCTCTACTACGTCCGCCTTACAATAACGACACACACACAGGACGCACTGCACGATAGGGCGCACATTCTGAAGAAAATCTAAGACGTTTATATGCGCCTTATAGTCGTGAAAATACGGTGCAGGCCTCAAATTATCTAAAATAAGTAGTCAAAATATGGAGAGAGTAAGCATGAACGCGCTATGTAATGCATGTACATGCAGAAACAATGATTTAATGTCGGTTGATTACCTATTGTCTCCTCTATGAGCTTGTCGAGCTTTTCTGCCATGTTTGTCCCGTTGTTGTTGGAGTTGTCTTGAACTCTGCTCACAATCTCCTCTTTGATTGTATTAATCACAAACAGCAATCGATCTGCAGATGAACAAGCAGGTATACACGATACAGGCATAAACATATAACAGTAACATTACAGTAATAAAGGAAAATAAAGGAGTGAATCAGCATTGGTTTACATCTGTCTAGTTTAACTTTAAAATCGTAGTAAGGTAAGGTCGGATCGACGTACCATATTCAGTGCTCAGGCCCCATAGCTTGACTTTGTTTGCTTCATACTGCGCTTTCTTCTTCAGTCTGCAGGCCCTGAGAAAAATAATGCACATGGCGCATGTGACCCTCGGTAGTATGTTTTCTTGTTGTACTAGAATAAAGTATAATTGCACATCCACTACAGTAGATGGCAGTGGCGCTCTCAGTCTCGGAGTATGCGCATGGCCTAACATGCATGTACTGCAAATGTTTTCCTTAGAATGTTAACTTAAAGCACCACCTAGTGGACAAATGAAAGAAATCAACTGTAAACAGTTACTTTTCTTTTATAAAGTCATTGAAAAGTTTCACTACATTTTGAATTGGGTACTTTATAATCTGTAATCTATTACATTTCCAAAGTAACCTTCCCAACACTGCATGTGTATACATATATAGAATATAGAGGTTCATCTCAGTGAAGTAAAATGTCATGGAAAAGTTCATTTATCACAGTAATTCAACTCAAAATGGTCAAACTAGTGTATTAAATAAATTCACTGCACATACTGAAGATTTTGGCTCACATGAACAAAATCCCATTAATTCACCAATCTCAAAAAATTTGTTGACATGAAAATCCGCTAATCACCTTGAGACACCTACAAAGCTTTCTGAAGCCTCCAATCATAGGGACGACTGCTTTGAGGCGAATTACTGAAATAAATGAACTTTTTTTATGAATTTCGAGTTTATTGAGATGTACCTGTAGAATCGAAACCACTCTGCTGAACGCCATTTAAAAAGAACAATCTGGGAACAATTTGACCCAAAATTACATCTGTCACTAAAACGAATACATAATAAGACTATTACATGTTGTATTGCAATGCTGTTCTTATAAGAACAATAAAAGGGATTTTGTTTCACCACCCAGCCATTAGGGATGAACAAACCAGTGCAATCTTAGTACCGGTCCCGAGGGAGGGTTTAGTTAGGAAGGGCATCTGTTGTTGTATGAGGAAGTCAGGTGTGGCAGAGAAGTATGTGATTGTGATGCAGGACATGTATGAGGACAGTGTGACAGCAGTGATGTGTGCAATAAAGAAGGACAGACTGGTTCCAGATGGAGGTGGGATTGCATCAAGGGCCGGCTTTGAGCCCTTTCCTGTTTGCAGTATTGATGGAAAGGTCGAGGTTAGACCGGAGTCTCCATGGACTATGATGTTTGTGGATGATATTGTGATTAGGGGTGAGAGTAGGGAGAAGGTGGAGAAGAGACTGGAGTAGTGGAAGAGACAGAGGCATTGTCTAAAAGACAGGAGACGGAGTTGAAGATGATGAGATCTTCATTTGGGGAGGGATGAGGATGGACAGGATTAGAAAGACAGCGCGTTTTGGAGAGGAGGTGAGGGAGGGTGATGGTTGGACATGTGCAGAGGAGGTACACGGGGAGAAGAATGCTGAGGATGGCGGTACCAGGAAGGAGGAAAACCGGAAGGCAGAGACTTTATGGATGTGTTGGATTAAAAATTAATTAGATTTTTTTTTTTAAATATTAATACCTTTACTAATTTCCTCAATGTTTAAAGTGCAATACAATAAAAAATGAGTTTAACAGCCAAGTGTTGAATAATCATTTTTTTATGTGTATTTAGATATGTGTAGATATGTTTATGTGTATATTAGATGTTGAAAAAATGTGCATATTTGTTTTTACATTTTTATTTATTAAATTTTTTAAAAGAAGCACATAAATAGACGAAACATTATATAATATTTGATGGGAATTATATACTTGTCTAGGTTTGTGTGTATGCATTATGGTATCAGTGCTGTTTTTCCAATGCATACTGGTTTCTCACAATTCCTATCTGCTATTCATTCATTCATTCATTCATTCATCTTCTAGCGCTTTATCCGATCTTCCCTCGGGTCACGGGGAGTCTGTGCCTATCTCAGGCGTCTATGGGCATTAAGGCAGGACACACCCTGGATGGAATGCCAACCCATCACAGGGCACACACTCACATTCACACACACATTCATACACTAGGGACAATTTTCCAAGGTGCCAATCAACCTACATGTTTTTGGACCGGGGGAGGAAACCGGAGAACCCGGAGAAAAACTCCCTGAGGCACGGGGAGAACATGCACAAACTCCACACACACATGACCGAGACGGGAATCGAACCCGGATCCTGGTAGTGTGAGGCGAACGTGCTAACCACTACGCCACCGTGCCCACCTGCTATTCAATATTTGCTAATTACTTGCTAATTAATATTTCAGGATTAACAGAGCGACTCGTGCATTTTTCCCTCTGCTGTCTGACTAAATAATCATTTTATTTAGACAAAATCCCATTTTCTCTAGTTACTGATTCATTAAACTACCTACAGGATGTTCTATTAAAATCTGTAAATAAAGGCTGCTGTGAGGGGAAGAAAGATGCTAACTCCAGTTTTCGATTGGCTAGTGCCTCAGTTTGGTCGCTGGACAAGTTTGTTGGAGTATTCTTTAAGCGTTTTGGCATTTATTAACAAGTAACTTACAACTAATCAATTAAAAGATTAGTCGGAAAAACAAGGTGCGTTGCAGACAACGGGATTTGAGCAGACCTGCTATTCTCCTTATACACCTGACCCATCACAATGACAAAAACCAAGGCTGGTTACTCACACACAATTATCTTTATTCACGTCAGTCTCTCTTCAGAGTTTAAAAACTGTTTTGTGTTTATGGTGTCAGATCTATCTGAATGTAATCCTTTAAACACTGAGATTATTGAAGGTCTCCAAAGTCCATGAAGGAAGAAAAAAAAAAAGCTGTTTATCACCACTAGAATTCCATGAAAATGTACTTTTCCTTGGTGAACGTTTTGGTTGCTTGTACTCGCATGAGAAAGAACATTTTGTGCGAGCACAGCGTTTTTCCCAAACAATCTCCTGGTGACGTTTGTTTGAAGTACAATTTTGCAAGCGCTGTGGGAATAAATGGAGGTGAATGAAAGCAGCTGTAGAAAGGCTTACCTGGATGCCAGCTTGTTTTTCTCCTTTCGAGAGCGAGGACGAGCAGTCAAGGGGAGCTCACTAACAGGGGTCAGGTCACTAATCACCTTGTTAAGTTTGTGCAATTCGTTCCCAATCTGAAGCAGCTTCCGTGGGTTGGGGGTGAGATCCTCTACGTCGGTCCGCCGAGACTTCTTTAGTGTGTATTTCCCTGAAATCGGAAAACAGAAGGAGATTGTAATTCAGTGGTGGACAGTCATGAAGTATATGTCGTTTACATTGTTGGGGAGTAAATAGTTACATGTAAAGGTGTCACGTAATTTAATGATAAAATAAATGTAGCAATAACTGAGAAAAAATGTGTAAAAAATTACAGTTAGTTATGAAAATGTTAAAGATTACAAAATAGGGTTCTGAACAATTTCTTTCATTTTGGATATGTTGAATAATAAGCCAACAATAAGCCAATAATAAGGCAATAATAAGGCAATAATAATCCAATAATAAGACAATAATAAAGCAATAATAATCCAATAATAAGGAAATAATAATCCAATAATAATCCAATAATAAGGCAATAATAAGGCAATAATAAGGCAATAATAAGGCAATAATAAGCCAATAGTAAGCCAATAGTAAGGCAATAGTAAGGCAATAATAAGGCAATAATAAGGCAATAATAAGGCAATAATAAGGCAATAATAAGGCAATAATTTGCCAATAATAAGGCAATAATAAGCCGGGGCACGGTGGTTTATCGGTTTGCACGTTTGTCTCACACCTGCAGGGTTTTGGGTTCGATTCGCTCCTCCGACCACTTACTTGCCAGTGTGTCCTGTCATAGCTATACACAGATTTGATTTCTAAAACAGTATTAAATATTATTTTGTTATGAAGTCTGGCTTTGTTGTGGTTGTGCTTAAAAATTTCATTCATTATAAACTTAATTCAAGTGATTAAAGATTTCATAATTCTAACAGTAAACAAAAGTTGAGTTTCTACTGTAAGATTAAGTATAAAGTTATAAATGTTTGGAAATTATTTAGGTAAATTATCCATTAGAAACATGAAAGTAATAAAATGTAATCGGTTACTTTACTTTTATAAAGTAATTGAAAAGTTACACTAATTATTACATTTTGAATAGCGTCATTTGTAATCTGTAATCGATTACATTTCCAAGGTAATCTTCCCAACACTGCTGATTTATTACTGTGCTTAACAGTTGTTTATCTGTACTGAAGTATTTCCTGTACGGTAAACTTTTTACTTTCACTTCAAAATCAAATATTTACTTAAATATTTTTCTTACTCAAACAAATTTCACAAAATCACTCATTTGTTTTTATTTACGAGTTGATAAAAACTTAACTGGTCAAGCATGTAACAAGCCACTAATCAGGGTAGAGCACATGCCATTTTTGAACTTATTCTCATTGGTGCTTGGCAGTGGAGGATTTGGGTAAAGGGTGACACGGGCGACTTCATGAGGGCACCATGGGCCATCCACCCAGAAAAACCCTTATTTATTTATAATTATATATATATATATATATATATATATATATATATATATATATATATATATATATATATATAAAGCATAGCCCCCCCCATATATATATATATATATATATATATCTAAAATAGATATATATATATATATATTATATATATATATATATATATATATATATATATATATATGGGGGGGGGGCATCATGACAGGAAGGACAGGTGAACCCATATTAAATTCATCCCTGACAAAAAAAGGTCTAAACCCTCAGGAGGCGAATTCAGCAAAAAAAAGATAAAGACATACAAAAGATCAAGCTCGATTACTCCTTCATTATACTCATATCTATATATATATATATATATATATTATATATATTATATATATATATATATATATATATATATTATATATTTATATATATATATATATATAATAGTATAAGCTAATGCATTTAATGAAATAGGATAATAAATATACATCACTTAGGCTATGCTTTTATGCACAGAGCAATAATATTACTTTCAGCTTGCATTACATTATAAATGAGCTTTATCATAATTGTGTGTAGCTTTCAACTGCA
>JACRUU010000018.1:17327766-17382766 GCA_030449085.1 Kryptopterus vitreolus
AGAGCGCCAGGGCTGTACCGGCCAGCTGCGGGATGCAACAAAACAGTCGTCTTCGTGTGCAAGATGACATCATTTCCTCCGGGTGTAGTGAACAAGTCAAATGAGTGTCTTATCACCCTTCAGTTCTCACAAACAGCAGGGCTTGTACACGTCCAACCAGTGAAGAGCAGAAACAACAAAACCCGTCAGTGCCTGACTGCATTCTTACCCTCTCTCTCTCTCTCTCTCTCTCCCTCTCTCTCTCTCTCTCTCTCTCTCTCTCGCTCGCTCACTCTCTCTCTCTCTCTCTCAACAGCCAAACAGGAATATTTGCATAGAAAACTTTCCATAACACAATGGCTGCGGCGCTCCAATCCGACACTCGCAACCCTGGCTTTCTGTGCCGTCCGGCTGAACCGTCAAAAGTCTCAGAGGAGACACAGCATTTCCCCGTACGATGACTTCAATCAGCTGCTATGACTCGTTCACAACATCGACATATTGAACAGAAATATTTGCCGGAGATTGCTATGATATGAAAAATCGGCTTTAGACGGTTATGAGACCGAGATAAAGCATTCAGTACTTCAGTACAATGACAGACAAATTCAAGGCATTTGCCTTATTCATCTTCTAGCGCTTTATCCGATCTTCCCTCGGGTCACGGGGAGTCTGTGCCTATCTCAGGCGTCTATGGGCATTAAGGCAGGATACACCCTGGATGGAATGCCAACCCAAGATACCAATCAACCTACCGTGCATGTTTTTGGACTGGGGAGGTAACTAGAGAACCCGGACAAAAACCCCCTGGCCGAGACGGGAATCAAACCCCCGTGCCCCCTCATTTGCCTTATAATATACTATAAAAGATTCCAGTCAATTCTACACTAGAATACTGATTATTGGGGGGGGGTGGAGCTCCGTGGTTAAGGCACTGGGCTACTGATCGGAAGGTCGAGCCCTGGTATCAGCAACCTGCCAGCCTTGGGTCCGTGAACAAGGCCCTTAACCCTCTGTGCTCCAGGGGGTGTTGCATCATGGCTGACCCCAACTTCCAAACAAGTAGAGATATGTGAACAAAACACTGTGCTGTAATGTTTATGTGACAAATAAAGGCTATCCTTTTATTCCGATTAGAATTAACGCACCTCAATTTATCTTGGAGCAAAAGGCAAATAAATAAATAAATAAATAAATAAATAAATAAATAAATAAATAAATCACAGTCAATCTTTTGAAACAATTGGGTTGAAAAGAAAGATCAGACAGGACAAAGAGAAATCTACTTCTAGAAGGTCTCGTGTTATCGGCCTAAACCTATACTGGTAAATAAAACAGGACAATAATGCAGCTGTGCACGTTTCCCCTTTAATAACATGAGACATTTGGACTGGGGGTATTATACAATGTGGAAGCCACGACCCATGGCAGCCATTAGTGTCAAATAAAATCAATCACAATTTGCTTGGCGTTCTTCATAGCAATCTAGTGCAATGTTTAATGAAAATTGATTTTCAGGCAAAAATAAATCAAATAGAGTTTGGTATAGTATAATAGTATAATAGAAGAAGTAGTGATACAGTTTCAATGTATTAATACCGATCGCTCTTCAAACCCAAATAAATCCTTGTGTAGGCGACCGTTTCTGGACGATTACAGGATTTAAAGATTTGCGAAACAGAAAGTCTTAACTAAGCCTGAATTTGTGGTGTGTAAAAAGTGGCCTCATCAGCTAACCTTCAACAATGCAATCCAATTTCTCAGCGAGGCCAGAGGTCATGTTGGAAAAGAGAAACTCCCTGTGATGACTTACGGTCTGGGCAGGCACCAAACTGAAAGGGAAACTGAGCCTGAGAGGATGACTGGTCTAATAATGTATTACGCTGAAGTTAAGCACACTGTGAATTCATCTCGGAATAAACACAGGACGGCCATTATGATTACAGCAGCAGCAGTACAGCAGTCTCGACTGACCAATGAGATTATCCACTCAAGCACGCGTTCCAAAAACTCAAGGCCTGTCAGCCGAACGTGGTGTTATTTTGTCCCGCCACAAGACTGCACCATATCCCACACCTGCCTTTTCCTGAGGGTGATTTAATCAACAAGCGGAATGGAGACATTTCTACAAATGATGTCCAGGAAGCAAAAAACCTGATGCAGATGGAAGGCACTTCTGAGAAACATGGGAAAGCGAATATATGTTTGTGCTTCAAGGAGATTTGTGTTATGAGGCAGCGGCGCTCATCAAACAATGTACTAGACCAGCGTTTAGGGGTTTGCCGACGTCATGTTTATCCGGCAGCGCCCCACACACACACACACACACACACACACACACACTCTATTCAACAACGTGGTTGTGTTTGAGGTGCTGGAATAAATAATTCGTGCTGCTTTCTTTAATCGCCACAAACGTTATATAAATGTTACAGCGGGGTTTTGATTTGTTGAACGTCTGAAGTTACAAACCCGAACCGTTTCCCTACGACTGATGAAACTCCGCCCCTCGTGGAAACGGGCTCTTCGGATTCGTCAGAGCACCGCCATGTTGTATTTGGTATTTCGAAAGTACGGGGGGGGGGACTACTGGAGCTCGCCGTGTCAAACCAAGGTGAAATCATAAAATCGTATTTTCATACTCATTCATTCATCTTCTAGCGCTTTATCCGATCTTCCCTCGGTTCACGGGGAGTCTGTGCCTATCTCAGGCGTCTATGGGCATTAAGGCAGGATATACCCTGGATGGAATGCCAACCCATCACAGTACACACACACACACACACATTCATACACTAGGGACAATTTTCCAAGGTGCCAATCAACCTACCGTGCATGTTTTTTTTGGACCGGGGGAGGAAAACCGGAGAACCCGGAGAAAAAAAACCCCTGAGGCACAGGGAGAACATGCACAAACTCCACACACACATGGCCAAGACGGGAATCGAACCCGGACCGTGGCGGTGTGAGGCGAACGTGCTAACCACTAAACCACCATAGTGCCCCCGTATTTTCGTACTTTTCAACATAAATCATAAACCATAAGCTGGAATGATGATTAATCTCCCAGCTCTGGTACATAATGACTTATAGTTACAACTGGCCCTTTGAGGATAACCATAATGATGATGTGGCCCACAGTGATGATGAGTTCGATGCCCCTGCACTAAAGCAAGGGTGAGTCTTAGGCAACACAATGCAGGGTTTACTATATACCTTCATGTATACGCAGTGAGGATGTAAAGACGCAGGTTTTATCCACTCGAGTTTTGACGGTGACGTTTAAATCCACTAAATACATTTCCAGAGTACGCGGGTGTTGAGAGATCGAGCTGAGATGATTTTCGAGCTGAGACTGTTTCCTGCAATGAGCAGAAAAGCTGATTATTTTGGTGCATGAACCACACCAGCAAGAGAACACATCAGATTCCTTTCCTGTCAATCTGATAGGGCTGTCATTCCAAGTCACTCGAGGAAATCCATTACAAAAATACATCGAGGCAAATTAATGTGCCTTAATGATTGTTTAGTCCATTTAACCAAACACAGAGCACCGTGTTTCCCACGGACCATTATTACTGATGCACCACCTGCTCTGTGGAGTGCTGTGGACAGGGAACAGGAATGATCAGCGGATCTATTCAAACTAAAACACAAAGAATACAATGAATAGTTTTATTTATCAACAGTGCAATGGGACAAAAAATATATATATATATATATATCCCGGGTCATATCATGGATCGGATGATTTTTTTTCCGGTCAGCAACAAGAGGGAGGAGATCAAATAAAAATTCCATTTATTAGAAGAAACGGTGAAGTGAGGAAACGCTCCTATACACGAGGTATGAATAATGCACAAGGTGTTTTTAATGTTCTCCTCCGATCGCCGCTGTTGTTGACGGTCACGTGATCACATGAACACTCTGTGTAGTTATGTCATTACTTAAAAAGCAAAATTGATAGGAAAAATTGACAGGCTGTCAATTAATTCCAATATTTAATTGTGATTAATCAAATGATTCAATGTGCTATAAATGAATACTTTTCATGTTTCTAATACTGTAACTAACTGTACCAGATCTTATAAATATATTCTCTCAAAATCTCTCCATTTAATAAAATTCCGGATTATTTAGTATTTATTTTACTCTTTATTCTTTTAATATTAATTTCTTGTTAATTACAATGTTATTTGTTTAGTGTTGGTTTGAAGTGTAAAATATGGGACGTGGCTCCTTTAAGAATTGTGTTCCGGTTGCTTTTCCATATAAACTGGTGATACGGTGTTTAGGTTATACGGAAGCGCTTTGCATTCCCAAAACAAAAATGCGCTTTATTGCGTAATACGGATTTGGGAATGCGATGCGCTTGCGTAAGGTTCCATGCGGTAATATACGCTAATATAGTGAGGAGATCGTACCTGTCGTGAATGCGCAGCTAGTAGGTGTAATCCGGGAAAATTTAGGAAGCGCGAGTGGATGCACTGAACGTTTATTTATTCATTTGCTTTTGTTTTGTTCTTTGTTGTTCGGGTTTCATTTATTTGCCAACACAACGCAGAATGAAGGAGCAGACCACTCACATAGTAATGCACACTGCGTTAATCACATGTTAATAACATTAGTGCTGTTAAAAGTAAAACTAGTGCGTCGATGAGTAATTAACTTTAACAACCCTATTAAAATGATATACATTTTTCTTTAATAATCTGCAGGTCACATAATCGTGATCCGTACAGACCAGGGATAAACTACGAGCCATTACACTGCTATTATTTATATGCAGATCACATCACTATACTGTGCAATATTTAATAAATAAATACATGAGTGAGAATAATAATGACTTTAATTAAATAAGTAGTTCCTGCGCACTGGATTTTTGAACGAACTGTATTTTGATGTATTATGGCAATTAAATACACTAACTGGGTTTAGTTTTCACTGATATACTTGTATGCGATTTCAGCAATAAAATGTGGATTTTTCTAAAAAAAAGAAAAACTAAAATGACTTGTTCATTTTAAGAGACCTGCAATATTTTCTCTTATTTAGTATTGCTCTTTTATAAAGAAGTAGTAGTTTCTAATAATCTCTTGTTTACAATAAACATTAGTACACTAAAATAATCAATAGCTAAAGCCCTAAATCTGAGTTTACAGCGTGCACAGCTCTACCTGAACTGGACGGCCTGTCCCTGGTAACTTTTTCCCCTACAATCTTTAACCGGCCTACTTCTGATAATCTGTGTCCTGTGTAAGCACAGATTCCTGTTATTGGCTGAAATGCGTTTTATGTGCTTTTTTTTTTGCTGTTGCAGCCCATCTGCCTCAACATGTGCTGTGCTTTGGGAGCTGCTCAGCATAGTTGTAAAAAGTGGTTATTTGAGCTACCATGGCCCGTCAGCTCTCGACCTCTTCTCCCATCAAGGCACTTCCCCTGGAATTGATGCTCACTAAATGTGTTTTTTTTTCCCTCTCCTGAGTGGAAATTCCCATTTTCTTAAATAATCATACCGGCCCATCTGGCACAAACAATACCGTCACTGATGTGAAGTCGATGTCCTGCATCTACATGATTTTATGCATTTTGTTTCAACATAATTGGCTGATTGGATGATAACTGCATGAATGAGCAGATGTACCAGTGTCCCTTTTAAAGCGTCATTGATTGGACCAAAACAAAGGCCGTGCTTTAAAGGGAAATGCTGTAAAAAGGTTTAGGTGTTGACTGGTGTGGTCTGTGTACCATGTCTAAAGCCAATGGATTTTCTATTTCTGCTGTTACTTTGTTGTGCTCTCAGAGGCAGCGAGCGAGATTTCTGCAGAAAGAGCTGACTGGCTGTCAGCATTGTAAATTACAAGGAAGCCCAAGTACACCAAACCTAAGGTGGGAAAAAAAAATATGAAGAGACTTTTGCTTCCTGCTTGCTCCTGTCCAGAGCTAGTGCTATTGTGTTGGAGCTTATTTAATAATCCATCGCCTACTATACTTTATACCCAAACAGCCTACGTATTAAAACCACTGCTTGATATGAAGAGGTTTTGAGTCGAGAGACTTGTACCATCACCACATGCTGTACTGTTATAACTCAAAAACTAAAGGATATGCAATACATACACAGTCATTAGGATTAAATGCAGTGTTTGAAATCGACTGGCTTGGACTGAAGTTGATAAAATATTCGTCTTTTGAAGCAACATGAAGAGTTTTATTATTTGCCAGACGCCCCTATCCAGAGGTGGTGCTGGGATTTTAACTCACGACCTTCGGTTGCAGAGATAAATACCTTAACCATGGAGCTCACCTCCTGAACAACTGATACATGTTAAACATTCTATCAACACAAAGTTCATAAATGAATCGAAACCATTCAGTGTTTGATTAAATAAGAGCATCATGTACAATATCCTATATATAAAATGTATAGATCCAGCAATCAGACACCATTCACACATTAAAATCAACGAGACTTACATTCTCTCTCTCTCTCTCTCTGGCATGTCTGAGCAGAAAGCACTCAAATACACAAAGTGAAGAATCTTAAGAATGGGGATGTGATCAGATTAGTGCTCTTGGCATCGAAACTACAGACTTGCTTGAATTTAATGCTGGAGGTTAAAAAAAAAGAACAAAAACAGCATCACAATTGAATTCACTTCAAAGGGAAGGATTCACCTTAATAGATTAGATCCCAATGTGTCATTCTGTCCAGCAGAATATTATAACACAGTGAAATTCGTTCGCAGGGTCAGCCATGGTACAGCGCCCCTGGAGCACAGAGGGTTAAAGCTTTTGGGCTCTAACCCCAAAACATTCCCATAGGCTGAGCTGCACCCCCTCCCATCAGATCCTCCTAATCTACTATGAAACTATTAGATGAAGTGGGCAGTAAACAATAAGGAGTAAATAAATCTCTCTCAGTGCAATCTGGAGCTTTTGACTGTTCATGCTTGTGAACTCTTGAACTCTGGATCTTTTTTTTTGGGTGAGATATAAACAAATAACTCCGTGTGAAAATAACTCGCTGCCCTTCCTCTTTATACACACACACACACACACACACACACACACACACACACACACACACACACACACACACACACACACACGCCTCCACCCACGCAATGTTTACAATCAGAAACGACCCTCAAAACACGCCGCATCGATCTAATCGAATGGGATCTGTGTGAAATGAAGCTCGCTACACTACAGTAAACAGAGCGCCTGCGACTTTAAATCCAGTGGAAGATTCGGGTCTGATTCTGACCCACTCCACACCGCTCCACACGGGCCCCTCGAATCGAAAACAAACGTCAACCAAACCCTCTAGCGCACTGCGCCAACGCCCACGCTTTTCAGCGCTCTCATTGGCCAGGCCCGAGGTTTCCACCCGCCCCCTTCCCGCCGCTGATCGGTCCGACCAGACGTCAATCACTAGGCACCGTAAATATCCTTCACCCACTAAGTGTGGTTGAGGACGCGGAGCAACAAACAACACTCAAGGCCTTCCCCGCGTTACGTAAATAAGTGAATTAGACGTAGAGATCATTTTATCTTATTATCTCACACTTTATCCTGAACACGCCACTCGATACTTTGAGTAACATATTTTAATAGTTAACACACGTTGTTTTTTTTTCGTCAATACAGAAGGACCAGTCGTGCAACTGAATCGGAAAAAACAACAACAACAATAATAATAATAAAAGATCATCAATGCAAATAATTCCCAATGATTTGGAAATGTGTTTTAAAAAGTTGTGATTATATCGTGTCACACAGAATGAACAACTTTACACAGCATCTGTCACTTGGTGCTGTGCATGTAGGGGGGCGTGTACCCGAGTCTGCTCAAATATCCTCCAAACATATCCGAGCTTTGTTCCTCTTATCCCACACACACGAGCAATCTACTACACTACACTTCCACGACGGTCATTTATTCCATTATTTAATTACCTGATACACACTGGCATACATGTATACAAACCGAGAACTTGTTTTTTTTCCCTGTCCAGGATTTATCAGGGGTAAAAAAATAAATAAATAAACAATGATCTTCAGATTTGGCATTTGAGATCGATTTGAGAATTCTTTCTTTCCTCATGATGGAAACTTTTTCCGAAAAGGTATAAAGATTGAAACGTGGTAAAAGAAAAGCTCCAGCAACACTAAGCTTGTCAACACAGCAAAACAAACAAACAAACAAACAGACAAACCACAACCTTTCTAGAACAAGTCCGAGATCATCGCGATCAACCAGGAGTTGTTCATCAGGGATAAAGTGCAAATATATTTATATTGATATAAAATGCACACTAGTAAATCCTGGCACATCAATCCTACCAAATCTGTCCCGTGAGAGAGATCAGTGGAGCGGAGTGCAAGTGTTTGGTGCGGAACTAAAACTTGCTGTGCTGCTTTGACAACTATGGCCTCCGTCCCTCCCACTCTCGGTTAGCATGAGCCGCTAACAGCCAGCACACAGACAGACGGGGGGGGGTTGTATTCATTTTAAACGAAGCCCTTCGACGGCGTCCGCGACTTTCTCTGCGCGTCGAACGCGTACTCACGTGTGAGGCGGATTTTCCCAGGCGTCCGTGGAAAGGCGTCGCGCTCCGCCGGGCGGTCCGTCTCGGATGAGAAGTTGCAGTGTAATTAGCGCACAGAATCCACGCTGTCCTCTTCCTCTCGGGTTTGTTTTGTTTATCTTCTTCCTGACGGGTTCCTGGAAAGCGCGTGACTGCTCCGACACGTGACCGCGTCTCGGCCAATCAGAGGGCGGCTTTTGGATCGACTCAAAAAGCCATTTAAATCACCCCCCTCCTCCTCCTGCTCCTCCTCCTCCCCCTCCTCCTCCTCTCCTCCTCCTCCCCTCTCCCCTCCTCCCCCCCCCCATGATAATGATGACCAGGTCGAATAATTTGATTCACCATGTGTGATAGCTTCTGTTTATCGGTTTAAAGGGATGCACTTGCAGTAGGCGAGGATCAGACCTTCTGTAATTAATATATATATATATATATATATATATATATATATATATATATATATATATATATATATATATATATATATATATATATATATATATATGAGGCACGGTGGCGTAGTGGTTAGCACGTTTGCCTCACACCGCCAGGATCCGGGTTCGATTCCCGTCTCGGTCCATGTGTGTGTGGAGTTTGCATGTTCTCCCCGTGCCTCAGGGGGTTTTTTTTTCTCCGGGTTCTCCGGTTTCCTCCCGGTCCAAAAACATGCACGGTAGGTTGATTGGCACCTTGGAAAATTGTCCCTAGTGTATGAATGTGTGTGTGTGTGTGTGTGTGTGTGTGTGTGTGTGTGTGTGTGTGTGTGTGTGTGTGTGTGTGTGTGTGTGTGTGTGTGTGTGTGTGGGTCCCGTGCCCTGCGATGGGTTGGGCATTCCATCCAGGGTGTATCCTGCCTTAATGCCCATAGACGCCTAGATAGCACAGACTCCCCGTGACCCGAGTGGAAGATCGGATAAAGCGCTAGAAGTTGAATGAATGAATGAATGATATATATATATATATATATATATATATATATATATATATATATATGCCGTTTCTGACATGTAAATCATTGCACATATCAGAAATCTGAAGCATTAAATAAATGCACTCAAATTCTTAAGTTTGCAAAATTAGAGAATGAAGTCTTCAAGTTTCCACTGTTTCCCCTCGTCTGGATAACACGTCACTCTTTCCTCACATTTACCTTACACATGTACACTGGAACATTTAGTAGAGTGTATGAATGTCTGGATCTTGGTAAAAAAAAAAGAACAAGTGCAGGATTCCACCATTAGGCAGGGAAAGCAGGGGCATGTGTTTCCAGCAGGGCGGTCCGCAGCGCACCGCAATGCACTGACTACTTGGATGTGCCCATGGCCCTGGGCCGCTAGCCAAGCCCTCCACTAAATAATAGCATCTATTACTTCCAAGAAGGAGACAAAACTTAAAAGCCGTCATAATGGGTCTTTATTAAGCTTAAGCTGTCAAAAGGACCAAATAACCAAAGCTTAGGTTTGAGAATTTATATAGTTGAATAATAAATATTTGTTAAATAATGTTTTATCACATGTTCCTACTGAACCAGTGCATCTTTTGGTTAAACGAGAAACAAGTTGAAATCGCTTTAGAAATAGCTTGGGATGGAATCTTAATGAATGCTTAATGAGTATCCTCCAGACACTCTTGACTCCTTCATTCAGACAGACAGGACGAGATCTAAATTCAGTCCTTCCAGAGGTACCATACAGTGCCAGTGCTTAGCGTTGGCCCAATCAGTGGGTTTAGCTGAGCCAATTTGGATATCCACTGGCTATTAAGAAACAAGAACAATGATGTCAAAAGGAGCATACACAATACGGCTCTCGTTTACTCACTCGTCTGCCAAAAGCCTGCATTTTTGTGATTTTTAGAGACTTCTTTTTGTCATGGTTACTGATTTCACACAAAAACAGAAATAAAGGGGCCAACCACACAATGTAGTCAGTAATAGTCTTCACAGGACAAATAATCTCTACGATTAGAGGACTTGGATTAAAGGGGGGGGGGGGGGGGGGGACCTGAATTTAGTCATAAAATTATGCCCTGAATTACAAGAGGACAAAAATGAAGTCAAAGTGCACAAAAAGTGCAATCTTCTGAAAACCAAGAATACACTTCTATGTATAAACCGTCGTGTTCTACACTGAATAGATTTTCTATCCATTATGTAATACATGTTACTCTGAATAAGATGAGACGGTTCCCATGAAGCAGTCCAACAACTACTGCATTACTATAAAGTGTGCGTCTTTGCTGCTGCAGACTTCGGACAAAAAGCACACAATGATACATGAGTGACACAAAGAAGTGGCCTCGGAATGGGTTGCTATGTAAAGACATTCCACAAACGACCTATACAAATGGATGAGCGCTGTGATGTTTGTTTCTGCTGTATCCTGGTTTCACTCCTGTTCTACTTCTGCATGTCAAGCTGAAGTGCGAGGTGCAAATAATCTCAGAGGGAAGGCAGATTATGAAACATCACAATGATATGTTCTTAATTTCATTAGTAGTCAATTGTGCAAACTCGCTTCTATCATAAAACATTGTAAGTTGTTTCCGTCCCACAGAAAGTGATAGATAAAACATTAACAAGGCTCGTCTAACGCTCAGCTTTTTGCTTAGGATGGGTTCTGCTTCAAAATTTAAAGAGTGAGGCATGGTGGCTTAGTGGTTAGCACGTTCGACTCACACCGCCAGGATCCGGGTTCGATTCCCGTCTCGGGAATGTGTGTGTGGAGTTTGTGCATGTTCTCCCTGTGTCTCAGGGAATTTTTCCCCGGGTTCTCCGGTTTCCTCCCTGGTTCAAAAACATGCACGGTAGTTTGATTGGCACCTTGGAAAATTGTCCCTAGTGTATGAATGTGTGTGTGTGTGTGCCCTGTGATGGATTGGCATTCCATCCAGGGTGTATCCTGCCTTAATGCCCATAGACGCCTGAGATAGGCACAGACTCCCCGTGACCCGAGAAGATCGGATAAAGCGGTAAAAGATGAATGAATGAATGAATTTAGAGTGTCTGCCAAACGGATAAAGATGTAGATGTACGAACGAATATTGGTGCGTCATCCTGTGAGGTTAGAAAAGTTCTGGGTCATTAACTGACAATGTGTTTATCTGAAAACTTGGATCTGAAGTTAAAGGTCTTTTACTTTTATCCTCTTGAGAAACGCACTGGTTCTCACAGCAGGGCGGGACAAAAGGCTTTTCTGTTTCCTCACTGATTTTTTTTTTTGGGCCAAGTTCACGATAAAGAAAAGAAATATACAAACTGTGGCGCCATCTGTGGCCGAGTAGAGGTAATGCAACGCTTTCTTTACTGATGAGATTTGAGGAATGGAATTGGAGTGTTGAGAAAAACACGTGACTTATTTTGCTGCTGATCAGAATTCAGTAACATACAGGCTCACATTTTACTGACACAAACTGGAGTAAACACCACTATAATGCCCTTATGGTATACTGTGATTGCTAAGTGTTACAGTTCTAGTGCTCTCGAAGCTACTGAGGATAAAAAGTCAGCTATTTTTTTTTTGGTCTGTAACAACAAAAGCACCTCTCCCTCTGTTCAGCCCTTTGGTAATGAGCAAGGGGTCGAACCAATAAGCATTTAAAATAATGTTAATACAGATTTCCGTTGGGAAAAGTATTGGTCAAACATTCGGCTTCGCTCGCAGGTAAAATAGCGTTTCAGAATATGAAAACTAAGAAGCGATGTAGTTCTGCAACTGTATTTATTACATAGGTGGGACCTGCGGTGAAGAGCATTTATTAGTCACATATACATTACACCACAGTGAAATTCTGTATTTGCATATAGCAGCTAGTTTTAGGGTCAGAGCGCAGGGTCAGCCATGATATATCGCCCTCTGGAGCACAGAGGTTTAAGGGTCTTGCTCAAGGACCCAAGGGTGGTGATACCGGGGCTCGAACCACCGATCAGTAGCCCAGCCCCTTAAACCACCGAGCTACACCCTTCCCCCTGATGATCCTTAATAGAGAGAGAGAGACAAAAAGCACAATAGTTGAGCATTGCAGTGTTAGCCAAAAATAAACCCCTTTAGACACATCCTAATCAATGTACTTCCCCAGTAAATACCATATGCATAGTGAGAATCGTTAAGTAATTCTAATAACAGATGATCTTATTTATAATAAATATTTCCCGATATAAGAACTAACCATGAAAATAATGAATTTGAATAAATATTGCGATACTAAAAACTAAAACTAAATCCAGTGGAAAACATTTTTTTTTTAAACAATCTATAAAGATTCTTTGGAACAACTTAAATGATCTTTAATCCAAAAAACAACAACAACAACAAAAAAAACAAAGCGTAACCAAATTAACAAAAAAGGAAAATGCACTCATTCAAATACAGCAATCTTTCAGTCTTTCATTACAAGGACTGTAAATATTGTAATAGATATGTAACGTCTCCCACAGCAAAATCCTCGAGTTCGTATACAGGAGAGTTCAAGACTCAAAAGTCTCCATTTTGTGCTTTCAAAAGGACTTGTGTGGTTCAATTCACAGTTCTGTCTTGATCTTGTGCATGAGGTCATTCTGGTCAATCATCTCGTGCTGCCTGCTCCAGCGATGGTACGCAAGAAGGGCGATGTTCTTAGCAGACACCGAGCTCATCTCCATGGCACTCGCTGCCCATTCAATTCCATTGAGGTAGTAAAGGCTGTCGTGCAGGATCATAGGTGGAATTTCCTCTGAGCTTCCATAGCGAGGGTAGGCCTTCCAATCAATGACCTGTACCGAGTAGTACGACTTAAAAAGGGTCTTTAGCTCGTCCTTCTCCAGCGGTTTAGGGGAAAAGACTTTGTAGACTCTGGCCTCGTGTGGTTGTTTGCGGCGGAAGGCGGTGCTGATGTTGACGGGGCAGATGCTCGAGGCGCTGTTGAAGAACAGACCGGCCGTCTCACTGGTCAGAATGCTTGTGAAGGGGAACAGCTTGGGGTCAGGAAAGCCAAAGTAAGTGCAGTTGAGATAACCGTGCACAACCGAGGCCACCATTGTGTGGTAAGACCCGCTTATCTCGGGCAGCCCGGGTTCAAAGCCTAAGAACGAGATTCCCGAGTTGGCGTTTTGCTGGAGAGGCGTGGCTATGATAACTATGTCGTAGATGTCTGATGCAATCTCAGTCTGAGTGGTGTAACTGAGCTTGTACTGGTTCGTGTCATCTAGAAGGAACAAAGAAATGACGTGTTATAAAAGGTGTTATTGAGACTCATTTTAGCTTCAAATTTCTGAATTACAAATATATTGCAACAATTTATAAATGAAGCACTTTATAGTATAGATATATATATATATATATATATATATATTATATATATATATATATATATATATATATATAGTATATACTATATATATATATATTTATACACACACGTCATGTCAGATCATATATCATGTTTGGATCAGTGTTGTGATATATGTTGTGGATGTTATTTAAAGGTGGTTTGGTCTTGTTTGGACTAATTTGCTTATCATTTTTGGAATAAATGTTTTTTCATTGATTTATTTTTGCTTCTGCCTTTGTTTATTGGGCCACACATTTTTGGTACCCCCCCTTTTTTGGTACACACACACACACACACACACACACACACACACACACACACACACACACATATATATATATATATATATATATACACACACACACATATATATATATATATATACACACATATACATCAGCAGATATATATATATATATATATATATATATATATATATACATATACATACATATATACATACATACATAAAAAGCACTAATGCACCCGGAGCAATAAATTACAAGCCAGATTGTTCCTCAGTAGTCCAGAGGGGACTCCTAATAGAATTGGTCTGACCTTTTTTTACCTTTCGACTGGTACTTTTTCTTAATTTTAAATGACCTTTGGCACCAGAGAAGATGATGCCATGTTTGAATCGTCTTCTCCTATGGCCTGGTTTTTACCTGTACGTGTAGGAGTTAAGGCTTGCTTTGCTACAGACACTGATTTCTGAAGGTGATTCCGAGCCTGTGCTTAAACATTCACACCGTGCCTTACTGACGATCAGAAGATTAAAGAAATCCAAGATCAACTTTCGTTCTGGATTTTTCAGGAATAGGAGGAATTTGTGTTTGACTTCAAGCCATCTGAACACTCCTGAATAAACTGGAATGCTGACCGAAAGCCAGGTCACCTTGACCAATATCAGCAGGTGACGACTAATGCGCTGTACCTGAATGATCATAAACACTCCTACAGACACGTTCCACAATCTATTCAACCTTTTCATTTCAATGCTAGTATAAAGGAAAGCCTCTCCAGAAGATTGGACATTATTGTACAAGAGTCAACTAAATCTGGAATGGGATGTTCAACAAGCACATATGAGTTTTATCAGAGGTCCACAAACTTTTAGATATTATAGGGAAGATTATAATCTTTTTTTAAAGTAAATTCTTTTAATTGATTTGATCTTACATTAGAGCTGCACGATTAATCGGAAACAAAAATCACCATCTCGATTCATACATACACACATACACCATCTCATTTCTAAATAACAGTGATTATTATATTTAGTTTTTTTACGTATACGTCAAGACTAGGCATATCCTACGTGTCGACGCCTACTCTACACCAAAAGTAACTACGCGTCACACAGAGCGCGAGGTCTGGGATTGGTCGTCTCGGCGGCGTATTTACGGTGTGGCGTTGTACGAATTCCGGCGTATTCCTCGGTAGCGGCATTTTAAAGTCCATAGTGAAGAAACAAAGCATGGACATGGAGCGAGCAGCTGAAAGAATCATGGAAGAGAAATTATAAACACCTCTATGATTCTTCATGACCGTTTTATAAAGACTGCCGGATCATTCCTGTCATTGCAGGAAGTCACCATTGTTGCTAAAGTATAAAACGCTCACGTAAAAACGTCGTTACGTGGCTAATAGGCTACAGCTCAGGTCGACGCAGAAGTATAAAACGTCGGCTCTCTACATGTACTGTAGGCTACAGAGTTCACTCCACGCAGAAGTAAAAACCAGCCTCCCTGCGTTCACATCACGCTACGGTCACACGCTGTTACTGTTTATTACATCGTTATTCGTAGGATATTTTTGTCACTTCAGCGCTTGCAGCACTAATGCATTTTTTGAACACAAATTTTTGTTGAAAAAATTCCCATGGAGAAAAACTGTGATTCACATTTAGGGAAGGATCATGCAGTCCTGTTTTACCACACAAAGTTATTACATTTTCAAATCTGGTTGTCTGTAATGGAAGTATTGACAACGTTGAAAATGATAGGTTTATATGAATGAGCTTGACTAATATGTCATCGTTTAAACAGTAATAACTCATTCACAGGGAGCTATACGGACAAGAGTCTATATAATTATAAGTCTATTAAAAAATAGATTGAAATGTAAACATTTAGGAAAAGTAAGAAAAATTAATAATAGTAAATGTGGTCAGAATTTTGGCAATTTATTGATGTCGAAAAATATGTTGCATTGTGCATCTTGAGTGGGAGGTATTAGAACACAGAACAGATTTCAGGACAGGTGTTATTTAGGTAGTTTCTTTTTTTTTTTTTTTTTTGTCTAGGCTTATTGTGGACATTTAGCAACCTTAAACATGTCATGTAAATGTACATAAAAGTATGATATTGTCAATCAATTATCAATATATTTTTAAATGTGTTTAAAACCCGCAAAACAGGGAAATACAGTGCATTGCAAAAGTATTCATATCTTTTGAATATTATAAATATTATAAATCTGGAGGAGCTGCAGAGCTCAGATGGGAGAGTCTCTCCACAGTACTATTATTAATGGATTCAATCAATATGGCTATTATGGAAGTGTGGAAATAGAAATGCATTTTTTTAAAAAGTCCATAAGTCATGTAGGTGGCCAGAAAACATGTGAAAGGAGGTGCTGTTTAACTTTTTGGTCTATAAGCAGGGTTAGGGTTAGGGTTATGGTGGAAACCCAACACTGCACATCAGCCTGAACACCATCCACACTGTGAAACATGGTGGTGGCAGCATCATGCTGTGGGGATGCTGCTCTTCAACAGGGACAGGGAAACTTGATGGGAAGATGGCCCTAAGCATACAGCCAGAGCTACAATAGAAAGGTTTAGATCAGAGGTGGGCAAACTACGCCCCGAGAGACATCCAGTCCGCCGAAGCTTGGTACAGAATTGTCCAAATCAAATCATATATTTATGACTGCATTCATTTGACATTGTCCTGTAAGTGCTTGACCTTCCACCAGATGGCGTATTAGATGAGGGCTGAGTCTTAACATGAATGCCTTTTATATGGTTTGTGTTTGATATGCATGGATCTGGTCCCGGCCCTGTCTGACAAATTTTAAAAGTCAATGTGGCCCCTGAGCTAGAAAGTTTACCGCCCCAAATTTAGATCAAAGCATATTCATGTGTTAGAATTGTCCAGTCACAGTCCAGACTTAAATCCTACTGAGAATCTTTGGCAAGACTTGGCAAGAAAAAACGTGAGAACGGGCAAAAATGACTGTCTCTGCATGTGCAAAGCTGATAGAGGTAAAGTATCGACTCAGACGAGACGAATATATATATACACCACACTTTTCAGATTTTTATTTGTAAAAAGAAATCTTTAACAGATGTATCTTTCACTTTCACAATAAAGCAGACTTTGTGTTAGTTTAGATCACCAGTGTGAAACTTATCAGTATTATGTTTGGCCTCGAGGGGTCAGTTGTAACTATAAGACAGTGTGTAATGCTTCTCGCTTCATGGACATTTTGGGATAGAAATTTCTCAATTCCGCTTGTTGGAAAAATCGCCCTCGGTAAACGCTGATGTGGGATACACTGCTCTCTAGTGGTAAAATGCCACCACTTCTCGGGTAACATAGTCGCATGCATTGTGGGAGATGCCACCACTTCTCAGGTAACATAGTCGCATGCATTGTGGGAGATGTAGTTTATTGTTTAAAGCAGCAAAGCCTTATTTTAAGACAATGGTACACTTTTTACGCTCTTGTGGGCCACATTCTAGTTTGACGTGTGGTCTACAACATAAAACCCCAATAAAATAAATGTAATTGTGTGAAATATTTAAGGGGTATGAATGAACTTTTTCAATGCACTGTATATTCCGGTGGTGTATGCACTTTGGGAAGCAGTAATTATTAAACATATGCTGATAAGTACATGTAAATTACCTGTTGCCTGAAGGGAAATGGAGGTAACTTGCGACTGTATCAGGTTGGCCTTTGCTAGTTTTAGGAGTCCAGAGCACACTAATTTATTCCCTCCTTCCACTGCCCACAGATTGGTCTGTGCCCCCGCAAGTGAAACAGCACCTGGTAAAAGTACAGCACAAGTTAAGCTTTCTGTCATTTATATGATAGAATCCCAACTAAAATGTCACATAATAGGAACACGAGGTAAAGTAAGAAAAGACAGCATGAACGGGTACACTGTAGAGCTGGGAGATTATAATCGTTATTATTGATTCATTCGAGATTATGGTTTATGCCGATACGAAAATTGATTTTACGATTTCACTTTGGTTTGACACAGAGAGCTTCCGTAGTTCTCCACCTCCTGCCCTGCAATACGCTTGCGAAATACCAAATACAACATGGCGGCGCTCTGACCAATCCGAAGAGCATGTTTCCAAAAGGGGGCGGGGTTTCATCAGTCCTATGGAAACGGTTCGGGTTTGTAACTTCAGACGTTCAACAAACCAAAACCCCGCTGTAACATTTATCTAACGTTTGTGGCGAATAAAGGAAGCAGCAACGACTCGTTTATTCCAGCACCTCAAACACAACCATGTTGTTGAATGGGGTGTGTGTGTGCGTGGCGCTGCGGGATAAACATGACAGCGGCAAACTCCAAAACACCCACAACAAACAGGTACAAATAGGGCACACAGTTTCCTCTCTGTATCCAAAAAATTAAAAAATTAAAAAAAAAAAAAAAAAAAAAATACATATTTTTAAATCGGAGATGAATTTTATGAGACATCGCCCAGATCTAATACAGCGATATGTAAAAGAGCCTTCCTTTAAAGAGAGTCATAACTCCTAAACATTGCTATCATTCCACACCTGCACAAGTAAAAATAAACATAAATATAGACATGATAAAAATCAGGTTTTTTTTTTTTTTTTTTTATCAAAAATGGGTTTTATCTTCAACTCAATTGTCAATGGGCAAAAGTCAATAGTGAAATTATGATCATTATCAGGGTTATAAATAACCTTTACTTGTGATTCAGTGAGCTTTGTTTTGTTATTAGTGGCATCACTAACATCACTTAATGTAAATCAGCTGTGCAGTACATGTGCATTTACATAAACATTCCTGAAAATTGTGGCAATCCAGTTTGTCATATTTGCACAAAGACTCATAAACGATGTACAAAATACAATTCATTCAGTTGTTTCAGTTGTGTTTATATAACAGTTTTAAAAATAGACATTGTCCCAAAGCAGCACTACAAATATGAACTAGCTACCAAGAGTTAGTATCAGGGCTGCACGATACTGGAAAAAAACGGACATTGCAATAATTCTGTTTTTACCTACATTTACATTTACAGTATTTATCAGACGGCCCTTATCCAGGGCGACGTACAAGAAGTGCTTTAGGTCTCCATCTAAGGATACGATTCATTCATTCATTCATTCATTCATCTTCTAGCGCTTTATCCGATCTTCCCTCGGGTCACGGGGAGTCTGTGTCTATCTCAGGAGTCTATGGGCATTAAGGCAGGATACACCCTGGATGGAATGCCAACCCATCACACACACACACACACACACACACACACACACACACACACACACACACACACACACATTCATACACTAGGGACAATTTTCCAAGGTGCCAATCAACCTACCGTGCATGTTTTTGGGACCGGGAGGAAACCGGAGAACCCGGAGAAAAACCCCCTGAGGCACGGGGAGAACATGCAAACTCCACACACACACATGGCCGAGACGGGAATCAAACCCGGACGCTGGCGGTGTGAGGCGAACGTGCTAACCACTACGCCACCGTGCCCCCCAGATTCATTCATAAACGGGTAAATACAAACTTAAGTATACAAGCAAAGACAGTTGACTTTTTACCTGCGATATATATATATATATATTATAAGATATATCTATATATATATATATATATATATATATATATATATATATTTATATATATATATATATAAAAAAAAAAAAATATATATATATATATATATAGATATATATATATATATATATATATATATATATATATATATTATATGCAATGTGCACAAATTCAGTTATGTTCATCAGGTGTTTTGCAGTTATATTATAAAGACTTGCAGGTGATGGAAACAGAATGAAAGGAAGTTGTAGGGGCTGTTGGTGCAGATGGACGGTATAGGTCATAACATATTTTTATGTAGATATTATAAAGAAGCAACATGTAAATGACTTTCGGGGGTTAAGAAAAACAGATGGTGATGTCTAGAACGTATTATTAAATGGATGATGAAAGAGGAGGTACTTTACCTCCTAAAGTACTGGTGACTTGAGATAATGTGACATATTCGTTACAGAGTAAGAATTGCTGTTATTGTTTAAATGAAAGTGTGTTTGTGATGCGCATGACTGTATAACCGGAACCGGTAAAAGCTGATTTGACAACAAAAGACAAGCTTTATGTGTATGACACCGAAAGTCCGAGTTCACTGTACCGCTCATCTAAGAGAGAAAAGACTGCATTTATTAAAAAAAAAACAAAAAAACGAAGGATGACAAAAACAAAGAAATGATGCTAAAACATCCGTACAAACATGCGTGTTTATTTACGAAAATCCGTCAATGAAACAACACAATACAGCCTATATGTTCTCAGGTCGGGGGTGTAATATTTGGTTTTCCAACGAGATCCGTGTCTGAATCGTGCCGGAACTCACCAGTCTAACGGAAAAGCCAGACACGTCAATGTAACGCAAATTTGAGTGCGAGACGTCACGTGCACTACCACCGGTGGCAATAGACAACCACGGTTGTCACGGTGACCAGCACGGCCTTAGCGCATCTGCTTTCCTAGCGCATGCGGTGTGAAAGAGGCATCACTCATGTACCTCCTCAAAACCCAAATACAGTCAGATTTTTTTAACTGTTTTTGTAAACAATTGAAAAATGTAAACATTTGGGAAAAATATCTTCCAGAGAATTATGTTTGGCTTCAATGATTTAAAATTAGTAAAAATGCAGGCTGCAAAATGTACCAGTCGCAAGATGCAGCCGATGTCGGAAGCACTGTAACCTGGTGTGTTGAGGGCGGGAGCTTTTATCATTGTCTGTTATTATACACACAAGACGTCTCTCATCCAGACCCCAAGCAGCCAAAGCTTCTCTCATCCGAGAGTCGTGGCAACATCCTTTGGCAGGCCATTCCCGACAAATCGCCTGTTTTTGCATCAAACTTTTCGTATCAAAAATAATTATATGACATTATATGACTCATATATGATATATGATGAACGACGTTGCGTTTCTTTTTGCGTGAAAATCACCCATGTCGCGTTTTGCTCCCGAGACCGCATGCATGCGACATGTGCTTTGTAGTTTTTAACGAACCCTTAAATCTGAGTTAATTACTTTATAGTAGACAAATATAGAACCGTGAAAAGAACGTTTTGAAATATAGAAAGTTGATTTCTTTTAAATCAAACACACAAAACGATATCTATTTTGCTCTGCGTGGTGACTGCAGCGAAGTGACCATTGCGTATGTGCACATCGCGATGTCGATGCTGAAACGCTGTATTAAGTTCTGCTTTCCTGCTTTCTCTCAACACTGAAGACTGCATGCAATGTATGTTTTTGGGAGAAAATATTGTCTACCTACCAACAAACGCTGGTATACTGACATTCTGGCCATAGTTGACCCACATAATAGGAGAAACAACTTCATCGATGAAGCGCTGAGACACACCCAGTTCCAGCAGAGACTCGGACAGAGAGCGGCGAGTCATGTTGACAAATCCTGAACCTCCAAGCGAATTCAGTAACTCCTCCACTGAACTGAATGCATAACCATGACCCTGGTATTTATAGATTCTGAAACAAACAAACACATTGTTACTATACATTCATTCATCTTCTACCGCTTTATCCGATCTTCCCTCGGGTCACGGGGAGTCTGTGTCTATCTCAGGCGTCTATGGGCATTAAGGCAGGATACACCTTGGATGGAATGCCAACCCATCGCAGGGCACACACACACATTCACACTCACACACACATTCATACACTAGGGACAATTTTCCAAGGTGCCAATCAACCTACCGTGCATGTTTTTGGACCGGGGGAGGAAACCGGAGAACCCGGAGAAAAACCCCCTGAGGCACGGGGTGAACATGCACAAACTCCACACACACATGGCCGAGACGGGAATCGAACCCGGACCCTGACGGTGTGTGGCGTACGTGCTAACCACTAAGCCACCGTGCCCCGTTGTTACTATACAGACTCTTCATTATCAGGACCATAATGACACGTAAACACAAAAAACGCATGCAAGCCAAAACTCCTCAATTTAGCACAATGTTCTCCTTTTTATTTAGTAAAAACACCATCACCATCCCGGAAATTTGGTCATTTTTCCCCACTCAAGTGTAAAGTGGAGGATTTTTAAATAAATATGGTCCATCGTGAACCATCTAGTGATATACCGAACATCTGCAAACATCCCCACTCATCTAGTGAAGTACCACCTGGGGATTCCATTCTTTAGATTCCATATTATCGGACTGCAAGAACAGCAGAAGGACATTATTCATAATCACACACTACACATTCTTATATAATCACACTCTTAAAAACACCCAGATGAGGACGGGTTTCCTTTACGAGTCGGGTTCCTCTCAAGGTTTCTTCCTCACTCCACTAAGGGAGTTTTTCCTTGCCACAGTCGCCCCGGACTCGCTCATCAGGGACAAATATACATAAATAATCCATATCAATATTTAATGTTCTGTGATTATCCCATTCTGTATTGTGGCTTTGCGACTTTGTGAAAAGCACTATATAAATCAAATGTAATTGAATGTTAAAAGGAGAGAGTTATCTAACAGGGCTATGAAGCTGGAGGGTGAAGGTGTGATGGTAAATGACAGGAGTGGTGGAGAGTGTACCTAGAGGACATGAGGAGGTGAGGGTAGGTGTGGCCTTAAGGAGAGTGTGGAAGGGCAGATGGTGGTAGATTTTGCATGGAGATGGCAGAGATGAACATGTACAGTATTTTACGGAAGGAGTATAGGAGTATAGGGTGGTGGATAAGACAGGAGTATAAGAAGGTGCACACAGGAGGAATATATCTTGTGCAGAAGATACAGCCTGAAAGAGATTGGAGACTGTAAGGTGGTGGAAGGAGACCGTGTAGCTGGACAACATTGGATGGTGATCTGTAGGATGGCTTTGGAGGTGAAGAAGAAGAAGAGGAGGAGATTGAGGAAAGAAAAAAAAAGAGAGGAAGGCTAGTGTGAGATTCAGAGAAGAGGTCCCACAGGGGCGGTGATGAAGAGATGTTGGATGATTGGGCAACAACTTTAGAAGTGATAAGGGAGACAGATAGGAAGGTACTAGGAAGGTCTCTGAAAAAAGAAGGGAAGATAAAGAGACGTGGTGGTGGAATGAGGAAGTGCAGAAAAGGAGAATGGACAGGGAATATGCTTTTTTTTTATCTGTAAAAAATACATTTAAAAAAATACGTAGCAAGCATGTACCACCACCCGTCAACAATCTGATGCAGTTTAATTAAAAAATATATAAAATTTTTTCCAAGTGTTTGAATTTTTTTTCCTTAGAATGTTAACTTAAAGTGCCACCTAGTGGACAAGAGAAAGTAATCAAATGTAAACAGTTATATTACTTTTATAAAGTCATTGAAAAGTTCATTCATTCATTCATCTTCTACCGCTTTATCCGATCTTCCCTCGGGTCACGGGGAGTCTGTGTCTATCTCAGGTGTCTATGGGCATTAAGGCAGGATACACCCTGGATGGAATGCCAACCCATCACACACACATACACACACACACACACACACACACACACACACACACACACACTCACACACACATTCATACACTAGGGACAATTTTCCAAGGTGCCAATCAACCTACCGTGCATGTTTTTGGACGGATACCGGAGAACACAGAGAAAAACCCCCTGAGGCACGGGGAGAACATGCACAAACTCCACACACACATGGCCGAGACGGGAATCGAACCCGGACCCTGGCGGTGTGAGGCGAACGTCCTAACCACTAAACCACCGTGCCCCCCTCATTGAAAAGTTATACTACTTATTACATTTTGAATAGGGTCATTTATAATCTGTAATCTAATACGTTTCCAAAGTAACCTTCCCAACACTGACCACAGGGTACAGAAACCTTACAGAAGCGCATTACATTCCCAAATCCATATTACGAAAGAAGCGTTTTTCTTGGGAATGTAACGCACTTCCGTATAACCTAAACGTATCACCAGTTTATATGAAAAACAATCATAACAGAATTCTTAAAGGAGCCACGTCCCATATTTTACACTTAAAACAAGCCTTAAACAAATAACATTGAAATCAAAAAGAATAATTTCAAGAGTAAATACATTTTATATAATCAATAATTTATAATAAAGTACAAGGTCAAGTCAAATTATTACACTTAATAGTTTCACTTAACAGTTTCTTAACGTCTGCTCTGTGATTTAATGTTAAATAACTTTAATATTGGAAGCATTATATTTTTCAAATATTCAACTAATGAATACTTGACATCACTTCTTATTGCTTTCATTCTAAGAAGAGTGCTTCACTGTCATAATATACATACATATAGTTAGAACATTCAATTTGGGGCACGGTGGCTTAGTGGTTAGCACGTTCGCGTCACACCACCAGGGTCCGGGTTCGATTCCCGTCTCGGCCATGTGTGTGTGGAGTTTGTGCATGTTCTCCCCGTGCCTCAGGGGTTTTTTCTCCGGGTTCTCCGGTTTCCTCCTCCGGTCCAAAAACATGCACGGTAGGTTGATTGGCACCGTGGAAAATTGTCCCTAGTGTATGAATGTGTGTGTGTGTGTGTGTGTGTGTGTCCTGCGATGGGTTGGCATTCCATCCAGGGTGTATCCTGCCTTAATGCCCATAGACGCCTGAGATAGGCACAGACTCCCCGTGACTCGAGGGACGATCGGATATAGCGGTAGAAGATGAATGAATGAATGAATGAACATTCAATTTATTAATATTAAATATGAGCACAATTAGGTGTACCTAGTGTCATTGTATTTATTTATTTATTTATTTATTTATTTTAGTTCCTCTCACCACATGGCAACTTACAAAAACTCCTTTCAGTGGCATTATTATTATTATATGATGGAAAAACTCAATCCCAAAACATATATTGTCACAGATTTGAAGTTAGTTTGCTTTTCTGTGCTTTTCTATACATTTCCTCACCTCATGAACTTTTCCATGATCTCCTCGACCCACATTTGCATCCGGATGAAGCTGCTGCCATAACGCCACCACAGGCGGAACAAGTCCAGTAAGTACCAGTCCGTCTCTTCCAGTATGAACTCCTTACCATTGAAGACAGCCATCTTGCCCGCCACACTCTTTCGATATTTCAGCCCTACCACAGTAAAATAGCAGAAGATGAATTCATGATCTGCATCAATAAAATACTACTTTAACCTTGTTATTCCCCGTCCTTGCGAGTAAACGGTAAAAAACAACTAACTACTACCAAAAAATATTTTGACACATTTGTTATTGTGAAAGTATAGTCAAGCTGCTTTGAACACATAAAATATATCATAATGGCGGATCCCTTATATTGTTCATACACCAGAAAATAAAAACAAGCTTTAATTGGCAAACTGCATACATAATTACTACACTATTATACCATTTACAAATGTATCACCAGTGTTGTGGAGTAACTAGTTATATATTTTACATGTTTTTTTTCTCTCTTTCATTTCCTTGTTTTTTTGATGTTAGTGGATGTTTTTTCTGTTATTTATTGTTTGTTATCTATTATTTACTGTACGGTGACCTTGAGTGATCTGAAAGGCGCCTTAAATAAAATGTATTATTCATTCATTCACTCATCTTCTACCGTTATATCTGATCTTCCCTCGGGTCACGGGGAGACTGTGTCTATCTCAGGCGTCTATGGACATTAAGGCAGGATACACCCTGGATGGAATGCCAACCCATCGCAGGACACACACACACACACTCACATTCACACACACATTCATACACTAGGGACAATTTTCCAAGGTGCCAATCAACCTACCATGCATGTTTTTGGACCGGGGGAGGAAACCGGAGAACCTGTAGAAAAACCCCCTGAGACACGGGGAGAACATGCACAAACTTCACACACACATGGCGGATACGGGAATCGAACCCGGACCCTGGTGGTGTGAGGCGAATGTGCTAACCACTAAGCCAATGATGATGATGATGATGATGATGTATCGGAGGTATGTAATTAAATTACAGTTACTTTCGAAAATGTTAGATTATAATCTTTATTACATCCCCCAGTCAATAATAATCTGTAATCTATTACATTTCCACCTTCCCAACTCTGAAAAGAAGAGATGATTATTCTTATATGTTAAACCTGTGGGTTAAACTTTGGCTACACACACCCAGCTGCTTGACAAACTCCTGCATGTGGATGTTGAGGGAATGGATGATGGAGCCGCCAGTTTCATAGGCTTGGTTGTTAACGCTGACGGTTGCTAGGCGACCGCCGACTTCTTGCTTCTCAAACACGTCAATGCGCACTTCCGGTCCAAAATGCTGCCGCAGGAAGTGCGCTGTCGCGGTTCCGCCGATTCCAGCGCCGACCACAGCTCCAAACACAAACACACACTATGAGCAGGCATTGATTTCACTGCTATGTCAGATATATTATATGTACAACTACGTGATATAAGAGGCTCCACGCTAATTACTGTGAACGTTAGGAAACCGAGTAGAACTGAGCGCCTCGTAGCTAGCTGGCGTTAATAACAACACGCTATAACGCATTATAAGGCCTACCGATTTTAGAAGGTGGTGCTCCGTCCAACTGTGCAAACCCTGAATCCCCCAGCGCTGGACCCGCGCTTAGGAAACACAGCAAGCCGAGTGACGCGTACAGCAGCATGGCGTTGCGTGGATTCAGACAGTGGAAAAGGCAGAACTGACGGCCATCACTGAAGCGCGGCCACTCACGAGGACGTTCACCGAACAGCAGCGCCGGAAACCGGAGCGCAGCGCAAAAGCCGCAATACTCCGGATTGGATCGTGTTTTGGTCCGAAACGTTTCACATCGTCGGAAGTGAAGCAGCCTGCCAATTCGGTTCAATGTGTCAAAGTCACGTGCTTCCGCTGACCGTAGCGTAGTGACGTAATGCTTCGGAAACTTCGCCCACATCATTTCATGTCCTCTGCGTAATTCGGGATTATAACCCGAAAATAATGATAAAATAATAATAAATAAAGACTCCAGACAAGTGGTCTGGATATATAATGCGTATTGTATTTTTTGTAAGTATTTTTGCGAATTAATTCTGTCTTTCATTACGGCTTTTCTTACAAAAATAAATACTTGTAAAATGTAAATTATATACCACCCCGTGGGCACGGTGGCGTAGTGGTTAGCACGTTCGCCTCACACCGCCAGGGTCCGGGTTCGATTCCCGTCTCGGTCATGTGTGTGTGGATTTGTGCATGTTCTCCCCGTGCCTCAGGGGGTTTTTCTCCGGGTTCTCCGGTCCCCCCCCCCCCCCCCCCCCCCCCCCCCCCCCCCGGTCCAAAAACATGCACGGTAGGTTGATTGGCACCTTGGAAAATGTGTTCCATCCAGGGTGTATCTGCCTGAGATAGGCACAGGCTCCCCTAGGGAAGATCGGATAAAGCGGTAGGAAAATGAATGAATGAATGAATATACCCCCCCCCATCATTATAATTAATTATATATATGAAGAATAATTGAAAAAAAAATGTAATGGAATGTTGAATGATTTTAATGTAATAAAATGAGATGCTACAGTTTCTTTATGTTTTCCTCTGATCTTTGGCTAGCAACTATAAGCAATAGTTATTTGAATGTTCCCTAATTTCTGATTAGGTGGGCATGCGTGGGAAATGTATACGCCAAAAAGCATAAATCAACAAAAGAGAATAGTTTCCTTATCCTTCTTTACTCTTCTATTTTCGTTTATGAAAATAAGCTGTTTCTCTGACTGGTTGCGCTGGAAATATGGATAATAGCAAGTAGGAAATGAGCTGCCAGTCTTTACCTGCTGTATAAGTTTGCTCTTTATTGGTTGTTGTTGTGCATTGTTGCTTATTGTGTGTATGCCCACTGTAAGTTTTGCTCTGGTGCCGCCGGTTCTGGTTGTATATTTTAAGATTCCCCGCCTACATATTAACGTTTTGAACCATTTGATCATTTTTTGAATTTCTCACTTTAGGCCCATTTACTGTTAAGTTAAATATACAAAACCCCAAACTAAAAATCTGTCTGCATCGGTCCTGATTAAACTAAGTATAAATGTGTGTGTTCATATATAAACAAAGGGCATATATATATATATATATATATATATATATATATATATATATATTCATTCATTCATTCATTCTATCTTCTACCGCTTTATATCCGATCTTCCCTCGGGTCACGGGGAGTCTGTGCCTATCTCAGGCGTCTATGGGCATTAAGGCAGGATACACTCTGGATGGAATGCCAACCCATCGCAGGGCACACATACACACACACACACATTCATACACTAGGGACAGATTTTCCAAGGTGCCAATCAACCTACCGTGCATGTTTTTGGACCGGGGGAGGAAACCGGAGAACCCGGAGAAAAAAACCCCTGAGGCACGGGGAGAACATGCACAAACTCCACACACACATGGCCGAGACGGGAATCGAACCCGGACCCTGGCGGTGTGAGGCGAACGCGCTAACCACTAAGCCACCGTGCCCCCCACTTATATAAATATATATATAAATATATATAATATATATATATATATATATATATATATATATATATATATATATATATATATATATATATATATATATATATATATATATATATATATATCTCTTTGGTGTTTTGTAATCTTGAACATTTTCGAAAATAGCTGTAGATGTAATTTAATTGTACGTTTTTTTGTACGTTAACGAATTGCTGTTACTTTTATATTGTAATTAAATTACAATATAACACAAAATTACAATTACACACACTGAGTGTGTGTGCGTGTGTGTGTGTGTGTGTGTGTGTGTGTGTGTGTGTGTTTTGCTTTTCAGATTACGAAATATGCTGCACATATTGTGTTTTCAAGCACCCGAAAGGTCAACAGATATGCTCATGTTGACTTCCTGTCTTTCAACGCTTGTGACTTCAGGTCATTTTGCAGTGTGACGAGAGTGTGACTCACTTCCTCTATCTTGCACGTTAAGCGGAGTGTTTATGTGGGTCAAGTTTATGTGGAGGATATTGTTGTGCAACTGCCGGGACGCATTACTATGTTCCCCTCTTGTGGAAATAAATGTCTGACATGAGCTGCACAAATAACAGCGTGTTTGAATTCAGAGAACGGTGTATATATATATATATATATATATATATATATATATATATATATATATATATATAAATATATATATATATATATATATATATATATATAAAGACCGAAAATAATTAATTGTTAAGTATGAACAAGCATTTTTCTGAGCTGTGCCATAAAATGATCTTCTTTATTATTCTATTGTCAAAATCCGTGGAGAGCCGCCTCGGATTGCGGAATCCCATTCAAATTGACCAGAGAGCACGGATGAATATTTAAGTAAATATCACAATAAAACTGTTTGCAGACCTCAACTCCACATATCGATATAATTGCAATTAAACGCAATTGTTATAAAAATTATTAAAACCAAAAAAATATATATTTATAAAAGCCAGCCATCACCCCTGCCACTAGGGGGAGGGGGCGTGTGAAGGCCCGAGTTTGTTTGTAACACTACATATAGTACATTGCTTAATAAAAGCAAGTTAATGAAAACGTAATATTGACATCGTTTTGGGGTTTATATATATAATATATATATATATATATATATATATATATATATATATATATATATATATATATATATATATATATATATATATATATATATATATATATATATATATATATATATCTATATATATAGCTAGATAGAGAGAGAGGAGAGAGAGAGAGAGAGCTCAGAGAGAGAGAGAGAGAGAGAGAGAGAGAGAGAGAGAGAGAGGAGAGAGAGAGAGAGAGAGAGAGAGAGAGAGGGGCACGGTGGCATAGTGGTTAGCACGTTCGCCTCACACCGCCAGGGTCCGGGTTCGATTCCCGTCTCGGTCATGTGTGTGTGGAGTTAGTGCATGTTCTCCCCCGTGCCTCAGGGGGTTTTTCTCCGGGTTCTCCGGTTTCCCCTGGTCCAAAAACATGCACGGTAGGTTGATTGGCACCTTGGAAAATTGTCCCTAGTGTAAAGTGTGTGTGTGTGTGTGTGTGCCCTGCGATGGGTTGGCATTCCATCCAGGGTGTATCCTGCCTTAATGCCCATAGACGCCTGAGATAGACACAGGCTCCCCGTGACCCGAGGGAAGATCGGATAAAGCGGTAGAAGATGAATGAATGAATGAATGAATGAATGAATATATATATATATATATATATATATATATATATATATTATATATATATATATATATATATATATATATATATATATATATATAAAAAATCCGTCTCGGTTTGTATTAGTGCATTCACCACTGTAGACTAGACAGGATGTGTTGTGTTTTGCATTGTATCTGAATCACACAAACATTGTACACAATGATAGCGTTGGCTTCTGCAAGCAGGTAAAATGTCAAACAACTAAAATATTCATTTGCATCACAAATGAAACATGATTCGGTCCTTCGGTGTATATTTTGTAAGACACCGGTTTAAAAACAACAAAAACACACACACACACACACACACAAACATGACAAACAGCAGCTCTGACGGTTGCAGCAGGCGAAAGCTCGCGGTGCTTCAGGATTTCCCCGTCACAAGCCGCGGAGTTTACAGAGCGGAAATGGTGTATTGACTGCTTCACCGCTGTTTCCTCCTCCCTCCTGTTTCCAGCGGTTAGGGGTTTTCCCCTCAAACACCGCGTCGCCTTACACACAGCTTATATATATGAGGGGGGAGGGGGGAGGGGGGGGAGGGGGGGAAGGGGGGGGCACGACCTGGTTGTGTGTTGTTTTTTTTTTGTTTTGCGCGCTCATTCCGTGCACACACACACACACGTGCACACACACACGCCGCAGCTCCGTTTCACCTTGGTGCGCGCGCTTGCAATGGATAAGACGGGAATTTCCAGCGAGGTACCGCGTGCGCGCGCACTCGCGCGTGCGGGGCTTACAAGTTTGCATATATGCAAATGAGCGTCCGCTTTATATTAGGCCTCAGCAGACTCCGGGCCAGAGGAGTGAGTAGGCGGCTCAGTGCACGCCTTTTCTTTTATTGATCCAGTACCCTTATGATTCAGCGTCGTGGTGCTTGCTGCTCCCGGAATGACTCACCGGAGCCTTTATAGGAGCGAGAAAAGCGAACGACCAGGTGAGAGCGACAGAGAGAGAGAGAAATGACGTCCTGAGCTGGTTAGTAACTCAGTGTGCATTTGGAGCAGCATCTATATTGGGGACTTTGCACGTGTTTGGGTGTTAAGGTCAAAATCTGGGCGTTTGAGATCCAAGTACTTCTGTCAAAGGGCCTGGGCGATTTTATATTTGTTAAAATAAATGTTATCAATCATAACTATAACTCTATCTATCTATCTATCTATCTATCTATCTATATATCTATCTATCTATCTATCTATCTATCTATCTATCTATAGTCTATAGTCTTTTTATATTACATCCAATCTTATTTTAAAATATATATTCTATAGTGTATATATATATATATATATATATATATATATATATATATATATATATATATATAACAGTATAAACAGTTATATATAACAATTAAACAGTTGTTCCTCCTACATTTTCTCATTCATGAAATCATGAAATCAGAATACAAAACACTAGGATGTAGCAGCATTGAGTATTTAGGATATTAGTCGTTCTTGTTTATCATATCCTATAAAAGTGTCTCAGCACTTTCTTTCAGTCTCCTTTTTCCTGTCAGCTTGTCACGTACTTTCTTTAAAAGCCATCATCCACATTTTCTTGTTGTTTATTGTCTTTCTTCCCAGGTAGGTCTGTAAGAATTTTGTAACATTAACCTTTTGACATTTAGATTTTTGTTCCGTGTCTAAAAAGTACTTTAATTAGGTCGTGTAACATTTATAACTACAAATAAAACCTCATTGAAACCTTTTTCTCATAGCATGTTGTTGATATTTAGAATGAACTTTATTCCTGAATAAATCTGTTTTAGGGATTTTTTTTTAAAATACTAAATTGTTTCACATAGCAGCAGTTACTTATTGTTGAACTTTGTATATGCAGGAAGTGTAACATAAATCATGCACAGTTACAGATGAGGAACAAGGAAATAAGAGAAATTCCCAAAGCCAGAAAAACAACACATTATATTTGAATAAAAAAACACAATTAAATTCTAGTGCATTATTTTATTCAGGTATTTTTTTTGCCTTATGACAATTTGGTTTTCATTTTGCACCGCTTTGAGGTTGAACTGAGGTTTTGGCTTTGAGAACTGAATTCCAAGGGTGTTCAGTTTGCATTCAGCCCACGGAGTTCAGTTCTTAAGCTTGGATGCTCCAAACAACATGGGATGGAAATAAAACAGCTGCAGAAAATCCTCCAGTGTCATGTCATTGATGCGGAAACTGAGGTAATGATTGAAATTATTATTTGTTTTTTGCTTTTTAACATACATTTATAACTTTTTTTTGCTTTAACATATATTACAAACTTATTCCATTACGAAGGGGTTTGGATTAAAATGTATTTTCTCAGGTTAGTATTATACAAATGGAATAATCATTGTGCCTTTCTGCCTGCTGTCGGATACAGAAGAATACAGCGAGGACATTTATTTCTATTTCAGGTAACACTTATGTTGATGTAAAATATGTAAGTATTAACCAAATTGTTAACACATTTTTAAAAATAGATTGAATATTAATGATGATAGAAATGGAAATATACAAATTTGTGATGTTACCAAAAAGATGAACTGTGATGAATATTTTGTTTTTCAATAAGCAGATATTAATAAACAGGAATGAACACTTTCCTACTGACTTTTTCCCATAAATTGAAACTTAAATGAAAACGAAAATAAATGTGGGCAAATTTTTAGCATTTAGAAATGCACCTTTTTTTCTTTAAATGCAATTTATTACGTCTATTGAACGGTCATTGTTTTTAAACTACATTAAGCAAAGTTAAATACAGAAATACACATTCCTGAAGATGCAAAAGTTAATGCAATTTTTAAAATGGTATTTATGGAACATTGGTATTTATCAATGAGCAATGTGCATGTGACCTATAATACTAAAAATGTAAATACTACCTGTTCAACTTTATTGATTACTGATTGTTGCATCTTTACTCGTGATCTTTTTTTTTACTATTTGTTCGTTTTTTTCAATATCTTACACATTATTGAAGTTTAATTGTAAATAAAATTGTGTATAAAAACGTGTATAAAATTTTATTTCATACCATTTAGCTACACCTACCACATATATGTATTCTGTGCACTTATAATGGATCATTCAAGCGCTAGTTACTGATATACACATTTTGTTTACTCTCTGCATCAGTACAGAGATGGTTATAGGACCTCCTCTATAGCATTATATGAGCAGTTTCCCATTGTCAGCAATTTGTACGCAAACAGACGTGCAAACCATTTCATAACTCCTCCTCCCCCCCCATTAATATACTCACAGATACCCAAGAATCAGTTATGTCCATTCTGTCTATGATTAACATGCCAATCTGTATAACTGATACATTGTTGTCACAGAATATAATGAACAGGCGTATTAATTATACACGTAATATTCATTAATCAAATATTTGTTACCTTATAATTCATATTAATTATGTAATTCCTGTCATGAATAGTTTTATGACACTCCATTTATTCCCACTGAGCAAGTTGTGTAGAGAAAAAATGGGAACTAAATGTGAATAAGTGTGTCACGGGTGATTATTACATTGATTATTGATTATTAAACCATTATGTTGATGCTTATCCTATATCCATATGAGGAGCTATTAATACTACCATTGCCTTTAAAAGCCGTAAATCCATAATTGACATTTGACAGAAAATTAGATACCCCTTACACACAATATCTCATATGAATGTACATATGTTTCTTTAATTTGAAGGAATATGGCGGACCCCATTATCCAGAGCAACTTGCATTCATATTTTTTAGGTGTTAGCTCAGTGGTTAAGGCACTGGCTTCTGGACCGGAAGATTCACAGGTTCAAATCCCACCACCACCAAGCTGCCACTAGTGGGCCCTTGAGCAAGGCCCTTCACCCTCAATAGCTTAGTTGTAAGTCGCTCTGGATAAGAGCATCTGCCAAATGCTGTAAATGTAAATGGTTAAGGCATATTGGCCTCTGGACCAGAAGATCTCCGGGTCAAGTCCCTTCACAACCAAGCTGCCACTAGTGGGTACCTTGAGCAAGGCCCTTTACCCTCAGTTGTAAGTCGCTCTGGATAACTGTGTCTAACAAATGCAATTGTAAATGTAAATATAATGTATTTATAAACCTGAGCAGGGAGTTACGGGCCTTGCTCAGGATTGCAGGAGTGTCAGATTGGTGTGGCTGGAATTTTATAACTCACAACCAAAAGTCAATCTGTGCTTGACCTATGGGTTATTTTTTAGGCATGGCTGGTGTGCTCCCTTTCACCAAGATCTGCTTTTTTTCATGTTTATTTTTTAGAAAGAGGAAATAAGACTTATCATGAATTGTTCCTGCTCAGGAAATGACCTCATTAGACATTTGCATGTTTTGAATATGACAGAAGTTGTGGAGGCATTTTATGAAGTTGCACAGTGTTGTGTGTGTGTGTGTGTATATGCAACTGTTTTAGATTTAAATCCCATGGGTTAAAATGATTCTAGCGTTAATCCTAATGTATTTGCATATGGATGCTTCATAGGCAATTCATAACCATGCCTGTACATTCACTACCTCACTACTACAGTATAGTAAAGTTTCCTATTTCACATTTGATTGTAGAATACTTGAATCTTTGTATACATGGTCAACTCAGTCACTGCAAGCTACCCAGTTCCTCTGCAAAACAAACCCAAAGCATCACCTCTCCATCACCATAGTTACACAGTTTGTATGAGGAGTTTGTGTTGATGCTGTTTTTGGTTTTTGCACAGACGTTACAAATCTGTCCTTAACATTAACCTTATTTGATTCCATGGTCAATAAAAGCTCCTCTTTACTAACCACAATATAAAACCCAGACACATCCAACTCCCAACGGCGTAACATATAAGCCAATTGAAAGGACCAGTTATTGAAATAAATAGATATGAAATATATGTAGAGGGGCACGGTGGCTTAGTGGTTAGCACGTTCGCCTCACACCGCCAGGGTCCGGGTTCGATTCCCGTCTCAGCCATGTGTGTGTGGAGTTTGCATGTTCTCCCCGTGCCTCAGAGAGTTTTTCTCCGGGTTCTCCGGTTTCCTCCTAGTCCAAAAACATGCACGGTAGGTTGATTGGCACCTTGGAAAATTGTCCCTAGTGTATGAATGTGTGTGTGTGTCCTGCGATGGGTTGGCATTCCATCCAGGGTGTATCCTGCCTTAATGCCCATAGACACCTGAGATAGGCACAGGCTCCCCGTGACCCGAGCGAAGATTGGATAAAGCGGTAGAAGATGAATGAATGAATGAATGAAATATATGTATTGTAGGCCGTTATGTTGTAGGTTATGTAGGTTATGTAAAGCTGTCTGTCAACAACAGCAATGAAGTTAATGGAGATTAAATGCTGTATATTAATTTAAATATTTAGTAAATCAACATGATAAATGCTATATTTACACAAGCTTCATTAATACTTGTCAGTAAAGTATTAGTGGGGAGTGGGGGTAGGACAGTGTTTTAAAGTGCTGGGCTGATTGGAACATCGGGGGTTCGGGCCCCAGGATATCAGCAAGCTTGTTGAGAAAGTTCCTTAACCCTCTGTGCTCCAGGGGGTGCTGTATCATGAATGACCCTACACTCTAACCCCAGCTTTCAAACATTCTGTGATATGGAAGAACAATTAAATAAACTATTTCACCATCGGTTTGGCAGTTTGGCACTCTGCTGGCAGGTTCTACCTCAGAACGCTATTCGTCCACTGCAAATGATTCAAAATGCAGCTGCGCGACTCGTGTTCAACCTGACTAAATTCTTTCGCACCACCCCTCTGCTGCACCCTCTCCACCCACACTACCCCACTGCTGCACTCGCTCCACTGGCTTCCTGTAGCTGCTCACATGCATCAGATTTAAAACACTGACGCTTGCCTAAAAAGCCAAAAATGGATCTGCACCTTCTTACCTCCGAAACCTCATCACCTCCCGTACTGCACCTCGCTGCCTGAGAGCGTCAAGCACTGCTCGCCTGGTTCCACCGTCTCTCAGGGTAAGAGGTAAGACCAGCTCAAGGCTCTTCTCTGTTCTGGCACCGATGTGGTGGAACGAACTTCCACTGGAGGTCCGAACAACGGAGACACTGTCTACCTTCACACATCGATTGAAGACTTACATCTTCCAACAACACCCATCCTAACATTCCTTTTTATTCTCTTATATATCTCACTGTCCAGAAATCCATAAAAAAAAGTCAACTGTCTATCCTTGTGTACTTAAGTTTGTATTTACCCTTCATGAATGAATTTTATACTTAGAGCGAGACCTAAAGCACTTCTTGTACATCGCTCTGGATAAGGGCATCTGCTAAATGCTGCAAATGTAAATGTAAATGCTTAAGGTGCTGGGCTACTGATGGGAAAGGTCGGGGGTTCAAGCCCCGGTATCGCCAAGCTGCCACCCTTGGGTCCTCGAGCAAGGCCCTTAACCCTCTGTGCTCCATTCTAAAAATCAGTATCCAATTTCAAAAAGATGATTAAAGATAGATAATTAAAATAAAAACAGAGAGAAGATGCACTCTTTTTCCATATTATTGGTAACACTTGTTCACCTGCACCTGACTTATTCAATCCACCAATCATTAGGCATCATTACAATGTATATAAATAGGAATAGGTGAAAACCACACCACTGGCAAAAACAATAATTTAATGCTATTAATGGATACATATGTACCTGAAATGTACCTATTTTTCCCAGTTTAGAACTAACCTGTGTAGCTGATAGTGGCCGGCTGCTATAGCACATTCCCCTTGTGTTTGATGATTTATATGCAACTCTGCTTACTATGTTAATGTGTATTCAACTTCGTCGTAATAGATAATATAGACGTAATTCAGTGTGTTTTCACCTCCAGAACTGAACTTTCCATTTCCGACGTATTTAAAATAGCCGTTCTGCTGCCAACATCCCTGACACATTTACCAAAATACATTCAGAAGTGTGATCAGAGATCATCATATGATGTTTGCTTTGAGCGTTAATACCAGCTAGTTACTGTTCTTTGTGTGCCTGTATGCAATTTAAAAGGAGAGTATTATTTAGTGAAGGGGGACTGTAGCTGTATTTCCAGTGGTTACAGGAAATATGCAGAAAACCTCATAAATTATTCTAAAAGCTAAACACACACAATAAAGTTTACATGCCACATCAAGGAAATCTGAAAATGAGTCCAATGAGGAGACATCCTGGAGATGTTTGCTACTACATTTTTCTATAGCTGTATACTGACATACAGCTGGCTAATAAATGATTTTATATTAGTGACATTACTGATATTAAAGATAACCAGAATCCAGCATATAATGATATAATTGCACTTTTAATCCAAGAAAGATTGCGTGAAATCATACTCACTAGAAGTCCAGCAGCCAGAGACATGCATTCAGTACAAATGATTCACATGTGAAGTCAAAATACACAAAGCCTATATTCTAGGGCTTATAAATGATTAAAATATTTAATTGTGATTAATGCCATGAGTGAATCCGTGATTAATCGCACATTAATCGCATGTTTTTAATCTTTTTAATGACCTTTTTGTACCATAGGTAAACACTTTTCATCTTTCTAATAGTGTAACTAACTGTAACAGATGTTATAATGATATACATTTCTCTCAAAATCTCTCCCTTTAATAAAATAGTTGACTATTTAATGTTTATTTTACTTTGGAAATTATTCTTTTAGCATTATTTTATTGGTTAATTTCAATGTTACTTTGTTTAGTGGTTGTTTTAATTGTAAAATATGGGACGTGGCTCCTTTAAGAATTCTGTTCCGGTTGCTTTCCATTTAAACGGAAGCGCATTGCATTCACAAAAGAAAAATGTGCTTTATTCCGTAATACGGATTTGGGAATGCGATGCGCTTCCGTAAAGTTCCATATAGGAGGCTAATGTAGTGAGGAGCTCATACCTGTCGTGAATGAACTTTGACAGCCCTATTATATTCATAAGGTAGGAAAAAAATGCTCCTAATTTTTTTTTTTTAAATGTAATATGAATTTGCTGTGTACATAAACAAACAATAAAAAAGAGAAAAAAATGAATCTGTCAGCTTCATTTAGTACAGAAATATTTGCTACATATCTGTGGCAATGCGAAATCTGTCTGAAAAGGAAGATCGGAATAAATGTACATTTTGCACCAATCAGACTCAGGAATATAATAAATAATATAGGTCCGGATTACCTTTGCTTAAAAAATATAGAAGGAGAATAGGTCAAGTTTTGCTTTTACCACAAATAAAAACCTACAATAAAAGGACAGGAAATCCTTTCAAATTCTCATATTCATAGTCCATAAACACATTTTACACCTTTTCTGGTGTTACCTCAAACAGCTTTAAAAAGGTTTTTATTCCTAAAGGCCTCTAAATGATGTTAAGAAAACGTTATCTCCTGCCTGAACGCATCAGGAGTGGCTCAACAGATAAACAGATAACAATTCAATAAACAATAAGAAATAATATAGGAATATATAGAAAGAAAAATGTCAGCATTGCAAGACTAACTACTTACAAAACGAACACTTTACTGCTTTAATTTACGGCTTCGTAAATTAGAAACATATTTGTATTAGAAACATACAAAATCGAAATATTACTTTAGAGGATAGACGTGTGAGCAAATGGACACAAAACTAGAACGCACACATTAAAACAAAAATAAACAGCAAAAGAAAAATAAACATTGCTAAAGCAAAATGTAAAAACAACAACAACACAGTTAATGAGTGTGATCTGATAAAGGCTTGGTACATCCAACATGGTGTGAACTAACAAAAACACCAACTTCCTCAAATAGATGAGGGTCGGAATTCTTGCGTAAAATTGCCGCATTTATTCTGTCTTCCCGCAGAATGTCCTCAGATCGTAACCCCGCAGCGCAGTATTTAGTTGCGATTACGCACCATGAGTTGCGAATAATCGAATACTTTCTATGTTCTCAATGCACCATCGATTAATGCATTATACTCTAAGTAATTGTCACAAATGTCATAAATATATACATTTCACCCAAAAGCTCTTAATAAAAATGATACACTGTTTAATATTTATTTCATGCTAAAATATTTTAACATTCATTTCATGTACACGGGGTTTGAAAATTGCGCTTCTTCCTGCTCTTCACTTCTTCACCAACCCCCCCCCCCCCTCCCCCCGCCGGCTTCCCGTCCTCCCTTTTTCACCATCCAGCCTCTCCCCATCGCGTTGAAGTCAAACCCATTTCCGTCTGCTGGTGAGAGGAGGAATCGGTATGTTCCACCGCAGCGTCGTTTCTCCTGCGCCGGATGCCGGAGACCGGAGCCGCTGCTCGGCTTGCACATGAACTGTGCGTCGAGACTCCTCGCTTCTCTGAACAGGAGACGATGCGCGCTCTAGGAAGATGAAATGCATCTCCCGGTACCTGCCGTACCTCTTCCGACCTCCGAGCAACATCCTCTCCTCCAGCTGTCACACCGAAGGTAACATCTCCAACACGGTCTCATCTGTACCAGTGTTTTCCTTTTCTCCCTCTCTCTTTGTGTGAGTGAGTGAGTGAGTGATGAGTGAGTGTGCACAAGACATGTGTTTACATCCAGCAAAGCTGTGTGTTTTTGCGTATGTTTTCACGCTGTTAAAGCATGCACAAAATCCCCCGACTTCTCCATCAACCATGAGCATGTTACACGCTGATCCGAAAAACTCCAGCGTCATCGTTTCCTCCTGCTCATTACATTATTAATGTCGTATCACGTGAAAATAAAACCCCAGCAAAAATACCGACGTAATCATAAGGGGATGCACACTGACCTACATAGTATGTTTGGCTAACAAGATGTACTCACACGTGTGCTGTTGTGTTTTTTTTTTTTTTACATTTAAGCTTTCAGCATAGAGAATAGTAAATTGCATATAAACATGAGAAATAAAGCTTGTAGGTGAAAATTGAACATGACCCTCTAAGTTTCCACACACAATATGATGTAGGCAGGTGGATTTTAGGTGGTTAAAAATTAATAGGCTATCTAGATTAGACATGTCATGAACCAAGGGGCACGTTCGCCTCACACCGCCAGGGTCCGGGTTCGATTCCCGTCTCGGCCATGTGTGTGTGGAATGTTGCAGTTTGTGCATGTTCTCCCCGTGCCTCAGAGGGTTTTTTCTCCGGGTTCTCCGGTTTCCTGCCCCGGTCCAAAAACATGCACGGTAGGTTGATTGGCACCTTGGAAAATTGTCCCTAGTGTATGAATGTGTGTGTGTGTGTGTGTGTCCTGCGATGGGTTGGCATTCCATCCAGGGTGTATCCTGCCTTAATGCCCATAGACGCCTGAGATAGACACAGACTCCCCGTGACCCGAGGGAAGATCGGATATAGCGGTAGAAGATGAATGAATGAATGATATATATATATATATATATATATATATATATATATATATATATATACATATATACATATATGCATACTATATAACAACAATATGTTTATAGGGACATATATATATAGGGATTTCACTAGCTTAAAATATTTAGTTGCAATTAATCACATGATTACTTTGCTAACTTGTGATTAATCACACAGGTTTATGTTCTCAGTGTACCATAGATAAAAACATTGTAACAACTGTTATAAATATAGATATTTCACTCAAAGGTTCACATTTAATAAAATGATACACTATTTTATATTTATTTCACATATTTATACTTTTTTAAATGGCTGTTTTAATTGTTAAAGATGTTACGTGGCTCCTTTAAGAATTATTTTCCACTGGTTTGGTTGCCTTCCATATAAATTCTACACATTTTTGATATATGTTTAGGTTAAATACAGTAATATAGTGAGGAGCTCATACCTGTTGTGAATGCGCAGCTAGTAGGCGTGAATTCGGGGAAAGTTTAGGAAGCGTGAATGGATTCACGTTGCTGTGTGTTTTTTGTTAATAAAACACATCTATCGCCTCGTTTACATCTTAACATTACAAGCGGGAAGCGCAGCCAAGGAAAGGTCAATGCTGAAATGACCTGGGAAGGACACAGACACGGACACGGAAGTTTCTTTATTGATTTGTTCTTTTTATTTGACAGTTTTATATATATATATATATATATATATATATATATATATATATATATATATATATATATATATATATATATATATATATATATATATTCATTCATTTCATTCATCTTCTACCGCTTTATCCGATCTTCCTCGGGTCACGGGGAGCCTGTGCCTATCTCAGTCGTCTATGGGCATTAAGGCAGGATACACCCTGGATGGAATGCCAACCCATCGCAGGGCTCACACACACACATTCACGCACACATTCATACACTAGGGACAATTTTCCAAGGTGCCAATCAACCTACCGTGCATGTTTTTTGGACCGGGGGAAACCGGAGAACCCGGAGGAAAAACCCCCGTGAGACACGGGGAGAACATGCACAAACTCCACACACACATTCCCGAGACGGGAATCAAACCCGGATCCTGGCGGTGTGAGGCGAACGTGCTAACCACTAAGCCACCGTGCCCCTGTTATATATATATATATATATATATATATATATATATATATATATATATATATAGTACACAGGAGTTGAAAAAGTAACGGCATTCCAATGAAATATTAGTACTAATAATGATATTATTAATAATAGCATAATTATTATATTAATAATAGTAATAATGATATTATATATTATATTTACAAACTGTATGTATTCAGAGTTCTTACTCAGAACTTAGTTAAAATAAAGTTTTTATTTTGGTCTTGAGTATTTATGGTGCAACAAACTTTGAATGATGAGGATTTTCTGTCATTCCTTATGACAAATCCAGTTCAATGGGGAATGTTGGTGTACGGCCACTTTCACTAGAGATGTTTCATAGGCTTTAAGTCAGGGCTCAGACTGAGCTACTCTAGGACAGAGTTGTCTGCAGTTGTCTGTGTTATCTTGTGGTGTGGTTATTTTGATTGTCATGTAGGAAGGTGAAACTTTGTCCCTGTCTGAAGTCCTGAGTGATGTGGAACAGTTCTTGTAATGAGGATATGTCTGTACTTTTCTTTCAGCTTTCACACAACCCTGACAAAATTCTGTGCAGAAAAACAACCCCACAGCATGGCGGGGTGGAAGCATGTGTCACTGTTGGGATGGTTTTGAGAAGCAATGTACTCCAGATATAAGAGAGTTGATCACTTAACTGTTGGCAAACTCCACTTGGGCTTCCATGGGTTTTTCATAGTCTTTGAAAAACATAGTCTAAGGCGCTGGGCTGCTGATCGGAAGATCCGGGTTCGAGCCCCGGTATGGCCAAGCTGCCGCCCTTGGGTCCTTGAGCAAGACCCTTAACCCTCTGTGCTCCAGGGGCGCCGTATCATGGCCGACCCTGCGCTCTGACCCCAGCTACCAACATCAAGCTGGGATATGCGAAGAAAAGAATTTCACTGTGCTGTAATGTATATGTGACAAATAAAGGCTATTCTATTCTATTCTATATATATATATATATATATATATATATATATATTGCACTGCACTGCATGTCGTAATATGCATGCATGTGTATGTGACAAATAAAACATTTAATTAAAATTTGATTTGGTTGAACATTTGTAGTCTAAAATTTGCTTTGCTTCAGAGACATTCAGTGGGGTGTACTTACTTTGGCATCTAATTTGAGTAAAACTGAAAATGTAGTTCTCTAAATTATAAATAATTGAGAGTTTTTGTGTTAATTGAAATACTGTGTAAAATTATAGTCATAATCAATTACACTGTGCACTGTATATATATATATATATATATATATATATATATATATATATATATATATATATATATATATATATAGATAGATAGATATAGATATATAGATAGATAGATAGATAGATAGATATAGATATCATACTATATTTAGAATATACTTTGGAATATAGTATACCGTAACATAATGTATTACCATATCGATTTTGGATAATCTTTCCACCATAATTTTCATTTCCTGCTCTATGCGGAAAGACCTTCCAATGTCCAGGATCAGAAATATGAGATTTCTCCTGATTTCTTTATTAGGATTAGTATCAAGTGAAGAGAATGAACAAAATTTCAAATAGCCCACATTATGTCACATTATGTCACCTGCAGAAAGAGTAGCTCATTACATTTATTCCTTTGTCTAAAGCCTGTTACATGTAATCTGGGAAGAACAAACACAAGACTTCACACCAGTCTATTTTTTGTGCATCCAAATATAGTAAGACACTCATGTATGCGTCAGGGCAATTATATATATATAGCCATATGCCATATGTATGAATTATGTAATAAGTCAAATTTACTGTAATACATTTACATATATATTATTATTAATAGGCATCCATTTAATCAACCAAAAATATAATAACATTTTATATATTGTGAAAAATTAGGAGCTTTAAATATAAAATGAAATGAAATGTTTAAATGATGGAATTCTTCTCAGGACAGATGTTGCACATCCACTTCATTATGCATCATCAAGGAGATTCATCACGTCATATTCTACCAATCATATTTTGTAGTGCAAAAAAACAAAAAGTCACACATTTGCTGTGTGGAAAAAGTGCACAAGATAATAATAATGATAATGAATATGAAGATCTGCAACTTAATCTTAGTAACTATTGTACAGTTGTGGGCAGCAGATGTTTTGAATATTTCCTCAATCGCTTTTATCGTAGTAGGATGAAAATGACAAATGTTTGTACATTATGTATATACATATATATCTATATACATTTTTTTAATTCAACTTGAGAAAAGGTCACACACACACACACACGCACACACCCCATTCAACAACACGATTGTGTTTGAGGTGCTGGAATAAATGAGTCGTGCTGCTTCCTTTAATCTCCACAAACGTTAGATAAATGTTACAGCGGGGTTTTGGTTTGTTGAACGTCTGAAGTTACAAACCCGAACCATTTCCATGTGACTGATGAAACCACGCCCCCTCTTGGAAATGAGCTTTTCGGATTGGTCAGAGCGCCGCCATGTTGTATTTGGTATTTCGGAAGTACAGGGTGGGAGGCGGAGAACTACGTAAGCTCGCTGTACTAAACGATTTTCATATTTTCAACATAAACAATAAACACGATTATAATCTCCCTGCTCCACTTTATGAGTAACACTGCTGTACTTGGTCTGTAATGATGTCTATTATTACATTATAAGCAGTACCAAATAAATGTACACTTTGGTGACTATAAATCTCCAGGGCTTTCCATATTCCATGAAAACCGTGGCTGTAATCAAGCAATGGCTATAAGAATATAAATGATTAATAATAGGTCAGTCAGCTATTGCTAATTCAGTATTTGGAAAAAAAATCTAATAACATTAAAATAGGACATTACACTATACAAAATATAAACAAAAACATGAGAAAATAAGGATAAGGAAAAAATATATATATAAATATATATATATATATTATAAAAAAAATGAGAACATGGAGGAAAATATTTACAAATATCTGCACATCTGGCATGCCTTTCCATATAGAGTGTACAATGAAATTGCACAGTAATATTGCAATTTTGCACTGTATGAAGTTGCATAGTAATAAATAATAATACAAAAAATGCACAGTAGTATTGAACCATGTGAAGTTGCACAGTAATGGAAAGCACCAACAAAATCACCATGTCTATGGAAAGATACTTGACTTTGGTCACGGACAGACCATGCTGTTAATTATAGCTTTTGCTGCAGTTCACGATGGCTGTTTTTCCTTGCTGATTTCAGTGCTCTTTGTGCATCTGTCTCTGTCTTCTGGACAGACATGATGGAGATAATCAGACCATGTAATGCGGTTGGTGTCGACCATCGATATCTTTTTGCCTGGGAGGGGGTGTGGACAGCTACAGAGAGAGAGAGAGAGAGAGAGAGAGAGAGAGAGAGAGAGAGAGTAGGCCATGAAGAGAGGTTTTTGTAGTGCTCATGCTGAAAATAAGCAGCAAGCTTTTACCACAAAAATGGACCATATTCCCACTGTTGATCCACAAAAACATAAAATCAATTTACAAGTGACTGATTTACGGATGTTTTGTATAAATGTGGCGAAGGTAAAAAAAAACATCTGTTTCTATAATTCTACGAAAGAAATGGACTTGTCCTGCCATTTGTCCATTTATTTGTCTGTCCACATGTGTATAAATAATATAAGATAAAGCTTTATCCGTCCCATAGTGGGGAAATTTCACTTTCCAATCCAAAACACTCATATCTCAGGAATGAGATGAAAGTTCATAGGATTTGCTGCTCAGCTGATGCATTTAGCATTTGGAAGAGATCTAAACAGGATTGAGGTCAGAGCAAATTCAAATGTACAAGTACAATTTGCAAGACCTATTTTACAAGAATTTAATACTAATTCATTAAAAAAAATAGTAATTAGTAATAAGACTAAATTTGTGGTGAAACTTGTGATCAACACGGTGGCCTGCTTGGGTAAATGGTTTAGTAAACACACTGAATAACTATCTAAATTTACAAGTGGGAGGTGCGAGCTCAGTGGTTAAGGCATTGTCCTTTGGACCAGAAGATCGGAAGATCGCAGGTTCAAATCCCACCATCACTAAGCTGTCACTAGTGGGCCCCTGAGCAAGGCCCTTAACCCTCAATTGCTCAGTTGTAAGCCACTCTGGATAAGAGCGTCCGCCAAATGCTGTAAATGATTACAAGTGACCGAGTTACTGATGTAACAGTATAAATTTGGTGAATGTAAGAAAGCAATTGTTTCTTTAATTAGAGCTGAATTGTATAATGGAAATTAGTTATAATGCATTTGCGTAAATAAGTTTTGTCGTTTCCTATATTGAATATATTGAAAATATTTTCATTTAAACGAGTTTCCATCGATTAATCGAGTAGCCAGGCATTGTCATTTATTAAATTGGAAGGACTCCACCTCACCCATTTCTACAGGTGTGGGGGTCTTCCTTCATCATCTCCTAATCACTACCTTTTTATAGCTCCCTCCTTTTTCTAATAAAACCCAGACTTCCATCACTTTCCCTTTCTTTTGGTATCTCTCCTTCATGTATACCTGTTTTTCCATTTTATAGTTGCAGACGTGCGCTTACTGTTTTGCTTAGATAAAAATGCTTCTTTTTGACATATAATGCTGGCTCGGAGTGGGAGGGAGGGAAGGAAGGGGGGATTTTGTTTGTGTATGTAACATGTGTATCTCCACTGTTTTGGTCTGTCCTCACCTGTATTTCGGTTTGTCATTCTATGTATTGTTCAAAACAAATCAATAAAAATATTGACCTTGCGCTCTTTTACCTTCCGTTTGCGGCCAACAGATGCTCAATAGGATTTAGGGCTGGAGACATGCTTGGCCAGTCCATGACATTTACCCTCAGATTCCTTAGCAAGGCAGTGGTCGTCTTGGAGGTGTGATTGGGGTCGTTATCATGTTAGAATACTGCCGTTTGGCCCAGTCTTCGAAAGGAGGGGATCATGCTCTGCTTCAGTATGTCACAGTATTAGAGCTGGGAGATTATAATCGTTGAATTTATGGTTTATGCCGATGTTGAAAATTCAAAAATCGTTTTACGATTTCACCTGTGTTTGGCACAGCGATCTTCCGTAGTTCTCCGCCTCCCGCCCAGTTATATTTAATCCGGAAGTGAAGGGTAGGAGACACAGCATGTGCTGTTGTAGTGTATAAACCCATAAAACAGAGCGTTTAAGGATAAAATACATCTATTTGCATTTGCGTCTCTCTCGAGTGTCCCTCAGCCTTTTCTTGCTAGACCTTTTAACTTTGAATAGGCGTATTTTCAATTCGCTATTTAAATGTACACATTTTGAAGGCTAATGGAAACGCGCTTAGTGAGCTAACCGTAATATGGAGCAATGCAACATTACTAATATTACATTCTTGATTTTGCAGCAACCACATACGCTGTATCCACATGTCTTATTATGTGTGCAGGTAGCTACTTAACACATTTGAATTGCAGCGATATTCAACACTGAAATCCCTTTTGCAATGGAACATCACAGCTTTAATCAGCGTTCAGCTCTGATGCATACAAGATATTAGAATAACAAGCCTTGACCTCACATTAACCCGAAAACCCCCACCAAGCTTAAATAATGTACAGTATGGCTCGTTGTAATTTTAAATTGAATAAATATATAATATTTATTATATATTTATAATTATATTATTAATTATACTATTAATATCTGAATAAAAATATAAAATAAAGCTAAACAATTTTACATACAAAATTTACATATTTATCTGCACACACCATGTTTATCGTATTTACTTATCTTTGACTAAGTCACCACTATCGTAGTTTGGACGTCAGAGTACAACAATAATAATAATTATTTACCGCGGTATAGAAATACTAAATTATTTGTCAATATTTGGCAGCCAATTGAATATTTTATTATAATAAAACAAGATAGGATTTTAAAAGCGAGCTTGTAAACACGTATTATAAGAGGTATTCTGTGATTGTCTGTTGTAAAAGGCTTCGTTCAAAAGAAATGATTTACACTTCACAGAGAGCGCCTTTCAATCTGTCTAAATTTAGCGCCTGCAATTTCACATCATTTATTTATATCTCTGAATACACCGGAAATATTGCAGACTCTAATAGAAGGCGTAGCTCCGTGTAAAAAGGTGTAGCTCTGTGTTTAAGGTGCTGGACTACCTATTGGAATGGCATGGGTGGGTTCTAGCCCTGATGTCACCAAGCTTGAGCAAGGCCCTAAACCCTTAGCTAATAATTCTTTAGGACAGAATAGAAAGCTAAGAAAGCACATGCAATGTGTTTGGAACAAAACTCCCAAAATAGTCTTAATGGTGATCCATTTTTAGACGACATCATTCATCGTTTTTGTAAGAGTAAATGTTTTTGGGTGCTTAGAAATCATTCAGTCATTCATTCATCTTCTACCACTATATATCTGATCTTCCCTCGGGTCACGGGGAGGCTGTACCTATCTCAGGCGTCTATTACAAGATACACAGGATACACTCTGGATGGAATGCCAACCCATCACAGGGCACACACACACACACGGGACAATTTTCCAAGGTGCCAATCAACCTACCGTGCATGTTTTTGGACCGGGAGGAAACCGGAGAACCCGGAGAAAAAAACCCTGAAGCACGGGGAGAACAAGCACAAACTCCACACACACATGGCCGAGACGGGAATCGAACCCGGATCCTGGAGGTGTGAGGCGAACGTGCTAACCACTAAGCCCCCTTGCTTAGAAAACAGAGGAAGCAAAAGTACCCACATCCTTGACTTAACAAGTACAGACTTAACAAGTACTGTTGTCGTTTAAATGTAAAAATGTAAAAAATGTAAGTACTGACAACACTTTTTGTGAAAAATATGGGCTCTGACGTGTTTCAGTAAGAAGTATCAAATAGTTACGCTCAATGCAAATGTATGTTTATTATTAGTGAAACTCAACATGAAGCATGAAGACGAGATCTTCTTGGCATGAGTTCATTCTGACAGCCCTAATTCATACATTACTGTCATGCTTACATCACAGACTCCATACATTATCTGTCTAGCTATTTATTTATAGCATACATGTGTATATGTATACAGAAACATACATAGAAAATTTCAACTTTAGTCTTCCTCAATAATACAACACTTTGGTCCTTTTAGTGTCTAAATAAGCCAACGATTATTAGTAAACTACCACTTCTATATTAAGGATGATAATATAGATAATATATTCTTGTTAGCTTCTACATTGTTAGATTCGTATCCTACGTCTGTGATGTGTGATGACCAGGAAACAATACAACTGTGGAAGGTTTATATTCGCAATGAGACGGGGAAAAAAGGTCACCAATTAGATTACAACTAAAGTAACAAACCTGGTTTAAAAATGAAAGTATTAAGTACAGATATTTGGGTAAAATTGTAATGAGAAAAAAGTAAACAGGAAAATAAATAGTACTGAAACCAGAAAAAACGATATAAGTACAGTAAAGAAGTATTAGTACTCCGTTACAGGGATTTAAAATAAAGCTAAAGTGTGTTTGTGTAATTTGTACATGTTGTAGCAAGAATTATTTATCAAAAGTATTTTTGCATAAATCATTTAGTAGAATCATGTTGATAAAGTGCACATGAAATAAATGTATCTGTATGACTAAGTGCACTTTATAGGATTGTGTTGCGTCACCCATTTGAGGTGGGTTTTTATGTACGCCAATCAGTTGGTTCAGGCTGAAAAGGAAATTAACTAAAGACATGGAAATATAAATAATTCATATTTACATTGTTGTCAGTGTAAATACCAATTATTGTTAATAATTGTTTCTAGATCATTTGTAGTCAAACCCAGGCATTATGGTTGTACAGGCCAGTGCACTCTTATTGCTGGTCCCAAGACCGATTAAAAGGGGGGTTGCTTTAAGAAGGGCATTTATAAACAGGCCACAGGTCTGAGCTGGAAGAAATAGAGACAGACAACAGATCACCAAACAGAGAGCCATTTTTATTTCTTTCAATGTGTTTCCTTCTGTCGTACTCACGCCGGGAAACACCCACCGTCTCACAGATCGGGTGCCTTCCTCTGACGTCTGTTGACGCCCACTCGCGGACCGGCATGCAGTCTGTGCCTGCAGATCGACCCGCTTCTCTTACGTCCTCTTGGGTCTTTTCAGGCTGGCACTCCGTTTCTCCTGCGTCTGCCCGAGTGCACCTGCCGACCGTTACGTCCTCCTTCCAGCTCCAGCCGTGCTTGTCAGCTGCCACAGCATCCAATGTAAAATATGCGCCAAACCAAATATGTGGATCACAAACCTAAATTTCATACAGGATCCGGCCTGGGTTAATAACGACCGCCACAGGTCTCGTTAGCCGACACGCTACCAGTGGAAAATGGCAGAAGGGAAAAGGGAAGTGTAGGAGAGTGGAGATTAGGGTGCGTACTGTAAATGTTGGTATTATGACTGATAACGGGAGAGATGTAGCTGATATGATGGAGCAGGGAAAGGTAGAGGTGTTTTGTGTTCAGGAGGCAAAGTGGAAAGGGGGTAAGACGACCAGGAACACTGGAGGTGAGTTTTTAAACATGGTGTGGATGGAAAGAGAAATGGTATAGGTGTAATCCTGAAGGAAGAGTGTAGTGGAGGTGAAGATAGTTTCTGATTGGGTGATGAAGGTGAAGCTGGAAGTTGAATGTGTGATGAAAAATGGCATCAGTGCTTATAGGATGTGAGATGGAGGAGGAGGAGGAAAGATCCTGAAGTGAGTGATGGAGAGTGTTAGTAGGAATGAAAGAATGGTGATAAGAGCAGACTTCAGTGGTTCTGTTGGTGAAGGGAACAGAGGAGATGAGGAGGTGAGGGTAGGTGTGGCCTTATGGAGAGGAATGTGGGAGGGCAGATGGTGGTAGATTTTGCGAAAAGAGATTTGGCGGAGGTGAATATGTATTTTAAGTAGAAGGAGGATCATATGGTGATGAATAAGAGTGAAGGAAGGTGCACGCAGGTGGACTATTATCTATACAGGAGATGCAACCTGAAATAAATTGGAGACTGTACGGTGGTGGCAGGGGACCGTGTAGCTGGACAGAATTAAATGGTGGTCTGTAGTATGGATTTGGAGTTAAAGAAGCGAGTGAGAACTGAAAAGAGAATCAGGTGGTGGAAACTAAAGGAGAAAGACTGTAGTGTGAGATTTAGGGTGTAGGTCAGACAGCGGCTCAGTGATGGTGAAGTGATGTTGGATGATTGGGAAACTCCTGCAGAAGTGAGAAGGGAGACAGATAGGAAGGAATTTGGTGAGTCATATGGAAATAGAAAGAAAGATAAACAGACATGGTGGAATGATGAAGTGCAGGAAAGCGTAGAGAGAAAGAGGTTTGGGTGAAACAGAATTGGGATCGACAGAGAAATCGAGGTGAAGAGGGATGTGGTTAAAGTGAAGGAAAAGGCGTATGAGAATTTGGACACTAATAAAGGAGAAAAGGATTTGTATCGGTTTGGTCAGGCAGAGGGAGAGAGATCTGGGAAGGATGTGCTGTACGTTACAGCGATACAGATGGAAATGTGTTGATTAGAGAGGAGAGAGTGATGATAAGATGGAGGGAGGATTTTGATGTAGCTGATGAATGAGGAAAATGACAGAGAGAAGGTTGGATGATGTGGAGAAGAGTAGAAAGTCAGATGGACCAGATGACATTCCAGTAGAAGTGTAGAGATGTTTAGGAGAAATGTCAGTGCAGTTTTTAACCACATTGTTTAATAGGATTTTGGGATGTGAGAAGATTCCTGAGGAATGGAGTGTAGATCTGCAGTAAGTACAGGGGGATAACGTGGATCAGTCACAGCAGGAAGTCATGGGGAAGAGAAGTAGAAGCTCGGCTGAGGGACGAAGTGACCATCTGTGAGGAATAGTATGTTTCATGCTGTGGAAGAGAACTACGGATGCAATATTTACTTTGAGGATGTTTATGGAGAAGTATAGAGAAGGTCAGAAGGAGTTACATTGTGTGTGTGTGTAGTTTTAGAGAAAGTGTATGACAGGGTTATAAGAGAGGATTTTGGTATTGTAAGAGGAAGTCGGGTGGAGCAGAGCAGTATGTGAGGGTGGTACAGGACATGTATGAGGACAATGCAGTGCAGTGTGCAATAGGACCGACAGACTGGTTCAAGGTGGAGGTGGGATTGCATCACTGAGCCCTTTCCTGTTAGCAGTGGTGATGGACGGGTTGAGGTCAGACAGGAGTCTCCATGGACTGTGATGTTTGTGGATGATGATGTGATTTATGGTGAGAGTAGCGAGCAGGTTGAGACGGAGAGATGGAGTGTGAGAATGTGTGTGTGTGTGTGTGTGATGGGTTGGCATTCCATCCAGGGTGTATCCTGCCTTAATGCCCATAGATGCCTGAGATAGACACAGACTCCCCGTGACCCGTGGGAAGATCGGATATAGCGGTAGAAGATGAATGAATGAATTTATGTATATATGAATGAGTGAGCGGGCACGGTGGTTTAGTGGTTAGCACGTTCGCCTCACACCGCCAGGGTCCGGGTTCGATTCCCGTCTCGGCCATGTGTGTGTGGAGTTTGTGCATGTTCTCCCCGTGTCTCAGGGGGTTTTTCTCCGGGTTCTCCGGTTTCCTCCCCGCTCCAAAAACATGCACGGTGGGTTGATTGGCACCTTGGAATATTGTCAATAGTGTATGAATGTGTGTGTGTGTGTGTGTGTGTGTGTGTGCCCTGCGATGAGTTGGCATTCTATCCAGGGTGTGTCATGCCTTAATGCCCATAGACGCCTGAGATAGACACAGACTCCCCGTGACCCGAGGGAAGATCGGATAAAGCGCTAGAAGATGAATGAATGAATGAATGAATGAATGAATGAGTGAGTGAGAGAGAGTGCAGTTCATTTTTATGTCCAGGTTTGAAATCGTATAAGATCAAACATACTGTATATTACTTTCTCTACACTGGAAATAAGTGATCCAACCTGAAAATGGTCCTGTGCACAAGGCAAGCTTATTAAAGACGTGTGTCCTTGGTGGAGTGATAGAACTCAAGAAGCTCTGACCTACACTTAACACCTTTGGGAAGAAGAAAAGTCCTAAATTGACTGGGAAAATTCCAACAAAAAATCGGAATGAAAAAATCTCCTGAATGAGCAAATCCTCATAGACACATTATTAAATTATAAATAATTCAATTATCACAAAAGGACCAAAACTGTAATGGGGTATTAGTAGTAGTGAGTAGTGAGTGCTGGTCTGGCCAACACGTGGCTCCCGAGCCTCACGCGGCTCTTTCACTAGTTTCATGCGGCTCTTTAGGAGCTTTCACATAACATGCGTCAATGGGAATGGGATGATGTTCATGTGTACACATGTGTATGAAGTGGCTCTTTGCAGTAACAGAAAAAAAAGTGGCTATTAGCCTCCTACTAGTTGGCCACCCCTGTACTATTGCCACAAAGAGATTTTTGTAATTTCTGCTGGTAACCATAAGGTGGTGCTGTTGTTTAACAACTCTAACAGCAACCACTGAAATGAAGTGGAATACAGTAGATAACCAGTTTTTGTTTCTCTTCTTTTGTGTTCACATGTGTGTGTGTGTGTGTGTGTGTTTGTGTGGTCTGGCTTGCTTTGTGTTGATGAGTCTTCTCTTATTGTGCCTCTGAGTATATGTGATTAGTGTGTTGTCTGTGTTGTCATTGAACAGCAGAGGGAGTCTAAACTGTCTACAGGCCACAACATAACATGTTTAACCTTAACATATACTCCATCACTGCATACATTAATATAGACTGGAAAAAAATTTCACTGCATGAACTTCTTTCTTCTGTAGGCAGAAGTTTTCTGATAAATTATTTCCCCTACATGCTATTATAATGTAGCAATGTATTGTGGTGTTTCACATGTACTCAGCATGTTTTTCACACTACGCGCATTTCCATTAGCAGCAAAAACAAACACGTATCGCAAAAAGGGTTTTTTTGCTCTCATGAGGTGGCTTTAGGTTTTAGACTATGTGAAAAATGAACAATTTTAATGGAAACATTTTTTTTTCGCAATTCCAGGTCACATTATCTACCTTGCCTTACCTTAAGCGTGATGCTCCATTAATGCATGTATAACGTGCCTACGTCTCAGATTAAAAATAAAAATGCCTAATGCATCTGGATATAAGTAAGCCTGGCGATATCCGTCTCCATTTTTTTGAATGACAAGTTTTGGTTGCATGATATGCTTAATGGAAACACGTCATTTCTCAACATTTTTTTTTTTATCGACGTTTAGAAAATATCGCAAAAGTTTTGCGCACATTTGTAATGGAAACATGCTGAGTGTCTCTGCTCGACAAAGGTATTTGATAAATTGAGACTTGGTTTCAACTCATATACATGAATGGGTGATATGTACCTAATGGAATACATTATGCTTAATGATACATCATAGATCAAGCAGAGGTGGACTGTAGTGTATAAGGGCCATGGATCAACACCACCATCATCAACTGGTCTGTGCATCGCCAGCCCAGGCCTTTCCCACAGGGGTTTCTGATGGGTAGGAAGAGACAGAAACAGATGATAGGAAGGGATCGGAAAATATCGGCTTGGGCAAATGATTTGCCCCAATTTCCAAGGTGCACAGGTATGCAGGAGAGAAAACGGGGAAGAAAAGGCCATGTGGCGAGGGAGGGGAGGAGGCTTGTTTGCCCTCAGTTATGTTGATAAGTAGTTCTTTGCCACTTGTATCATTCTTCTTGCAAAACCAAATGGTGGCATGAGTATAGTTCTGTTTTCCCCCTGAAATAGCAGGAATATAATGTGTCTTTGGTACTGCCGTCCTGCAGTCTGCCACTTACGACAGGTATCTCAGAACTGGAAACATGGTTTGCTATCCCTTGACAGTCGCAGCACAAAGCAGACCAACCACTGGCCAAGTTTAATAAATGATCTTATATTATAATACTGTTATTGCTGAATGGTACTTGTGTAGATGATTGATTTCTTAAGAAAATTGCTGATCATAGAGTTGGGTAATGTGTCATAAACTGAATTGCCACTTTTGT
>JACRUU010000018.1:17387766-17453949 GCA_030449085.1 Kryptopterus vitreolus
AGAGACTCCCCATGACCCGAGGGAAGATCGGATAAAGCGATAGAAGATGAATGAATGAAATTCAGCTCTTAGACATTATCAGCACTGAGAAAAAGACTACTTTCTGTTAATGAACTGAAGGTCGAGTTTATACATAGATTTATTTTATTATTTTTATCAGTAAATCAAACGTAGGAGCCACTTTTAATTGGATCTGCCTCGGACCGCTTTAAAAAGCACATTTGCATTGTTCACCTCACAGAGACAGTGCTAATGGATGTGGAGATGACAATGATTCATGTGGTCTTGCTCAATATAATGTGTTTACTGGCAATAAACAAGACAAAGGCAAATGCAGATGGAATGGGACTGTCATGTAAACTGTTCTTTGGGTGCATATGCAGAGTAATTTATGTCAATAATGTAAAAATAGTTTAAGAAATGCAAGCAAAATGAACGTTTAATTAATGAAATTGCTGAATATGTTGATTATGGAAATATTTGTTTACGTGTGATGGAAACAGTTTTAACACACTCTACCCCAAAATATCTTCCAGTTCTTAACATCCCATAAAACTACATATTCAGTTCTTTGAAACATTCTAAACTACACTATATGGATAAAATGATTGGGATACTTTATTCATTCATTCATTCATCTTATGAATTACGCTATATTCGATCTTCCCTCGGGTGACGGGGAGTCTGTGTCTATCTCAGGCGTCTATGGGCATTAAGGCAGGATACACCCTGGATGGAATGCCAACCCATCACAGGGCACACACACACACACTCACACACATTCATACACTAGGGACAATTTTCCAAGGTGCCAATCAACCTACCGTGCATGTTTTTGGACCAGGAGGAAACCGGAGAACCCGGAGAAAAACCCCCTGAGACACGGGGAGAACATGCACAAACTCCACACACACATGGCCGATACGGAAATCGAACCCGGACCCTGGTGGTGTGAGGCGAACGTGCTAACCACAGTTACACAGTTGGTAGTAGATCCAGGCGATGTGTTATTTAAATTGAATCTTAGATTTTTTTTGACAAAATTCTATTTTGTATACAGAGGGGGAAATGTGTGCGCTGTTTGTACCTGTTGGTAGTGGGTGTTTTGGGGTTTGGGGTCTGTCATGTTTATCCCGCAGCACCACACACACACACACACACACACACACACACACACACACACACACACACACACACACACACACACACATACACGTCCTCATTCAACAACGTGGTTGTGTTTGAGGTGCTGGAATAAATGAGTCGTGCTGCTTCCTTTAATCGCCACAAACTTTAGATAAATGTTAAACGTCAGGGTTTTAGTTTGTTGAATGCCTGAAGTTACAAACCCGAACCATTTCCATAAGACTGATGAAACCCCGCCCCCTCTTTGGATTGGTCAGAGCGCCTCCATGTTGTATTTGGTATTCCACAAGTACGGGGCGGGAGGCGGAGAACTACAGAAACTCACCGTGTCAAACCGAGGTGAAAATGTAAAATCAGTTTTTGTATAAACATAAACTCAAATTAATCGATAATGACAATTATAATCTTCCGGCTCTATTTGAAGCGTTGTGACTGCTCAGCAGGACAGGGAACCTGAGCAATGCTCTCCTCAGATCATCCACCTTCTTGTCGGGACACATAATATTGGGCCTCCACAGGAGTTGATTCAATTGACCATCGTCCTGCTATCCACCTGCCTCCGACTCTCTCAACTGCTCGATTTGTACAAACATGCAACAAACTACCTACAACTGCTCTCGGAAGGACGTCTGCCAAATGCCATAAATGTAAAAGGTACTAGAAGATGTTTATATACATGTAACATATACTGAACTGGCTACATCAGGGGTCACCGACCTTTTTTAACCTGAGAGCTACTTCATGGATACTGAGTCATACAAAGGGCTACCAGTTTGACGCACTCTTAGGAAATAACACATTTGCCTTTAGTTATATTGCATATCACATTTATATTTAGTTATATTGCCTTAAATTATATGCCTTTATAATTAATGACACTGATGATTTCGTGAGTATTGTGAGTTAACTATTGTGAGTTCACTATGAGATAACTAACATTTTAGATGCATCTCACTGATGAGTTATTAGAACAGGCCTGAGAGCTACTCATGTGGTCCTTGGGGCCGACCTGGTGCCCGCAGGCACCACGTTGGTACACTTTAAACGCCATCTGAGAGATAAAGTACAATGCAGTACATAAATAGAATTAGTCTTGGATTTGTTTTTGAAAACTCAGCAGTATCTTACATTAAACAAGAGATTATCCCCAAACCCGTGTCTTGAGCAATCAAATAAGTACTGGTCTTAAGAAAAGCACAACAACAACAACAATAAAGAGATTGTTTATTAACTAGTATAAATACAGTGCTCTGAAACATCTTATTTCTTATTAACTACTAACATGTCTGCTCTGAAAACATTGTGCTTTCTCTCAAATGGGGCAAAGTGTTTTTTTTTCCGTTCATTTCTGAAAGGAAAGAACAAATGTATGGATTTAACACAGCTTGCTACAAATAGTATCTGTGCCAAGCGGTGCATCAACTCGGATTAAGCTAATATATGCTGAGTTGTGTAATTCTAGACACTGGCTTGCATGTTTCTGTATAATGGTAGAAATAAAATAATAAAAAAAAAAGACTTTACACTGTTAATAATTTACATTGTTTTTTTTTAAATATTATATTTATTGTGGTACTTTCAAACACAGAGACAATACAATCACAATACAGGGCAAAATACAGCAACATAAACTAAAAAAAAGAAAAAGAATTCTCCTTCCACCAGGTTCAGTTTTGCAGATAACCGCATCACAAAGAAAAGTCAAAAGGGGGAGAAAGACACTTTTTGCATAAAATGACACATTCATTACATTTTTAACCCTTTAGCAGAACACCCCTTTGTCTCTGCACAACATGAGACACAGCAGAGTCCAGCCTGTGATTACCAGCAAGACTCGATTGGCATAATTAATTAATAGTCTTAGTAAAAGCCCTTGTGTCAAAATATGTAAATTTATTTACACGAACGTCCTTGAGCTATGTTTATATGCATATTGAATACGGGCTGTTCTGTTATCTGGAACAGGCATCTGGTCCCTGATGTCTTCAATGGATAAACACTTCTTTATACTGTCATCTGTTACCAAATATGACATGCCTTTTTTATAGTTAAATACAATAGTAATTTAGTATACCTGTGAAAGTTATTAATCTCAGCATTGTTTTCTTTTTTTAATGCTACAGATAAACATTAGCGGATATTTAGAGACCATTGAGAGTTTGCAGTGGAGTTACAGTGGAAGACGAAGGAATATATTGTGTTTTAAGTTATTTAAATATTTAAATTAGAATAAACCTATGTTTCTATGTGTTAGTTGGCTGAATTAGAGTTGGAGGCAGATTCAACACCCAGGAGCAGGATGGAGAAATACTGAAAAACTGGGTAAACTTTTGAGAAAAAAAAAAAACATTTTACTCGCTGTGTCTCTAGATCAGCGGTCACCAACCTTTTTGAACCTGAGAGCTACTTCATGGATACGGAGTCATACAAAGGGTTACCAGTTTGACACACTCTTCTGAAATAACACATTTGCCTTTAGTTATATATTATAATTAATGACACTGATGATTTCTCACAGTAAGTATTGTGAGTTAACTATTGTGAGTTCACAATGAGTTAATTAACATTTTAGATGGATCTCACTGATGAGTTTTTAGAACAGGTCTGAGAGCTACTCATGTGGTCCTTGGTTGCGACCTGGTGCCCGCGCCCACCACGCTGGTGACCCCTGCTCTAGATGATACAACCTTACAATGGTCATTCAAAAGAGTTTAGTGCTAACGGAAACCCCAGTGCCTTACAGATATGGACCATGATTACAACAATTCAGTTTATCCATTCTTGTTTTTTTCAGTATCTAGCTCTTAATCCTCACCCTTTAACAAACAAAAAAATGGGCTAGATATTGTTCTAAGCTCCTTTGGCCAAGGGCTTACCTGATTCCTCGAAAGAGTAATTAAATCCAGTGTAATCCAAACAATAACTTCTAATTATACTCACCCAAATATTTCTATTCAGTTTAATTTATATAGTGCTTTTAGCACTGGCCATTGTATAAAAGTAGCTATATATATATATATATATATATATATATATATATATATATATATATATATATATATATATATATACAAATATATATTTTATTGACTGTACACTTAGCACTGCAGATCCCTGATGAGAAAGCCCCTAATGTCATCAAGATATTTCATGTGTGATTCATTGCTGATGCTTTTGCAGTAAGAAAGAAGTTATTTAGAATGAGGCTTTTCAGTTAGACAGTATTCTAAATGCAGCACACACCGGTCATGCTTCTTTAAAAGGATTACTATACTCATCGCTGATCTGCTTAAATTATTATGAGGTCATTTAATATTAGTGCACTTTATAGCATATTATGGTGGTGGCTGACGCTGAAGGATAAGATGGACCATTAATGAATAATTGAATCGTTTTAACGATTAAAATGCAAATGCTTTTATGCGTGTGTGTGTGTGTGTGTGTGTGTGTATTAATAATAATAATAATAATAACAATAATAATAATAGTAATCTGTTGCACACAAAGTGCTTTACATTATGAGAGGGGGATCCCCTCCTCCTCATCCACTACCAGTACAATACAATAGAATAGAATACAATACATTATCCACCTGGATGATGCACCCATAGTGCACCAGAACTCCCACCACACACCAGCTTACTGGTGGAGAGGAGAGAGAATGATGATCAGTAGATATGGGGGACGGTTAGGAGGCCGTGATGGTCAGAGGGTGAATTTGGGTGGGATGCCGAGGGAAATATGCACAATATTGGACGAATATTCAGTATGCGATATTGGATATTGGTCTTGAATAGTGCCATAACGATATTTTTTGTGATCTTTTTATTTAGAAACTTTTATTAGCTATTTTTTTAAAAACAAAAAACAAACAAATTATTATAAAGGTAATTATCATACTGAAATAAACAAATAATGGTAGACATTGAAGATTAATCGTCATTATTAAGGTTTATGCCAATGTTGAATGATTTCACCTTGGTTTGACAGTTGTATGGAAACAGATCAGATTTGCAATTTCAGACATTCAAAAAGACAAATACCGCTGTTGAATGGGGAGGTGTGTGTGTGTGTGTGTGTGTGTGTGTGTGTGTGTGTGTTTGAGATGGGGGGCTTAGGGCACTGCAGGATAAACATGACAACGGCAAACCCCAAAACACCGTCTAAAAACAAGTAAAAATACTCTCGATGTGACCACAGTTTTGCGGCACGACTTACACAGTACAAATGTTTGTGACATGTTTTCTCTCCTGAAACATAAATATTACTGTATTTCAGATGTAACATTCCTATATACATTCCTATGGCACAAGTTCGTCTCTGTCATTTTCCAAACTCGACTCTCTACTCACGCCAGGTTTATATCCTCTATCTGCACTGATCCTCTATGTTCACCTTCGAGCCGGTCTATCCAATAGTATAACAGCGCCTACTTGGGAGGCGGGTATAAAGATAGTAAGGTCCCATTTGATTGGTCAAATCTGGACAGCCTAAGCATGCAAGACACAAACGATTAACACAAAATACATTTATTTTTATCACAGCTCTTGGCGATCATATATACCGCTATTATTGCGATAATTTAGACCAAACAAATGAATAAATAAATTTTATATAGTTATTCATTCATTCATCTTCTACCGCTTTATCCGATCTTCCCTCGTGTCACGGGGAGTCTGTGTCTATCTCAGGCGTCTATGGGCATTAAGGCAGGATACACCCTGGATGGAATGCCAACCCATCACAGGACACACACTCACATTCATAAACAATTTTCCAAGGTGCCAATCAACCTACCGTGCATGTTTTTGGACCGGGAGGAAACCGGAGGCACGGGGAGAACATGCACAAACTCCACACACACATGGCCGAGACGGGAATCGAACCCGGATCCTGGAGGTGTTTTATATATATATATATATATATATATATATATATATATATATATATATTTTATTTATTTATTTATTAGTATTTATTTATTTATTTTTTTGGTTTGAGAAGCAGTCTTAGGTAGCGAACTAATTTCTTCTTTCTGCTTAGAATAGCAGAGCCTGGATGGATTTGTCCGTGGTCATTCTGCACAGTTTGAGATTGATGTGATTTCTCTCCCGACCGAAACAGAGGGTTATTTATGTAAAGTAGCTGTTCATAGCACTGCAGTGGAACATCGAGTGCAGCTACAGTATCTGAGCTCAGCATCCCCCCTCTATTCACTGCAATCCCCTCTTTCATCATCCATTTGATGAGCTTCTGGAGGGAACAATGAATAGATAAAGGCACATAGATTTCATTCTGTGCAGGGGAACTGACAGAAATATGAGAGAGAAGAGAATATCACTCAATAGCTATAAAATCTATGTCTTTTACTTGTTGACTTATTAATGTTATTAGACAAGTTTTTAAACATACACAAAATTCCACGACTAGAATGTAACATTTCCTGAAGAACATGAGTGTTGGGGACCTTAGCTCAAGACACATCCCCAAGATTGACCTCTCCTTTTTTTAGTGCTGACCTCAAGACATGATCTTATTTGGAGAGACGAGATTTTAGATACCAGAAATCCCTGTTTTGGGCGCTTTTTTCAAGGCAGTCCCCAGCATCAGACTCCCCTAGCTGTGCCGAGTATTTAAACATGTCACTCGACCCCGTAGCCCGAAATTCACCATTTCGCCTTTTTGCCAAGTGACATGATGTGACTATAGGATTCTGCCGGAGATATGTCGCTTCTTGTAGTTCTTTGACCATTTTTTTTACCCATCTTACCATTCAGTTCTTATCCTATAATCCAATTCCCCTTACCAGGCTGTTTGCATTGATGTATGGCATTCCTGGGGTATGCCACGGACAGTAGTTATGTGCCGAAAATCTGTCTGAAGAAATGGATGATGTGATGTGAAGCTGTTTTTGGTTGACTGGGACTGGCTAAACGTGTGTGCAAAACATAACGACCCCCCCCGGCTACGGCATCAGATTTACTCATTAAACAAATATTTCAGCTTCAACCCCTGGAGACGCATTCATTAATTTCCCCAACGCAAACATCTTCCAATACATGATGAGGTCAGAAGAGTAAAAGAGGGAACAGGTGGTAACGTGGAGGAGATGCATGAAGACAAGAAAACAGCCTGGTTTGTTTAGATATTCACAGAGTTCATTGTTCACCGTACATATGAAACACCTTTATGGAATACAATACTAAATGCGCTAGTTTTAGATATTCTTAACTTTACATAGAAGCCAGAATTTTGTCATTGAGAAAACGCCAGGTGATCACAAACCACTGCAGTATAGTTTTAAGTAGGGCTGTCAACCGATTCAAAATTGTAGTCACGATTAATCGCCTTGTAAGTTAACTCGTGATTAATCGCACTTTACTTGCATGTTTTCAATGCACCATAAATGAATACTTTTCATGTTTCTAATACTGTAACTAACTGTAATAGATGTTGTAATTATATACATTTATCTCAAAATCTCTCCCTGTTTAATTAAACAATTTTAATAAAATTGATTATTTAATATTTATTTTACTCTGGAAATGATTCTTTTAATATTAATTTCTTGTTAATTTTAATGTTACTTGTTTAGTAGTTAAGTGTAAAATATGGGACGTGGCTTCTTTAAGAATTCTGTTCCGGTTGTTTTCCATATAAACAGGTGATACAGTGTTTAGGTTATACAGAAGCGCATTGCAGTCCCCAAAAGAAAAATGCGCTTTATTACGTAATACGGATTTGGGAATGGGATGCGCTTGCGTAAGGTTCCATACGGTAATATACGCTAATATAGTGAGGAGATCGTACCTGTTGTGAATGCGCAGATAGTAGGTGTAGTAGGAGGTGTGAGTGGATGCACTGAACGTTTATTTATTCATTTCTTCTTTTTTGTTGTTCTGGTTTCGTTCATTTGCAACACAAAGCAGAGTGAAGGAGCAGATCACTCACATAGTAATACACACTGCGTTATTCATGTGTTAATAACATTAGTGCTGTTAAAGTGAATTTGTGTTAAGGAGTTAATAATGCATTTATTCTGACAGCCATATTTTTAAGCAAAATGTACAAATTTCATTTCTTCTATAAGCAACCACCGTTGGTTTTCTGAGTCACCAGAAGCTTTCAGTTGAGTCAGCAACATGAAGTCATACAGAATACAGTCGAGTTGTTTTGAGAGTAACAGCATTAGCATAAATGCAACTACTGCATTTCAAAAATCACACTAAAAAACAGCCTTTCCTCCTTCCAGTATACAGCATCTTACAGCAGGAACGGTTCTATAACCTCACAGACACATTGCCTGCAAATTTATTAGGTTTGATTTATATTTTTTTAATAATAATAATCTTATATGGCTTAAATTATAGTAATGACCTCTACCTATTCTAGACATGTCTCCTCTTTCCTCCGACACAGCGTTATCTCCATTCAGTCAGCCCTAAGCTGTGCATCTCCAGCTGCTACTGTGCATTTAGGAGACACATTGCTCTTTCACCTCATTTATCAAACAGAGCTGCTGGAATGTGTTGTCTCTCGTCATCACATGCATTTATTATGAGTAGTGCCGTCCGAGACTGTATAAAGACTATTTGTTTACTCTTGTATAGCTGTTGTGGGCTTCGGCTACCTCTTACCATTTATTATCATCGCTGGCTTTGGAGTGTGGGGAGCCAAAAAAAGAAAGAAAAAGTGAGTCATTGGGGGGAAAAGGGATTTGTGGAAGTTCAGCAAATATGTTACATTTACAGGCCCTTATTTAGAGCAGCTTATAGCTAAGCAATTGAGGGTTATGGCCTTTGTTCAGGGCCCCCCTAGTGGCAGCTTGATGGTGATGGGATTTCAACCTGTAATCTTCTGGTCCATGCCTTAACGACTAAGCTCCCACCTGCCCATATGAACATTTATTTATACCCTACAATATGAGAAAGACAAACGTTTACCTGTTTTCACTCAACAATACAGGTCAAACTAAATGTTTTTTCTAGGGCTCCAAACCTATGCTTATTTGTTTGTAAACGTTACCACTAGGGCTGGGCAAGATCTAAAAAAAAAATGTATATCTTGATATTGTCAAAATGTTTCTTGGATATGTTTGCCTTTGCTTTAAATGAAAAAAAATGTTTAAAAAAGATTTTCTTTTGCCTCCATTAAAAAATTATATTTATTTAAAAAAAAAAGAAGAAAGAAATCACCTTCATCTACCTCAATGTGGACTTTCGGTGCATTCCTTTGAGAAATGACGCCTGACTTTGATATATTCTAAATTCTAGATATTTTCAAATGTCACATCATTGTCAAAATCATTTGCATGTTTGCATGTTCTCCCTGTGAACCCTCAGGGGGTTTTTCTCCGGGTCCTCCGGTTTCCTCCCCCGGTCCAAAAACATGCACGGGAGGTTGATTGGCACCTTGGAAAATTATCCCTAGTGTGTGAATGTGTGTGTGTGTGTGTGTGTGTGTGTGAGAGTGTGTGTGCCCTGCGATGGGTTGGCATTCCATCCAGGGTGTATCCTGCCTTAATGCCCATAGAGATAGACACAGAGTCCCCGTGACCAGAGGGAATATCGGATAAAGCGGTAGAAGATGAATGAATGAATGAATGAATGAATGATGTGGATCAGTGCTTTATTCCATATTCATATATTCTCCAGTTCACTGGTGCATCAACTCCCAGAAGTGTCTGTTTTAATCCTTAACCACATCATCCATTTCTACAAATACTCCAAATGAAACTATTCTTAAGGATTTTAAGGTGTTTTGTGTATTTATACGAATTACGTTCACATGAACATTTCTGTCTGTTTTTCAGTTATCTTTCTGCACTGCTGAGCGGATTAGTTTAACTGGTTTTACTGGCGCTCTCAGTCGATTAAAATATTTAACCTCAATGAATCGCACCATTAGCATGAGTTAACACGTTAATCGAACGTTTTCAATATACCATGAAGGAATACTTTTAATGTTTATAATACTAACTGTAACAGATGTTATAATTATATACATTTCACTCAAAACCTCTCCTTTTAATAAAAATATTGTTAAATATTCGTTTAATATTTATTTTATTCTGGAAATTATTCTTTTATCATCATAAAAGATGTGTAAAATATGGGACGTGACTCCTTTAAAAATTCTTTTCCGGTTGCTTTACATATAAACTGGCGATACGATGTTTAGGTTATACAGAAGCGCATTGCATTCACAAAAGAAAATGGCATAATTCCATAAATTCCATAATACAGATTTGGGAATGCGATGCGCTTGCGTAAGGTTCCATGCGGTAATATACACTATTATAGTGAGGAGATCGTACCTGTTGTGAATGCGCAGATAGTAGGCGTAATTCGGGGAAATTTAGGAAGTGTGAGTGGATGCACTGAATGTTTATTTATTCATTTGTTCTTTTTGTTGTTCTAGTTTCGTTCATTCATCAACACAACGCAGAGTGAAGGAGCAGATCACTCACATAGTAATGCACACTGCGTTAATCATGCGTTAATAACATCAGTGCTGTTAAAGTCAATTTGACAGCTTTAGTTTTTACATTTCATTGTTTAGTGAACATTCTTCTGCATCAAAACAACAATTAAATGGGTTGTTATTTCTCCAAAACCAGATATTTTTTATATTTTCAGCTTTGTAGAGATATGTGCTTATTTGTAATTAGCCTTTTCTAAAGAATCCATTTTTTATTTGTAATTTGGGCCAGGCGGTCAGTGGTGTGAGTGCTTCAGGACTGAATACAGCCAGAAGCAGCAGTCAGACACATGGGATCATTTGCATAGACAAAAACAGATACGCATGTATGGATGCGATGATCTGCATTTTGTTACAAAGCCAAATATAGTCCAGCCTGTAATTTAAAATGTATTAAAATGAGCACAGGACCACAGATAAATGTATTCTTGGTTTAGCAGCCATTTGTATTTTGTTTTTCTTTTCTGTGTTTTTCTTGTTTTTTTTTTTTTATTTCGGTTTGTGCAGCACAGTGACCTTGTTTCTACACAACGACTGGGAAAAAGAAAGCTCTGTATCCTCGTTTCACCCTCTGATTGTTTGGGCTAGATTCAACTCCTTTGTGTGTGTTTTTTTGAGATATACTTGAGCTGAAAATTTTGCTAGACCCTGGGAACCGTGGATAATGCTATTCCCTATTCTTTGTGTGCTTCACTGTCAATGGGGAAATGTGTGTGTGTGTGTGTGAGTGTGTGTGTGTGTGTGTGTGTGTTTCACATGTCTGGAATGTAAGTGACAGACTGTCTGTGATCACAGGACAAAGTAGCACTGCCTTTTCTCTCGTCAGACGGGTTCAATTAATTAGCTTCTGCTTCCATATGTGATGTGTTAATGACAGTGAAACCCCACATCTTAGTCTCAGCTGCCTCGTATTCCTTTTCAAAAGAGTTGGCAGCCTCACTCCATTAACCCACTGACCGTTACAGACTACAAAAAGATGCTGTCACAATGCAAGCCTTTGAATAAAATACAGAATGTTTTTAAATTATTAAATATACAAATGTATTTATTTATCTATCTATTTATTTATTTAGTATTTTGTATTTTCATGGATTACCTGCTACCATCCATGTTCATGCCATGTAATTGTGTTCAGTTTGCTTTTTTAATCTGCATGTTTTGCTTATTATAACTATATAAAACCCCAATTCAGGGTATTTATGTATAACATGCTTAATTATCATTTATTTTAACATTTAAACATTTATAGTGGGTGCTTGTTGAGGGGTAATTTCTCCTATGAACAAATTAATTTGTTTCTTATTGGAAAAAAAACAGCATTTGAGTTTGCAAGTTGAAACAGTTTGTGAAAATATAGACTTGCAATATTTTCAGATCATTCTAATGCAAGCGAACAGACTTGATTTAAAATAAAATTAGATTCTTTTGTTTGCTTGTTTTCGCTGTTGCTGTCGATAATTTTAATAATCTATGGAATAATCCAATGCTTATTCAATAGATTTTAATCAAGAATAAGAAATACTTCGTCGTTATTAAATAACTTTCCTAAATAAGAAAGTGAAAATAAGACTATATAGAAAACAAGTGCATACAAGTATGTCGATGAAAACTAAACCCATTTAGTGCATTTAATTGCCATATTGCATCAAAATGGAAATACCGAGCATTCCGCAGTGATCGTACGTGAGTAAGAGATGGGAAACTACTTGTTTCCCTCCAAACATGCTCCTCATGTTCCTCCAATTTTTATGCCGATAGAGCATTACTCTGGGAAATCTCTCGAGCCCCGGTGTTTTCCTGTTGTCATGCTACACCAAGTAGAGCATCCCAAATAACCGATATGGCATTATTTATCGACGTATTTCATTGTCAGTAATTTTCGATTACTCTTGATTAGCTCTTGTTTCCTTGTAATGATAACAATAAAAAATGCTCTAAGAAGTCTGAAAATCAGATTCTCCTTGGGCCCACTTAAAGCAGCGTGTTCCGTATCACTGAGAACTGAATTTGAATTTCAGATTCGACTTGGAATAAGAATATGATTCAGATGTAATTATTCCTGCTCCTGTGCACCTCTTTGTGATAAACTGTATGATGTGATATATTTGATAAGCTGACAGAACAACATGATGGTTATTTTGTGTGTGTGTTTGTGTGTGTGTGTGTGTGTGTGTGCCTTTGCTTGTGCTTGTTCTCAAGGTACAAAGCATTCTAATATAAGCTCAACAGGGAAAACACATCTGTGGTAAACTGGGTCACACACAGTCTTCTATATTTTGCATTCTTTTTTTCTTGTATAACCACAAAAATCTGATCTTGTATTTAGTAAACATTTGAAAATCGGAATATTTGAGCCACCTTTGTTTTTGGTATGATCCAGAATGTTAAATCTGCTCGAATCGTGTCTTTGACCCAAATAGAAATAGCAGGAGCTAATCAACTCACGTCAGTGCAAATTTACGATTGTACACTCAACCATGTGATCAAGAGTTTTAAAGCTAAGAAATTACAGAGCAAGAAATCAGAACGCTTGTAATGGCACTCAGTGTGGTGTGACGTGTCCTAACTAATACGAGAACTACATGTGTAAAGTAGCTTATCACAGTTATGTGAATGAGAGTGAAACAAGGTGGCTCTTTAAAAACAACACAATAAGTATTTGTTTTAGTGAATCAAAAATTCTTATTTGAGTAAACAGTGCCTTATATTATATAGAAAAAAGGTTTTAATCATCCACACAATGGCTCATTTATTATCACCGGGTATTAGGTAATGGCTCCATTAAGCAACTGTACCACTCTAAGCACAGTACTTCAGTCTGAGCCACAGCTGGTCTATTTTAGTGATTCTTACATAACAGGGTATAGAGTCACTACATAACCACTAGACACTAGTAACTGTAGTGCAGACACCACTCATGAAAAGTTCTCCCCATTTAATGTTACATTCTGTACTCTGGCTTATTATTTGTTTATAGAGCTGCATGTCTATAAATCTGTCTTTGATTGTGTATTTTCAGTTCTCACAAAAATTACATTTGTTTAATTTATATATGGCTCATATATAATGCATTATGTTGTGTTTTTACATTTCACGATTTGGTACTTACCTTGTTTTTTTAAATCATGGTTCGGTGCAGTTTAAGTATGGTTAACAAAATTGTTTATGATTTTTTTATAAGCACAGTTTATTATTTAACTTTAAATTATATCACTTTTGTGATCACCAGCATTTGAGTTTACATTTTGACATTTAAGTAAAATATGAAATAATATTTTATCAAAATGAATTAGGATAATTCAAATGAATTCAATACACCTTTTAAAATTGTATTGATTCATTTGAGCAATCAATTACACTGTCACAAAATAAATGTATTAAAAATAATGTCTTTTTTATATCCATGGCATTGTTGTGTTCAGCCAGCAGCAGGTTTTTCAACAGTGGAAGATATTATTGCCACATAAAGTCTATATATAAACATATAGTCTATATTACAGCTGTCAATCAATCAATCACATTTTGTAAATCACGATTAGTCGCACAAGTGCCACTCGTGATTAATCGCACGTTTTCAGTGTAACATAAATGAATACTATTTATGTTTCTAATACTCTAACTAACTGTAATAATGTTATAATTACATACATTTATCTCAAAAACTCTCCCTTTAATAAAACCATTGATTAAATAATTTTTATTTTAATCTGGAAATGATTCTTTTAATATTAATTTCTTGTTAATTTCAATGTTATTTGTTTAGTGGTGGTTTTAATAGTAAAATATGGGATGTGGCTTTTTTAAGAATTCTGATCCGGTTGTTTTCCATATAAACTGGTGATACGTTTAGGTTATACAGAAGCGCTTTATTGCATTCCCAAAAGAAAAATGCGCTTTATTTATTCCATAATATGGATTATGTGAGAACTTTTTGAAGGTCTCGTTCATTCTCCAACACAACGCAGAGTGAAGGAGCAGATCATTTGTAGTAATGCACACTGCATTAATCACGCGTTAATAACATTAGTGCCGCTAAAGTGAATTTAATTCGCTTTTAAAATAAAAGTGTATTAATTCGTTAATAATGTAACAAAATGTTGGCTGAATTTATTGTTATTTCTCTGTTATGTTGCACGTCGGTTTGAATCTTAAGAACAAAAAAATATGTGCAAGATTCACGTAAAGCCCTTTTCTCCATAGTCTGGGAAAGGGTTGTCATGGAAACCGTGCACTTAAATTCTCCACAGAGAGAATGGGAAAGCACATGAAGGTGTGTCGAGGGGGTGAAAAACAACAATCTGGTGTTTCCTTGCTCTGCTATTCTCTTTCTTTTGGCACTCTGTGACGAGTTCTTGTAGAAAGGAAAGGGAATATTTAGAAGCCATTTTTTTTGCTTTTGCCTTGAAGTCATGTTCCTGATGTACAGGAGACTATATTTACAGCTCTGGCGATACTATAGGAATGTGAGGAGAGTGCTGATTCGATGCATGGTGATATAGTGCTTCTAGCGATGTAGCCACCTTTGATGAGACAATAGAGGGAGTCTTTTCTAAAGAAGCATTGCATAGTAACAGTTTCAAAATCAGGGTAACAGATGCATCTCCTGGAGGAGGACCATAGAAGATGTATCAAAGGTAGGAAGTCATCTGCATTGCAGAGAGTAAAAATTTTTTTCCTGATGAGGTCGTTTAGTGAACACAGATCCTTCTTTCGTATCAACGAGGGCTTTGGAATATAGTCAATGTGCCTTTTTGCTCTGCTCCCATTTTGATTTGGTCCATAATCAGCACAGGAAGCCCGTAAAAAAGGCTTCATAAGCAGTTTTGCCTTTGGTTTCTCATTTATAAAAATATGCTTTAACAAGGATTTTGAAAAAAAAAAATGCCTGCATTATCACTACTGAGTATCACTTCTGCAATAATAAAGACAAATTCTTTTATTTTATTACATTTTTGCCTTTTCAGCATCTAATAGTAATAGTAGAATATTCTTTAATGCATGTTTGCAGCATTATTCATGTGTGTCACTCCTCAAACACTTTTGTGTTGTTATAAATGAGCTGCAGAATAAAGTAGCATAATAACAGCTAATATAATACTACTGGACTTATTTTGCATTTCTGATCAATTATATTAAGGACTAATTATTTTTAATGGGCCAAAACGCTCATAAATCCTGGGGTCACATTTATGAAAACATGTTCATGCTCAAACGCACGTTCACACGACCCACAGTTGTGTGCAAATGATATTTCAATAAAGTCTACTTGGGCATATGCTATTATATGTTAATGTTATATTTTATATTATAACACAACATAGAGCTAAAGAACAGAACACAGATCTGAGGAGCAGAGGACATTGTCCTAAATCATGTCAGGCAAAACACTGCAACACAGACAACACAAGACTGTGTAAGACAAATACAAAACAGGAAACCTGCTGTACATGTTATACATTATAATGCAAAAATAGTAAAATCTAAACAGCATTGAAAAACACTATGATTTTCAAAAGAAAACAGCAAGAGCAGCAACAAAAACTGAATGTGAAAAATATATAAAAATATGATTATAATATACGAGTATATTGGATGTAAACAAGTAGAATTTAGTGCATTACACTATGTTGTAGTAGTACACATCTGTGTGTGTGTGTGTGTGTGTGTGTGTGTGTGTGTGTGTGTGTGTGTGAGCCTGATGACGTTAGGGGAAAAAACTGTTACACAGTCTGGTTGTGACCTGATGGTATTAGTGTGAAGCGTGTGTGTGAGGGGCGTGTGTGGTCGTCCCCAATTCAGTTATCTTTGCGGACGCAGCATGTGGTGTAGATGTCCGTGGCAGAGGGCAATACAACCAGCGAGGGTGGGAGGTGGGACTTGACGTGCCTCATGATGAGCTTCTTGAAGCACTTCACAATGATGGGTGTGAGTGCGACGGCACGTTAGTCATTGAGGCAGGAGGCTAAAAAATGTATATGAATTTTCAATGAATAGGATTTTTTTCATAAATATAAGTTATTTGGGTAAAAGAGAAACTGGTGCACACTATCAACGTGTATTGTGAAGGATGAACATTTCTGGCCAAATGTAAGAACTTATTTTAAATTGAATTGCATTGAAATATTGAAAAATCGTACGAGATGCTCACTTTTTATTTTTTTAGTAAAAACAAATAAATCCCAAATGTAACCCTAACCCAAATGTATGTATAGATTTAAACATGGGTGATACATTTTTTAAATGTAAATGTAAATAAATGTTTTTATGCCAGTTTTAAGTATTTCAGTAAAAACAGATCCAATATTTTAACAGACCTAATTTTTTATTTTTAATCATTGGAAATATTTTAAATAAAAAACTACCACATTTTGATTGCATAAGTCTGAACACCCTCCCAATTAATGTGTCCTGGAAGCACCTTTTGCCTTTATAAAGTGTTTGTGAACAAGAGTCTATTAACATCACAAAGCACTGGAATTTTATCCTAGTCTTCTTTGCAAAAAAAGATCTTTCAAACTACAAGTGTTATCTATGTACTGCTCGAAAACCACATCTCTGTTGCATGAAAGCTTGCAAATTCTTCTTTGTAAGAAACGGCAGACTACAGGAGATGCTATTCACATGCAGGGAGTGATCAGAAATTCCTTTTTATAGGTCCCCAGTAAGATTTCTCCTCCTCATATAATCAATTTTGGAGGGTCATCTTTATCTTTATAATATCTCTGTGGTGCCACATTTTGTCTACTTTGATTGGTGATGATTTTTTTGGGAACCCTTGGTAGTTAGAAGAATATGGCCATAAACAATCAATAAATGTTACAAACATTACAAAGGCTTTTATTAAGGTTTTATTTAGAATCACTTTCATTAATAGCAGGTGTGTTCCATTTACATACAGGCCATTTTGACTGTAACTGGCTATTTCTGTGGAAAATTAGAGCCCTCAATATAAAATGGTGTGCAGACTTATTCAATTGAAAGATTTTTATTTAAACAATTCTTTATTTCTCTGGATTTTTGAAAGCGAGTGCGGGCGGGAATATATTTATGTGTGTGCGGGGTGCAGGAGAATACAATTATCTGCGGGACTCCCACAAAATGGTCTCAAAAATGTGTGTGTGTGTGTGTATAACTGATATATAAGCACAAGGTCGGAAGTAGTGTAAATATTGCCTGCCAGAGAGAAAATAACATATTTATGCATGAACAGGTGCGGGAGCGGAACAAAACTTAAATACTGCAGGCAGGAGTGGAACAAAATCTTTTTTTCGGAGCAGGCGGGATTGGGGCGGAACCTTGCAGGTACGGGCGGGATCGGGGCGGAGCCTTGCAGGTACGGGCGGGATCAGGGCGGAACCTTGCAGGAGCGGGCGTGGTCGGGGCGGAACCTTGCAGGAGCGGGCGGGGTCGGGGCGGAACCTTGCAGGAGCGGGCGGGGATCGGGGCGGAACCTTGCAGGTAGCGGGCGGGATCGGGGCGGAACCTTGCAGGTACGGGCGGGATCGGGGCGGAACCTTGCAGGAGCGGGCGGGGCGATCGGGGCGGAACCTTGCAGGAGCGGGTCGGGGCGGAGCCTTGCAGGTACGGGCGGGATCGGGCGGAACCTTGCAGGAGCGGGCGTGGTCGGGGCGGAACCTTGCAGGAGCGGGCGGGGTCGGGGCGGAACCTTGCAGGAGTGGGCGGGATCGGGGCGGAACCTTGCAGGAGCGGGCGGGATCGGGGCGGAACCTTGCAGGAGCGGGCGGGATCGGCGTGGAACCTTGCAGGTACGGGCGGGATCGGGGTGGAACCTTGCAGGAGCAGGCCGGATCGGGGCGGAACCTTGCAGGAGCAGGCGGGATCGGGGCGGAACCTTGCAGGAGCGGGCGGGATCTGGGCGGAACCTTGCAGGAGTGATCGGGACTGGGGCGAAACCTTGCAGGAACGGGCGGGATCGGGGTGGAACCTTGCAGGTACGGGCGGGATCGGGGTGGAACCTTGCAGGAGCAGGCCGGATCGTGACGGAACCTTGCAGGAACGGGCGGGATCGGGGCGGAACCTTGCAGGAGTGGGCGGGATCGGGGCGGAACCTTGCAGGAGAAGGCGGGTTTGGGATGGAGAGATCCGTCATGCTGTCAAGTTTAAAACGCATGAATTTCATAAGGCTGTGATTATCCACTGTATATAGTTGTTTATGCATAACAACAGAACAAAAGAAATGATGAGAGAGATTAAGGCAGGAATGATCAGACTGATTCAACCTGACAGGAAATCGCAGCTATATTATCACAATCTTTTCCTGTCCAGTTTAGCAGCTCCTGCGACCATAGCGCTCAAATCCAGTGTCTGTTCACCACAGTGATAAAGAATAGTAATTTGACTAATTCTTCATGTTGCGTTGAACCTGTCTCATCAATCTCTTCTATTTTCTGTTTCCATTTTTCTCCACAAACCTTCTGTTCACACTTTTGTATATTTAGTTGTTTCGCACTGTTCCGTGTAAACTCTGTAGACGGTTATGTGTTGCCCAGGAGAGACAAAAAAAAATATAATTAACTTACAGATAAAAGTAGGGGCACTAACATCAGTTTTATATGTGGTTTTGTAAATTGTCTGTTCCATGTTTAACATCACTGAACAAACAAAATGGATTTAATTTTTATTTTAAAAGATATTAACACACCACAGCTGAGAATCCAATTTTGCCCTGTTATTATGTTTGATAAAAATAACTGAAATAAGTATGATTGGATGGGTCGATAAGTGAATGAAAGAGAAGGTGTTTTGGGGTTTCTAATAGAGTGGATGTTTATTCCTGTTACACACATTGTCTTTTCATTTTTATTCAGCTGACATCATATCCACTGTTGAGTTCAACTCTGCTGGGGAGCTCCTTGCCACAGGGGACAAAGGAGGACGAGTGGTGGTGTTCCAGAGGGAGCAGGAGGTAGGTGTATATCTATTCCTGAATTCAGATCAAATGACTGCTGCCCTTAAAGGGTCATGAATCGCCCTTCTTCCTTTGGTTTGAGAAACTTTGAGAAAAGGAGTGTTGTTCACTGCGGTAAAGGGGAAGAGGCAAAGATTGCATAAAAAGGGGAGTTAAAATAAGTGAATAAATACTGATAATCTGCACATCGACAATGTAAACAGACACGTTGGTAAGACGGACGGCGAGAGCAGCAGCTACAGCGGTTGTGAGAGCTCTGTGGAAGTGGAGGAACTTCTCCCCACCACAATCCCCACACTTTATTCCGAAGGATAATAGTGCAGATCCATTGCATTGACAGTTTGGACCCTAGACACACTAGAGCATGGACCAGCTGATAGAAGTCACACTGGTAGCGTTTTTTGTGACGGTAGAGACGACAGGAACCGACATCCATGAAACTGGTTTGCACCGGTCCCCAATTCACAAAACTGTCAGGTAAAAAATTTAACATATTTTCCGTATGTTTTTGTAAAACACCACAAATCAGCAGTCAAACTTCAGCTATGCTGGCATCACGGCGAAACGAAAACAACACTTTTTACATTGAACAAAGGCATAAACATCAGCCATGACTCTAAACAACAACAACATTGAGTGCTACTTTCACCCATGTATAAATACACGGATCACTCATGTAAATTGCAGAGCAGTTATTGGATTAGACGAGTCCTTTGTCATGTATAATATAACATTGAACATAAATAATGGGACTTCGACCAAATGTCACATGCCTTGAACAGAACGAAATGTTAACATGTGTTTAAAGGTTTCATGACCCCTTTAATAGGATGCTTCATACCCTTTATACTCTCCAATTGTACATAAATCAGGATTATTGTTCTGACACATCCATATGTCACAAATTTAAATACATAACTAGTATTTGTATTTAAAATGCGGTAGTTTGGCTTTTCTAAGTGAAGGTTGAATACATCCATTTTACTCACATTCTCCTGAAATACATTTCTAAAGCCTTTTTTAAAATATATATGATAATCTCTGTTATCACTAAGGTTTATTGCATTTCCCCATCTTTGTACACTCGCCCAGGTTAAGTCTGCTCCCATTATCATGTATATACCCCGGCCCCTTCTGGTCTTCTGTCATCTATTGATACACTGCACTTGTTGTATAGTCCACCCTTTAGAATTCCATAATTTGTCTACAACCATTCATTCATTCATCTTCTACCGCTTTATCCGATCTTCCCTCGGGTCACGGGGAGCCTGTGCTTATCTCAGGCGTCTATGGGCATTAAGGCAGGATACACCCTGGATGGAATGCCAACCCATCACACACACACACACACATATTCATACACTAGGGACAATTTTCCAAGGTGCCAATCAACCTACCGTGCATGTTTTTGGACCGGGAGGAAAACGGAGAACCCGGAGAAAAAAACCCTGAGGCACGGGGAGAACATGCAAACTCCACACACACATGGCCGAGACGGGAATCGAACCTGGACCCTGGCGGTGTGAGGCGAATGTGCTAACCACTAAACCCCCGCGCCCTGTCTACAACCAGGAATCATTAATTCTTTACTCACTCTTTCCTAAAACCAAAATATGATATGAAACAATTGCCCTCATGTACCACTGCAGTCCTGTACAAATTACTGAGCGTTAGATATTTCACAGCTCTAGTGTTAAAAGACAAAGAAGAAGAGTTCATACTACACATACCTACATATGTTTTATCTCAGCCTCTAGGACTGTATAAAAATAATATATCTGCATAAAAATAATGCTATTATGCACATGCTGTGCAAATTGTGAAAGGCTATTTTCAAAAGGCATGTTCTTCCTGGATGGAAATGACTAAATATTTCATGAGACATTTAAGCAATTGTTTATTATGAGAAATTATTCTAATGGTATATATTTTTCTCAATTCTTTCCATCAGAGTAAAAATCAGCCACACCGGCGAGGGGAGTACAATGTTTACAGCACTTTTCAGAGCCACGAGCCTGAATTCGACTACCTGAAAAGCTTGGAAATTGAGGAAAAGATCAACAAGATCCGCTGGCTGCCTCAACAAAATGCTGCCTACTTTCTTCTCTCCACTAATGGCAAGACAAATGAGTTTATTCCTTTATTTTATATCTCATGTCTGGTCGAATATCTTAAAAGCATTGAATTCTAACTTTGCAGTCACGAGCACCACATGACCTCTTTGAGCAGCTGTTACTGTTACTGAACCCAAGAAAATGCTCATTTATATAACACTTGAGTAAAATGGGACAAGTGGAAAAAAATGTTCCTGTCTTGGAGTTTAAAATTCTAATATACATAATTTCCTGACCTGAGAAAAGGATTTGTACCAGTTGTCTGCTGGTACTAATTTTTAATAATAAAGATGTGCAGATCTGCAGTAACTACTGGGGAATAAAGTGGATCAGTCACACCAGGAGGTTATCTGTGAGGACAGGTTGGTTTCATGTCAAGGAAGAGAACTACCAGTGCAATATTTACTTTAAGGATATTGATGGAGAAGTATAGAGAAGGTCTGACGGAGTTGCATTGTGTGTTTGTGGATGTAGAGAAAGTGTTTGACAGGATTATAATGGGATGGTGGTATAGCCCAGTGGTTAAGGTGTTCTGGACAGGAAGGTCACGGGTTCAACCCCACCACCATCAAGCTACCACTAGTGGGCCCTTGAGCAAGGTCCTTAACCCTCAATTGCTCAGTTGTAAGTCGCTCTGGATAAGAGCGTCTGCCAAATGCTGTAAATGTAAATGTAAGGAGTTGTGGTAGTGTATGATTAAGTCAGATGTAGTAGAGAAGAATGTGATGGTGGTGGGCAGTGAACTAATGGCAGTGAAGTGTGTAGTAGTGGAGATTACATCAAGGATAGTCTCTGAGCCCTTTTCTGTTTGCAGTGGTGATAGATTATCTCTGTCTCCATGGACTATGATGTTTGCAGATGATGATGATGTGATTTATGTTGAGAGTAGAGAGCAGGTTGAAATGGAGAGGTACGTGTTGGAGAGAAGGTGAATGAAAGTCAGTAGGAGGACAGTGTGAATGAGCGGAATGACAGGGAAGGTAGTGGAGTGGTGCAGTTACAGGGAGAAGAGGTGGTGAAGGTGGAGGAGTGTATGTACCTGGCGGTCAACAGTGCAGAGTAATAGAGAGTGTATTAGAGAAGTGAAGAAAAGAGTTCAGGCAGGGTGGGGTGGCTGGAGAAGAGTTACAGGAGTGATTTGTGTTAGAAGGGTATCTGCATGCGCGGAAGGGAAAGCAAGACATCTGCAAAGGAGGGACATGGAGTACATAGGAAGAAGAATTCTGAGGGTGGAGGTGCCAGGCAGGTGGAATAGAGGAACTCCAAAGAGGAGGTGCAGCTGAAATAAGAAGACATAGGCTTTACTACACTATGCTGCACTTGGTGTTTACTTGTTAGAGTGGGAAATGTGCCAATGTTGGCTTGTTTTTGCTGTATTCAGTTTAATTGAAAGGTGTTGGATCTGGTGTGATTTACCTTCTATCTTCTTTACCTTTTCCATCTTGTGAGCACAGCTTAGTAAGGCGTCTCATTCTTGCTATTAACCCCTACACCGAAACCAGAGTTCTCACAGTTCTTGTTCTTCTAGATAAAACTGTCAAGTTGTGGAAAATCAGTGAGAGAGACAAGCGGCCGGAAGGATATAACCTGAAGGATGATGATGGCAGGGTGCGGGACCCCATGACCATCACAGCACTGAGGGTAAGGTGTCATGGAGTCACAACGCATAACTCAATGGCAAACCGTTTTTATAATATTGTATGAGATCCATAAATTGCTTCAAAACAGCTTTTCTAACATCGAGGCTTTACTCCAGTAGGCCTGTCAACCGATTAAAATTTTTTTAATCATGATTAATCTCGGGGGCACGGTGGCTTAGTGGTTAGCACGTTCGCCTCACACCGCCAGGGTCCGGGTTCGATTCTAGTCTCGGCCATGTGTGTGTGGAGTTTGTTTGGGGGGTTTGGGGGTTCGTTCGGGTTTTGGAGTTTTACCCCGGGGCCAGCCCTGTCTCCGGTGTGTCCGCAGTTTGTTGAGGGTGGGTTCTGTTTTTTGGGGCACGGTTCCCGTTTGGGGCTTAATGTCCCCCCCCAGGGTTTTTGCGGGTCCGGGGTTTTTCCTCCGGCATTTCTCCGTTTCCCCCGGTCCAAAAACATGCACAGTGTAGGTTGATTGGCACCTTGGAAAATTGTCCCTAGTGTATGAATGTGTGTGTGAATGTGTGTGTGTGTGTGTGCCTGCGATGGGTTGGCATTCCATCCAGGGTGTATCCTGCCTTAATGCCCATAGACGCCTGAGACACAGACTCCCCGTGACCCGAGGAAGATCGGATAAAGCGGTAGAAGATGAATGAATGAATGATTAATCTCCTTGTGAATTAACTTGTGATTAATCACACATTAATCACACATTTTCAATGTACCATAAATTAATACTTTTATGTTTCTAATATTCTAACTGTAACAGATGTTATAATTATATATAATTCACTTAAAATCTCTCCCTTTAAAACAGTTATTGATTTTTTAATATTTATTTTACTCTGGAAATTATTCTTTTAATATTAATTTCTTGTTAATTTCAATGTTACTTATTTGGTGGTTGTGTAAAATATGGGACGTGGCTCCTTGAAGAATTCTGTTCCGGTTGTTTTTCCATATAAACTGGTGAAAAGGTTTCTTTTGCATTCCCAAAAGAAAATGCGCTTTATTGCGTAATACGGATTTGGGAATGCGATGCGCTTGCGTAAGGTTCCATACGGTAATATACGCTAATATAGTGAGGAGATCGTACCTGTTGTGAATGCGCAGCTAGTAGGCGTAATTCAGGGAAATTTAGGATGTGTGAGTGGATGCACTGAACGTTTATTTATTCATTTGTTGTTTTTTTTGTTCTTTATTGTTGTTCGGGATTCGTTCATTCGCAACACAACGCAGAGTGAAGGAGCAGATCACTCACATAGTAATGCACACTGCGTTAATCATGCGTTAATAACATCAGTGCCGTTAAAGACCATTTGCGTTAACACGTTAATAATGCCTTAACTTTGACAGCCCTAATGATTTTTATTTTGAAATGTTATTATTATTATTTTATTGTATCATTGTTGTTGTTATTGTTATGGTCATTGCTTTAAATGCAAGTACAAGAGGATAATTGCAGTATTATGCCATGCCAAGCTGTTAACAGATGGCAGTGGTAGACAGCACTCTCTCAGTTACGCCCTCTCCCTCTTACAGGCACCCTCTCCGTGTTTTTTTTTTTCATTTTCTTTTTTTTAGAAAGCATGTGTGATGCATCTCTTTCACACATAGTTATCCTTAACAACAAAGGTAGTGTTTATGAGCTGTAAGTTTTAGGGACAACCCTAGGCAGCATTTTGTGTGTGTGTGTGTGTGTGTGTGTGTGTGTGTGTGTGTGTGTGTGTGTGTGTGTGTGTGTGGTGGAGAAGAGAATCACTCTAAATAGAACAATAGATTTTCTAAATCTTTAGCTGTTGATTTAGAACAATAGCCTTTGATGTTTTTTTTTGAGTGAGCTATAAAACATATTCTAAGCCACAGAGGGTAGAAGGCCATAAGTAACTAACATATAACTAACACACACACATATACACACACACACACACACACAATGATGAAGAACTCCCAGCTATCCTAATATTTTTGCAGAGATTTTAGTGTTTTGTCATTTTGAGTTGCTGATTTCCCTTCACTTCACTTTAATTAAAGATTGATTGGGTTGTGTGTGTGCTTCAGTACTGACAACAAACTTAAGAGGACCTATACTATATAATGATTTATTACAATACATATATTTAAATTATTTGTTTATTTGTTTTGTCTTGTATTAAATATATTGTTTTGACTTGTATTGTATTAAATTAGAATATGCTTATTTTTCCAACAAAAGATTTGTAAACAATCCATTTTTAAAAGCATGATGTGCATGCTGCACTATGGGCTTTCCTCGCCAAAACACCTTTAAAAAGAATACCCCCTGTGCAGTGATAATGACCTGTCTTAGCAGGAACATTCAGCCCTTCCCCCTCTCATCAGTATGAAGAGCAAGTCACATCTGTAGTGTCAGAGAGGGCTGTCATCAGAAAGTGTCTATCCCCCTAAAGAGGGAGATTGAAAAGAGGGGGTTACAGCATTCTATTTCAGTGGGGTGCATGTAGGGCTGCACTCTAAATTAGTCATCATTAAGGGAAATCCTACCAACAAAAGAACTGTGATTCGTATTAGACCCCACTTTAGGGACCCTTGGTATATAATGATATATGTTCTGGCTGCACACACTGAGAGTATATTCATTTCATTTGCTAGGGCCACTGTCTCTCTCCAAGAGAAATGCAAGTGAAACAAGAAATATAGTTTGTTTGTGTAATTGTTAATTAAAGAATGCCCTAAATCATAAACAAATTCACTGTAGGGTAATTACAAAACAATTGTAATTGTTTGGTACATTGTTAAAAAAATCTAATAAGAAGGGAAAAAACAAAACAACACAATACTAAGCTCAAAAACACCAAAAAGCACTGAAACTGTGGTGGATTGCAGAAGAATTCTCTCATAAAATGATTAATTAAAAAATAACGCAATTAAGAATGCAATTAATCTTGAGTTAACACATGGCAATCGTGCAGTTTATTGACTGACAGCCACAAAAAAAAAAAAAAAAAAAATTATGATATATAATTATACAACAATTTACACACACACACACACACAGTTGTTGCAAAAGTTTTATTTTAAACTTCTGTAAAAGAATTCTTTCAGTATAAATAACAATTTATTTTTGTCAATTTACCAAATGCAACGTGAGCAAAGAAAAGAAAAATCGAAATTAAATCAATATTTGTTGTGAGTAACGTTTAGAAGAAGTAGAAGTAGTGGAAGTGATGTCACGACCCCCACAGAGTCCTGATCTCTACATCATGGAGTGTGTGTGGGATTTACATGAAGAGACAGAAGGATGTGAGAACGTCGACATCCACAGAAGATCTGTGTTTACTTCTCCAAGATGGAACAAACAACCAGCCGAGTTCTTTCATAAACACTGTGTGCGAGTGTAACTAGAAGTATTATTGCTGAAGATAAAGCGTTTTCACACCAAACATTGATTTCCATTTCTCTCTTCTTCATTCACTGCATTTCATTCATTGATGAAAGTAAATAATGAACACTTCCTGTGTTCCTGTATTATAGAGAAAACAAATTTGATCTTAACCAATCCCACTCCTTTTCGTGATTTGTGATAGGTGCCTGTGTTGCGGCCCATGGACCTGATGGTGGAGGCTACAGCTCGGCGAGTGTTCTCCAATGCACATACCTATCACATCAACTCTATTTCAGTAAACAGTGACAATGAAACCTATATGTCAACAGATGATCTTAGGATCAACCTATGGAATCTGGAAATTACTAACAGAAGTTTCAGTATCCTTCTAAGTGGTTGATGTGGTCTTTGCGCCATCAAACCATGACTGCCTCAGACTTGTCATTGAAAATTCCATTTCAGATCTACAAACAGTTGATCTCTCTGCAATTCTGCAAGTTATTAACCTTTAACTTGTGCATTTCCTGAAGGTCTCTTAAAGAAGACAATGTACAGGCATCTAGTTTCATCTGAGAGTTATGATCAGCATTTACATTTACATTTGCAGTATTTAGCAGACGCCCTTGGGCATCTCCTGGGCGACGTACAAGAAGTGCTTTAGGTCTCGCTCTAAGGATAAGATTCATTCAAGAAGGGTAAATACAAACTTAAGTACACAAGCATAGACAGTTTATTATTTTTTTAATGGATATCTGTACAGTGAGATATATAAGAGAATAAAAAGGAATGTTAGGATGGGTGTTGTTGGAAGATGTATGTCTTCAATCGATGTTTGAAGGTAGACAGTGTCTCCGTTGCTCGGACCTCCAGTGAAGTTCGTTCCACCACCTCTGTGCCAGAACAGAGGAGAGCCTTGAGCTGGTCTTACCTCTTACCCTGGGAGATGGTGGAACCAGGCGAGCAGGATAGCAGCAGGATAAAGTCTCTGATAGGAGAAGCTTTGGTCAGAACATGTTATAATGCATCTCTATCAATATCAGCCAGGATGAAGCCTGTAATCTTTTATCTCATGCCACACTATGACTGATTTCCTGTCACTGCTAAAAATAACATTGCTTTTAAGATTATAGCAGATGTGCTTTACTTGGCCTGCTGTAGGCATTTGCCATGACTGATTATATCAGCTCATATCATTTTGATCTATTTATCTATCTATTTTTAACTATAAAGAAAATAATACACAAGTATGTCTATATCATCTTCAAAACTTAATAATGCACTTGTGGTGGATACAATATGAAAATTAAAATGATGTAGATTTGTATGTTTAGATGAAACATCTTTAAAATGCTGAATGACTTCACTGAAAACTGCTGAATGGCATCCTGACCTGAAAAAAAAACCCATGTTGACTTGATGTTGATGTTATCCTGTGCTTAGTAATGAGTAAAATGCATTTCAACAGTAAGTAAACGCTTGTCTTTTACTCAGTATTATATTATTGTTCCTTCATCCCACATCTTCAGACATTGTAGATATAAAACCAGCTAACATGGAAGAACTCACTGAAGTAATCACTGCAGCAGAGTTTCATCCTAACCAGTGTAACACCTTTATCTATAGCAGTAGCAAAGGCTCCATTCGACTGTGTGACATGAGAGCAGCTGCACTCTGTGACAACCACTGCAAATGTAAGTGGATTCGACATTCTCTTTTCTCTGCCGGTCCTCTGATTTACGATGCATTGAATAACTAGAGGTTGCTCAGACACCCACCCATGCCTCATTAATATACTCATTTGGCTCCTTCTAGTCTTTGAGGAACCAGAGGACCCCAGTAATCGCTCCTTCTTCTCTGAGATAATTTCTTCCATCTCCGACGTGAAGTTCAGCCACAGTGGTCGTTATCTAATGACTCGCGACTACCTTACTGTCAAAGTATGGGATCTTAATATGGAAAGCAAACCTCTGGAGACCTATCAGGTACTGTGTTGTTTTCTGGTTATATATTTGTATGTAAATTTATGTAACGTATGTATTATTCATGTGTGTCTGTGTGTGTGTGTGTGTGTATGTATATATGTATATTAGGGCGTCAACATTAACATTATTAAATTCACTTTAGCAGCACTAATGTTATTAATGCGTGATTAACGTAGTGTGCATTAATATGGGAGTGATCTGCTCCTTCACCAGGCGTTGCGTTGGCGAATGAACGAATCCCGAACAAAAAAAAGAACAAATTAAAATTTCCCCAAATTACACCTACTAGCTGCGCACACACAACAGGTATGAGTTCCACACTATATTAGTGTATATTACCGTATGGAACTTTACAGAAGCGCATCGCATTCCCAAATCTGTATTACAGAATAAAGTGCATTTTTTATTTTGTGAATGAAATGCGCTTCCGTATAACCTAAACCTACGGTGTATCACCAGTTTATATGGAAAAGCAACCGGAACAAAATTCTTAAAGGAGCCACGTCCTATATTTTACTATTACAACATCCACTAAACAAAGTAACACTGAAATTAACAGGAAATTAATATTAAAAGAACAAAGAGTAAAATAAATAATAAATAATCAACAATTTTACGAAAGGGAGAGATTTTAAGAGAAATATATATAATTATAACATCTGTTACAGTTAGTTAGATTATTAGAAACATGAAAATGATTAATTTATGGTACATTGACAACGTGCGATTAATGTGTTAACTGTCTCAATGTGAGTTAGCTCATGACAGTCATGAGATTAATCACAATTAAATATTTTAATTGATTAAAAACCACAATGTGACACTATATATATAAATATATCATGGGTGTTTGTGTGTTTGTACAAAACATCTATAGTAATTCAATTTAATTCAGTTTTATTTGTAGAGCGCTTTTTACAATTGTCATTGTCACAAAGCAGCTTTACATTTACGCTTAATTATAGTGTGTGGGAATGAAAATCAGTTTGTACCTGACTGTTCCTTAATGAATATTATTACAAACCCAGAAAGTGTCATTTTTGTGTATCTTTCAAATGAGATCTTTCAAATCTTTCACACAATTCAGACACTGATCAGGTGAATAGGCTTCAATGAAAGGCTTTTGTTTTTAAATACCAATAACCCAATAGCAACACAGCATTCATTTTATAACACATTTAATCAAATCACTGGAAACCTCGGTACTCCAGTATATTTTTATTGATTGCGTATACACCAACAGACAAACAACATCTCTGGACAAACTCTAACCTCTGACTTGATAACAATCAAGCTCCCTCCTGTGTTATTATATTACCCATCCTGGATATAACAGTATATTTTATACATTTGTATATTATAAATGTAGACAAATGAATCATTGAAAAAGCAAATCTTACAAAGTCCCTTAATATTTTTGTCATTTGAAACTTTCATGTGTTCATTTTTGTCCTCCCTCACGTTTCACAGGTGCATGAGTACCTGAGAAGTAAACTGTGCTCCCTCTATGAGAACGACTGTATCTTTGACAAGTTTGAATGTGTGTGGAATGGAACAGACAGGTACGTTCATATATCCATAGTAACACACAGAAGGATTTTATATTATGAAATGGCAAATATTTATATTTAGTGCATACTAGTGTAGGGCTGTTGCTATTGATTATTTCAGTAATCGAGTATTTTGTTGAAGTACTTTTTCTTTATTAAAGAACAATTATAAATAAGAGAGGTTATTGGTCTCTTAAAATACAAGTAATTGGTATTTCTTTGTAGAATTTTATTGCTAAAATTGCATACTAGTATATCGGTGAAACCCATTTAGAGTATTTAATTGCCACATTACATCAAAATTCAAATGTAATGTATTCAGGATAAACGTTGTAATATCTGATGACCATTTGAGTGGTCGTATATGTGAGTGAAATTGTTACGTCATGTTAAGAAAGGAGCTGCATATCTTTGTCGTTATGCCTCTTTAAATGCATGCTCATAACTGATATATATATATATATATATATATATATATATATATATATATATATATATATATATCATCTTCTACCGCTTTATCCGATCTTCCGTCGGGTCACGGGGAGCCTGTGTCTATCTCAGGCGTCTATGGGCATTAAGGCAGGATACACCCTGGATGGAATGCCAACCCATCGCAGGGCACACACACACATTCACACACACACACTCATACACTAGGGACAATTTTTCCAAGGTGCCAATCAACCTACCGTGCATGTTTTTTGGACCGGGAGGAAAACCTGGAGAACCTCGGAGAAAAAAAACCCCCCTGAGGCACGGGGAGAACATGTACAAAAACTCCACACACACATGGCCGAGACGGGAATCGAACCCGGACCCTGGCGGTGTGAGGCGATATATATATTACAGTGTATATATATATATATATATATATATATATAAATAGCTCACGATTATGTGCGCATGTGACCCGCAGATTATCTTTTAATAACTATATATTTATGGATCGCAGATTAAATACCATTTTTTCCGTGCCGATAATGGTCTTTAAGCAATTTCATAACTACACAGGCATTAATCAGTCAATAACAGCAGCTAACTTTTAAAATGCCTCGTGCATTATTCATAACTTACTTCATAAGCGTTTACTTACTGTAACTTTTCTTCTTATAAATGGAAAGAGTAAATTATTATTAAATTATAATCACCATTTTTTGCTGATCCAAAAAAAAGATCCATAGCAGTACACAGGAAATGCAGCGCTCCATATTTAGTTAAATGCACTAAACGAATCGGAGGCACATTTTTTGTTATCGAGTTAGTCGAGGAATCGTTAGAGCTCTGTACTAGTGTACTCTCTACTCTGTACTAATGAAACTGACATGGATTACACCTGATACCCCAATTAAATGACATTTTAAATGAAATTAATTAAATAATGAAAAAAGACCCGAGATGAGATGCAAGACTGAGATGTTTCAAATGAAAGTAAAAGAGAATTACTCTCTGTAATTCTCTCTGAATGGACTTCATAAAAGAAGACAAACTTCCTCTGATGCTCTCTAGTGGCTGGTTATAAAATCCTGCTTAATCCTGCACACAAGAGCGAATCTAAAACAAGTGGAACCTCCCTTTACATCTCCCATTATTTGCAGGGTTGCTTACGTCTTTTTTTCAGTTTATTTTGATATGCAATAAGTATAAATAAAGTACAATAAAGTACAAATAAAATTAAAATAGGTTTTGATTTGAATTACTGGGGAAAAAAGCCAAATAATTTAGTAGCATTATTTATTAGATGATAACTAGTTTTAGGTGTATCTGATGTGGGTTTTTACATTTTGGCATACACATTGAAGAGATTCATGCCACATAATTGGTTGGATGTAAATCTGAATTTTGGCCAGAAGAAAAATACTGGTGAATACTCCCTGTTGGTGTTAAAAGAGTGAATTCTTTCTGACAGCAGTGTGTAGTGGATTATGACATTCTTCAAATTCCAATTTAGATTCTGTGGCATGAAATAATTTTTTTTCCATTACATCGAGTTTATGAATGAATTATTTATTTGTTTTTAAACTTTCCAAACAACCTGATGCAGCCAATATTGTACTGTAGGTTTGAAGACTTTTTATCTAGCCTTCAATTCTCCACCTGTCAATTCTTTCCTCAACGTCTGAACAACATCCTATACTATAGATCAGCGGTCACCAACCTTTTTGAACCTGAGAGCTACTTCATGGATACTGAGTCATATTAAGGGCTCCCAGTTTGACGCACTCTTCTGAAATAACACATTTGCCTTTAGTTTATTCATTCATTCATCTTCTAGCGCTTTATCCGATCTTCCCTCGGGTCACGGGGAGTCTGTGTCTATCTCAGGTGTCTATGGGCATTAAGGCAGGATACACCCTGGATGGAATGCCAACCCATCGCAGGGCGCACACACACACACACACACACACACACACACACATTCATACACTTGGGACAATTTTCCAAGGTGCCAATCAACCTACCGTGCATGTTTTTGGACCGGGAGGAAACCGGAGAACCCGGAGAAAAACCTCCTTGAGGCACGGGGAGAACATGCACAAACTCCACACACATGGCCGAGACGGGAATCGAACCCGGGCCCTGGCGGTGTGAGGCGAACGTGCTAACCACTAAGCCACCATGACGCTGCCTTTAGTTATATATTATAATTAATGACACTGATGATTTCTCACAATAAGTGTTGTGAGTTAACTACAATACAAAACTACAAAACTAACATTTTAAATGCATCTCACTGATAAGTTTTTAGAACAGGCCTGAGAGCTACTCATGTGGTCCTTGGGGGCGACCTGGTGCTCGCGGGCAGCACGTTTGGTGACCCCTGCAATAGGATATAAAATAGACACTTAAAAAGCATTCAGTTGACTAAGATTTTGTATTTATTGCCTTGATGATTGAAATGGGACGTTCCACTTTTTTTTACCATTTTGTAGCCATTTCTCATTTTGTGAAACGCTTTATCGCATGATAGAGCGATAAAGCGCCGTTAACCCACTGTTCTGAATAACTAGGACAATTTGCCTAATGTGTGTCTTGTGTACTCCTGTAGGAAAGGAAGTCTTGGTTGAACAATTTACACAGTTGGGATACATTTTACTCATATGACTTTATAAAGGGGAACCAGTATTTGTCACTGTTGGTTGCATTATTTCTTTTTTTTTTTTTGGCGAAAGTTCAGGTTCACACATAAATTGGAAGGATAATATTTTCATGAATTCCAGTTTTCAGGTGTAAATGACCCTATAAAGTCCTTACCAGCTTCCTATAAACCCATTACATCACACACCATGTAGAACATTCTTAAACCACTGTTATATTCAGTAGCATACAAACTATATTATGAGAATTATAATATATAATATAAATATATATTATATGAGAACTTTGTTGCAAATCAATTGACGTCTTTTCCACTCAGCGTCCTGATGACCGGATCCTACAATAACTTCTTCCGCATGTTTGATCGTAACACCAAGCGTGATGTTACACTGGAGGCATCCAGGGAAAACAGTAAACCTCGAGCGATCCTCAAGCCCCGCAAGGTGTGTGTTGGTGGCAAGCGGCGTAAAGATGAGATCAGCGTCGACAGCCTGGACTTCAGTAAAAAGATCCTTCACACGGCCTGGCACCCATCAGAGAACATTATCGCTGTGGCCGCAACCAACAACCTTTACATTTTCCAGGACAAGGTCAACTAGCATGTAGCACCAAAGCTGTCCATTTGAGACATGGAAATGACACCTTGGAATCCCTTGGAACTGCACTCAATTATACACACTGTTCATTTCTGGTTGCCAAAAAGATACAAAGATACTGCACCATAGGTTCAATACAGACAGCAATAAAATGGACATCCGGTTTTGCTGCAAAATCAGAACTGAACACTTTCCACCCCACGTGTCCGGCGCCTTCACAAACTGCAGATAAAGCTTATTCGGTGCCATGCAACTTTTTCTTGTTTTCTTCAATTATTTATTCAGCATTCGATTTAATGGAGAAGTATGATCCAGGACTACAGTTTGAATAGTGCAGCAACAGATTAGTATAAGATGTAGCAATTTACTGCTTTTGTTCAAATTTTCTAAATAAACTCAGATTTTTTTTTAAGCAAGAGGAAGCCATTTTTCTTTCTGTGTCATGGCTTCTTAACTATGGGTTGAGAATGTATGCATGTTTTTTTTTTTTTTTTTTTTTTAAAGAAAAAGCCTGAGGCTGTGTTTATTTTCGGGTCACTGCTTACAGAAACAGTGACATGATCATAAGCAAACTACATTAGGAAATATGAAACATATATGCACCATTTACACATGGATACATAACTGAGGAAAATGAACACTGCACTGTCTCACACACACACACACACACTTCTGTCCCTGCTGTTTGAGCAGTATCTGCCTAAAAATACATATTCTGGGTCATGAAGAGATAAGGCTGATGTACCAAGCATGGCTTCATCTAAAAACTGATTAGCTTGAACCTGCTTCACAGCCAAAGATCACAGAATGACATGAATATTTAATTTGTGTGAGCCAATACCTCAGCAGCCAGCAGATGTACATGCTTTGATTAAATACACACATGTTCCGGGTAAATTACTATGCTCGGTCCATTATTAAATTCCCAGTGATCGGTTCAGCGGTCGGGCTGCAATCACTTGGTAGAACGTCTTGTTGGCTCCGATGCTGTTGGTGGAGGTGGGGGCCCTCGGCGGTCCAGATCTTCTATATAGAACATGGTGAGCTTTCGCCGTTCCTCAGGGACACAATCAAGAACCAGATAACGTTTGTCATTCTGTAGGATCTTCTCAATGTCTTTCAAATGTTGCTCCGATTCCTGGATCAGTCTTCGGGATCTAAGCAAAGTAAGTGAGATCACAGTGAACATCACAGCTTGAATTTTTTTGTGCTGTGTCAATGATGATAAAATTCCCAGCACAGATAATATACAGAAACTACACTGGGGGGGGGGGGCAAACGTTTTGACAGGCGGGCCAGGCTCAGCACCAGATCCATACATATAAAAAGCATTAATGTTAATACTCAATGTATCACAGCAGATATAATGGACCACTTGGTGGAATGTCAGGAAATTAAAGGAAAAGACCAACTGAATGCAGTCATAATAATAATCATGATTTGGACAATCCTGTACCGATCTTCAGCGGACTGTAGTTTGTGCACCCTGAAAGTATTTAGCTTGCAGTAATCACTTTTCTTGGCGTGTTCTTTTTTCTTCTCTCATCGGGAGTGTTTTCAAAATAAAAAAAAAAGCATTAAGCAATCATAATTATGAACAATAATCATTTTTCTTACATGATCACAGTAAAAAATTTCAAAGGGTTTACATATAATTTAATGTTGCCATTGAAAGAAAAAAGTGGTAGTGGAGGAATGAATACTTTCTGGAGGCAAAACACTGAGTACGTCTGAATATGTACATTTGCTTTTCTTACACTGTGAAAGTCACTGATCAGGTTAACTTTACTAGATATAAAAGTAATCAGTTCCATTTTTAATCAGATAATTATCTGATTACAAGCAGAATAGAACTGCACTACTGGTGGGACATTGAGACGTTTTAGATTTTAGGGAAAATAATAATAAAATAATAAGAGACTCAACATACTGGAAAAGATTAAAATGTAACCACCATAGGCGTTTACTCAGACAAGCAAGTTAGCTTTCAGATATGACCTTTTGTCTTTAAAATAAAGAATGTAAATAAAATGTACATTACCTATACGTAATGAACTTGGTCTCTTTTAGAAGCGTTCTGAAGTCAGCTTTGGCTGTGATGTATTTGTCTTTTATGAAATCTTCAAATTCCCGCTGTCTTTTCTATTACATAAACAACACAATAAGGTTAATGCTGTGTTTATTAGAAGGACTCTCTCATGCTGAACATCAGGCTCGCTCACTCACTCGATCACTGCTGGAAAACTTGATGCACCGAGGATCATCTTTAATGACTTTCTTTACCTCCTTCCATGTGGTGGTAAGTGTGATCTACAAAACAACGAAAATCAGCCGTCAATAATCACCAACACTTTTATTCCCATAAACATTTCAGGCTAATCAATGTGTTTTGCAGAATACACTGTAGGCAAAGACAGTTTGCATACAATAGGAGAAAAATCACTTTAATACAGATATGTAATAAATACAATTGATCAAAAGTACTGAATAATAGTTACTATTACTAACAAATATATACAATTCCAACAATTGCTTTCATCTTTTAAAGGCTCTCCCTCACCATGGTGGTTTCATCCAATAGCTGCCTGAACTGCTCTTTTTTTCTTTTAGTAAGTACTTCCACATGCTCTTCAAACAACTTCTCCTTTTCATGGCGCTCCAACAGAGCAGACGATTCCCAGCGATGATCTTTTCGCAGAATGCGCCTTGTATCTGACCAGGAAACATCAGTTGACTTCACCTACGCGCAAGAACAAATGCATACATTCAAAATTAGAGTCCAACCATTAATGTGCTCATTAAATCAGCACAAAACGTACCAATACTGACAGTTTTATTCTGGGGGATATGATGTGCTGTCATTATACTGTATGAGAGCGGCCTCTAGAGGCAAATCACAGACACTCCAAGCTTTTTGTGGGCATGTTTTATGATGCCAAATAGAGTCTCATAATCGGACAGCACACACACACACACACACACACACACACACACACACACACACACACCATCTCTACTTTCTACATTATAATTTGACACTTCTTAACTTTGAATATTAACCAAGAACAATTAATATAGATACATGAATCACTTGCAGTTCTTTTACAGGACTAAATACGTTTTAACTTTTGTTTGGAGTTTTTAAAAAAGTGCAATTAATCACGATTCAATATTTTTATCGATTGATGGCCCTAATTAATGAATATTAATGCCATTACTCTACTCTAACTGTAGTTACTGTCTAATACTCTAACTGTAACAAATATACATTTCTCTCAAAATCTCTCCCTTTAATGAAATTATTGATTATTTAATATTTATTTTACTATGGAAATGATTCTTTTAATACAAATTTCTTGTTAATTTTAATGTGACTTTGTTTAGTGGTTGTTTTAAGTGTAAAATATGGGACGTGGCTCCTTTAAGAATTCTGTTCCGTTGCTTTCTATATAAACTGGTGAAATGTTTAGGTTATACGGAAGCGCATTGCATTGACAATAGAAAAATGCACTTGATTCCATAATACGGATTTGGGAATGCATTGCGTTTCTGTAAGGTTCCATACGGTAATATACGCTAATATAGTGAGTTCATACCTGTTGTGAATGTGCAGCTAGAAGGCAATTTAGGAAGTGTGAGTGGATGCACTGAAGTTTCTTTATTCATTTGTATTTTTTTGCAACACAGACTGAAGGAGCAGATCACTCACATAGTAATGCACACTGCATTAATCACGCGTGAATAACATTAGTGCTGTTAAAGTCAATTTGAGTTATTAAAGAAACTTTGACAACCATTAAAATATTCATATCTATTTCCCTTAGCACATTTTTGGGATTCAGTAAGGTTTTTTTCATTTAAGTAAGTAAAGTTTTATTTGTTTTTCTGTTAATCCAGTATCCACTATTTGTGGATTAGCTGGTTATCATCAAGAGCGATCCAACGTAACTATGGGTAAAATCTAAGAAATTCGCTTTTGGTCGGACTCTTAAGAATTAAACCAATGATAGAACCACGGGGGGAAAAAAAAAACAGTAAAAGTAAAAAAATGTATCTATAATTTGTGTTTTTTCCCCCTCTCTACTCATTTGGAACATTTTGCAATGCACTTCAAAATCACCCTGAACCAACTTATCTTAAAGGGATTATATAAACAGTTTTAATTGTTATTAGCACCATAATACATGCACGGAGGTGTACTGACCATATCGGACATCAGAGCTTTAAAGCTTTGGATAGCTTCTTCACGCTTGTGTTGTTCTCGCTCTCTGTCGATCTCCTTGGTTTGTTCAGATCGGGCTTTCTGCACTTCACGCTCTCGCTCGCGCAGACTTGCCTCAATACGGGCCTGGCGCTCCAGCTCTTTCTCCTTCTCAGCATCTACACTCTGTAGAATGGCAGGCACAGAGCCAATCATAAACATTATACTACATAGGACTACAGGACAATAGCATATTACATCCACTCAAAGCTTATCGTGAGCATAAACTTTCAGACCTTCAACTGATAGATCAGTTGTTTAAACAACTAGTCTAACAAGACACACATGGACAATAAGCTACAACTTTCCGTCATAGGTTCCAGTCATTTTTCAGATTCTGGTTGTACATAATATGCTTTAAAAATCAGTGACTATTCTTATATTAAATAATAAGTGTATACCTTTCGGAGCAAGTGTAACAGCTCAAATCATAGAAAGTGCATCAAGTTGGGAATTACAATTCTGGTAGATTCTGCAGCTGAACTGCATTTCGTTGCAGTGTACCTTTACTGTGCAATGACAAAGTTCTGTCTGTCTGTCTGTCTGTGTGTGTGTGTGTGTGTGTGCGCGCGCTCTTTCTCCTGAAAGTAGACATTTGCGAATTAGTCTTGAACGTGACCTATATTTGTTTTTCCAGGCCTTGAAATGATGTGTCTGAAATCCAAGTACAAATACTTTGAAGAAGTGCGGGAACCCTGTTATAAAAATGTACAGTCATGGCCAAAAGATTTGAGAATGACACAAATATTAGTTTTCACAAAGTTTGCTGCTAAACTGCTTTTAGATCTTTGTTTCAGTTGTTTCCGAGATGTACTGAAATATAATTACAAGCACGTCATATGTTTCAAAGGCTTTTATCGACAATTACATGACATTTATGCAAAGAGTCAGTATTTGCATTGTTGGCCCTTCTTTTTCAGGACCTCTGCAATTGTACTGGGCATGCTCTCAATCGACTTCTGGCCCAAATCCTGACTGATAGCAACCCATTCTTTCATTTTGTCAGAATTAGTGGGTTTTTGTTTGCCCACCCGCCTCTTGAGGATTGACCACAAGTTCTCAATGGGATTAAGATCTGGGGAGTTTCCAGGTCATGGAATGTATGAATGTAAGAACAATGATTTCAATCATCACCCTCCTTTTAACATGTCAAGTCTGCCATTCTAACCTAATCAACCTGACATAATGATCTCCAGCCTTGTGCTCATCAACATTCTCACCCGAGTTAACAAGACGGTTACTGAAATGATCTCAGCAGGTCCTTTAATGACAGCAATGAAATGCAGTGGAAAGGATTCTTTTCAGGATTAAGTTAATTTTCATGGGAAAGAAGGACTACGCAATTCATCTGATCACTCTTCATAACATTCTGGAGTATATGCAAATTGCTATTATAAAAACTTAAGCAGCAACTTTTCCAATGTCCAACATTTGTGTCAGTCTCAAAACTTTTGGCCACGACTGTACAGTTAGGAATAATTTTGTTTAAAACATTCAAAATAGAAATCAAAGAATCATATTTAGAGAATTAATTTCTGTTGCATCAAGAATAATGATCAGATCAAACGTGGCTTTTGTATACCCCAAATGCACACTGATACATAGAATACTCAGTAAACAAAAAAAAGATTTAGTAGGAAGAGGTGCACACCTTCGCTTGCTTTTCCACGTACTGTCTGTAAAGTTCTTCTCGAGCTGCTGAGCTCTCTACAGCTTTGTAGCGCTGATCTGTCTCCAGCCTGTCCTTGACTTTACTCCAACGCTGCTGAATGTCCACGTGGTGGTCTGACAGCAGGTCAAAAAAGTCCTGTTTTACCTAAACACAGAAAAAAAAAACAACTTTTTAAAAATTTCCCAGGTAATCTAAGGAGTCCAGTAACTGTCCAAGTCTGAATGTAACATTTGTCTTGGCATTACCATTTAAAATATAAATATACTGCACGCACTTGGTTATTACCCCAACAATATTTAATAATAAAATGCACCAGCCTTCAAAATTATAGGTAGATTTACCTTTTCTCCTTTGTTTTTGGAGTCTTCCTTCTCTCTCTTCCTAAAGGCAGTCATGAACTCTGTAAACATTGCCTCTCTGTCCTTCATCTTGTCAATAGCTTTGAAACGAGGATCTTTTGCATTTTTAGAAGCAAACTCACTGAATGTAGTCCTGTGACAATGTAATGAATAGAGGAAAGCACAAAATGAATTATTAATTTTCTCTATAAAGATGAATAGCTTTATTTACTAATATAATGATATAATAATTGTATTTACTAGTCATTTGTGATGATAATTACTACTTCAAATGGATTGCTATCTGGCAAAAAGCAAAAACAGCCCCCACTCTTCGGACACTACATTTTTGAAGGTAACTGTGAGAATTTTTCACATTTATCTACAAGAGCATTGTCGAGATCATCAAACCTCATGGTAGCATGATTCATGGACTTTAGCACGGTCATGCTGGAACAGATCTCTTAATTCTTTATACAAGGTACACAATTCTGTCTCTTTATATTTATAAGAATAGTTTTGGAAAGGTCCACATATTTGTCGATGGTCAGGTGTTAACTTAACTTATATAGTGTCAATTCAGTACTTAGTACTTAGTCATTGTGAAATGAACAAAAAACAAAAGTGCCATGCACTACAGGTTTCTCTAATAAAGTAATTTAAAAAATCCAACATACCTAACATTAAGTCTGGCATCCTCAATCATCTTTTTAAAATCATCTTTTGCTTGCATGAGCTTATTTTTCTTTTCTTTTCTCTCCTCTTCGGCACGAGTCTTCACAAACTGATCAAACACCTGAAGATTAAAAGGAAAGTCTTATTTAAGAAACAGCAGCTGAATAAGTGGGGTAATAATATAATTTTTTAAAAAGGCAGCTTGTACTGCTGACTAAAAGTATTTATGACCTGCTTCCTCTCTTTGGGATTGAGAAGTAAATACCGTGGGTCAAACACTATCTTGTGCAACTCTTTGTCCCATGTGGAAAAGGCGGAAACCTGTCAATATAGAAGATGAACAGGTTACAAAAATATAACATTGGGCGAAATAAAGCTGCACAGAATTTCTTGTTTGTAATTAATTTGTATTGTAAAATTTATAAAACAGCATGTTATACTAAATTGCACAGAAAGAACAGCTTAAAGAATGGCATACTGTATTAAATACATTTTGTAAACTACATTAATTCTGTATATTCTTTAATTGCATAGTCAGTGTATGTGGACTAGTCTACTCACGCAATGTAATTATTCAAATGTTACACTACTGTCACTTTCTTCAAAAAACCATGGTGATGGATGGACATATAATTTATTTATATTATTTGGTTTACTGTTAAAAGCACTATACAGATGACATCACATGGCCAAAGTTTATACTATACTACACACAGTGTTTCTCTTGTTCTTAGTGGCAGACTGCAAGTTTGTTTAATCTTTGTTTAAACAATTACATTCTGATAGGTTTAAACCTGATATTAAAAAAAGAGCAAAAAGAGAAAACTTGGGGTAAAAATGTTCTGGAGGTACTGTAAAGTCTAACATGTTATTGACATAAACCCAAGAAGAATTCGTAACCCAGCGTGTAAGAATACATGTTAAAAGTCAGAGAAATATGCAAACTGAAACTGAGAGGGATAGAATTTGTTACACACAAACACTCTGATGAAACCATTTTGGGAAGTAAATTAGAACTGCACTGTAACATTGGCGCCAGTATTCTTGTTGGCAGTTATATGACAATTTAACATTAAAATGTATCTAATAAATAATACAATATATAGAGGTGAATGTGTGCTTGTAGAATTTGTACTTGCAGTTAAATCTGCATGAATTTGGGAGGACGACACAGGCAAGCAACAAACAGAAGGAAAAACAGACTTTTTTGCAAGGAAAGCGCTACCAGTACAATATTATTCTACAAAAGGTCAATGTCTTTTAATGAGAGATATGAATAGAGCTATATATACCATGGTCTGGGGGGGGGGGGGGGGGGGGGGGGGGGGGGGGGGGGGGATGGGGGGGGGGGGGGGGGGGGGGGTGGGGGGGGGGGGGGGGGGGGGGGGGGGGGTGGGGGGGGGGGGGGGGGGGGGGGAGGGGGAATCTGGGGGGGGGGTCCTGTCAAGGGCAGATATGCACCCTTTTTTTTATATTTTTATCCATTCAGAGCATTTAGCGAGAACCTCCTAGCTTGACAACATGAACAGTCACATATTAAACATGCAGCATAATGTCTCATTGAGAATATATGAGGAACAATGACCCAGAGGAGGATACAAAATGCCTAATTGGATTTTACAGTACACTTCATGTTTATCCAATCATGATTGATGTTTTTCCTTTTATTTGTCACCTCTCTCTGTATTTTCATTACAAAATACAAAAATTGGATCTTTGATACCCAAATGCATTTCAACATTAATTTGTTTACATACATTTGTCAGTTATAAAGCTGCTTTTTGCAGCCCATCACTTTTATGTCAGAAATGCACCCCTAAAGCATATCTAATGTTTCAATTACTACTGGTTAAGAGCGGCACAGGAAATGCAAATATATAAACTGTTTAGGACGATTAGACCAGCCACTCAAATAATAGACAAAGATTTGTAGAAGCAAGAGAGAAAACACAAACAAAGAAAAACGCAGAAAGAGGACAGGAAGGAGAACAAACTGAAGATTGTACCTTTGCGGGTTTCCATTCAGATTTATGTGTCTAACATTACAGAGCTGGTTAGAGTATTGCGTTGAAGTATTTTACCCCTCTCTCCAGCAGCATGTCCTTGAACTGATTGAGACGGGCCTCCAGGGGTACAACTGCCCGATCCCGAGCTGCCTTCAGCTCGGCCTCCACAGCTGCCTCTTTCTCAGCATCACTTTCCTTCACCTCCTCTTTCCTGGAAGCGAAAACAGCAAAGGAAATACTCAGGGATAATGGCAGATACATGTGCGATTTAATATTCTATTGAAGAGATAGACTGATCATCCTTTTGACCATTCCTTTTAAAAGTGGAAAACGTTTTTTTTTTTGGTCTCGACCAGGACAGTAATTAGGCCTAAGTGTTGTTTCCTCCCTTACTATTACTGCTTAATTCCTATTACTGAAAACAAGAAGTAAAAAAAAATCAGGGTTCAAATGAGGGCGTTTCGATTGCTTCACTGGGGTTTTTCCTAAAGCAGGCTAGAGAGAGGTCAAGCAAGGTTGGGTTACCTTGGAGGCCCATGTTGGCATCGCCAGAGCTTAGAAGCGTTCCCTGAAAAATAGTCCCCAGTGCAACACGACCACTGTTTGGGGTCAGGGAGAAGCAGGCTTGAAGGGCACTGATGGGAAACAGTGACTGATTTGACTTGGTAAATCTGGACAATACGACGTCACCACTCATTACAGACCCGAGTACAAATTATGAACGTTAAAAATCAGCATTGGGTGCATTTTGACAAAACAAAAAAAAAATTCTCCATCGTAACAACCAAAATAAGTCCAATTAACAATTCATTTATTACATGTAGGTTTAGATCTTCTCAAATAAATAAACTAGGTTCATTCTTCATCATCATAGATCAACACACAGCAGAAGCTAGGTGTGTTTCAGTATTGTTTAAAAAGGTCCCTTGCTGTTTCTCTGTGAAAGACGAATGATACTTACTTCCTCTTCTTAGCCTTCGACGGCTCATCTTGTGTTTCTTCTGCGCTGGCTTCGGGGTCCTCGTTGCTGATGCCGGGGACTAAAATAAAAACAGTTGAACTGCTTCACTGACAATACATCTATGAACGCTCATGTCAGGTAATGATCGGTTTATGTATGATTTATACCCGCTTTCCTTGTATCATCTACAGTCTTCTTGTGTGGAGGTTCTTGGATGTATTTATCCACATCCACACGACCAACCAACTCATCTGGTCGATCCCACATGGAATGTCGAGTTGTGGGATTGTAGAAGAAAACACGATCATCACCAGTCCACACAACACACCTACAAAAAAATGAAAATATTTTGAAAAAGGGGGTGGTATATGATAGTATCATATGCACATTATTATTAATGGAAACATTTGCTCCATAAAACTTACCAGGGGGTTCCAGGAATGGGGTTAGTGGCCACTGGCTTAGCTTTTTGAGCTGCTTTTTCTTCTTCGGTCATTTCTTCCTCTTTTAACACCTCGGAGAATAGAAGAAAAAGCTTTAAACACTGACTCACTTCTAGAATTATAAGAATTGATAAAGGAGGTGCTTTTACCTCTTTAGACAGAATGGAGGCTTCGGCTTTAAGTTGCATATCACCAAGTTCCATAGCCTCAGAATCATCAGCAGACTGGTCGTCTTTGCCCACATCTCCATCCTTATCTAAATGATTAGACATTAAAAAAAAAAAAAAAAAAAAAAAAAAAAAAACAGAACAACAAAATGTAGTCAGATGTTTCCATTAGGGTTGTTGAAATAATGAGCACAAATCTTTCATATAACTGCACTCGACCTTTCTCCTTCAGTTCAGAAGGTTGGTCCCACGTGGATTCCTGAGTACGATTATTGTAGTAGTAAGTCTTGCCATCCATTGTTTTATATTCAGACCATTCTAGCAGAGGGTGTGCACCTGCCAACGCAGCAGGAGCTGCTGTGATGGCCAGCTGTGGGTGCATCATGGGTACTAAAGGAGGGCCCATGCTCGGTATCATTCCTTTAAAATACAGAAATTTACATTTGCATTTACATTTGCAGCATTTGGCAGACGCCTTTATCCAGAGCGACGTACAAGTGAGCAATTGAGGGTTAAGGGTCTTGCTCAAGGACCCACAAGTGGCAGCTTGGTGGTCGTGAGGTTTGAATCTGTGATCTTCCGGTCCAGAGTCCAACACCTTAACCACTGGTCTACCACCTCCCAATAAATAAACATCACATGCATAGATCATAATCATGAATGTAAAAAGTAGCTAAGAACTTACAAAGAATTAATCCATAATGCACAACATGAACAAAATCTTTTATACTGAGATGAATATTTTCATCTCTTTACAAAAGCTAGTACATACTTTCTGTACGAGATAAATAAAAATGGCATTACTTTTGATAATTAACGTGAGGTAAATACACAATCCACTCCACATGTTGACATTTCTATTCATTTGAAATAAAATGAGATATTTGTGAAAGGTGATAGTTATTCCCTTCATGTACAGATTACTCATTTTATATTTGGGTTGATGTCTGTTCTGTGCTGAAGTAATTTCTTTTTTAATCTATGCCTTTATTTATTTATTTATTTATTTTTCCCAATTAATGCTGTAAATTGGCTACCAAAAAGTATTTACAATGTGATAAGATAATATTCATACATTGAATATCTTAATACCTATTAAGCACCCTAGCACCATTTAGTATTAAATAAATGAACCCAAACTAAAAACGCAATAGAATTTCACTACATCTTTTTACTTTTAGCATGTCAACAGATCTTAAATGATTACTTAAACAAATCACACAATAGACACATAGCTTGAGAGTGGTATTTTTGCTATACCTGGCAGGGGAATGTGCATGCCAGGTAAAGGCACTCTAAATGGGGGAACCATGACCGGGGGAAATGCTGGAATTGCAGCAGCAGGCTGGGCGACAGCATGAGGAAGACCTGGTGGCAGGCTTCGAGGAAGTAAAGGAACTGGCTGTCCTGCTGCGACAGTAGCTGTGACTGTTGGCACACTGACCACAGCAACTGGAGTCACACCAACACTGACGGGAGGGGTGGAAACTACAGAGGGCATCTCTGATACAGCAGGAGCTACAGGAACAAGAAAACATTTATTACAACAAACTGCTTAACATAAAATACTGACTGTCTGAACAACAAGCAAATCTTAGAACAAAATACCAAAATATCACATAACGGTAATTATGCAGTCAGGATTTACAATATGGTGTATAGAAAATGATATTTACAAATTACAAATATTTGGAAACCAATTCATAAGATTTATCTAGAGCTGGGAGATGAATCACCATTATTGATTTGAGTTTATTGTTTATGCCGAAGTTACACCTTGGTTTGACACAACAAGCTTCCGTAGTTCTCTGCCTCTCGCCCCGGTCTTGCATTAGTCGTATGGAAATGGTTTGGGTTTGTAACTTGAATGGGGAGCCCTCTGTAACATTTGTCTAAAGTTTGTGGGAACTAAAGGTACAACTACAGCACGACTAATTAATTCCAGCCCCTCAAACACAAACATGTTGTTGAATGGGGAGGTGTGTGTGTGGCGCTGTAGGACAAATATGACTGTGGCAAACCCCAAAACACAGACTACCAACAGGTAGAAATAGCACACACAAAAAAAAAAGAGATTAAATTTATATGACATCCCACAGCTCTAGATTTATTTAAATGATTTTTTTCTTCTTTGTTTCTAAATAAATGTGTCATTTTACAAGGCACAAGTTGTGGAATTGTAGAACATTGCATTAGTGTGAAATACATTTTCATTTCTCATTTCTCAAATAATCCATGGTCCATTTTTCGTGTTAAATTACAGATTTGGTATCACATGAATTTGAGATCAAATCTATTAGATCAGTACTCACTGATCACAGGCTGAGAGACAGAGGGGGTGGGGCTACTGGTCCGTTCAGGGCTTGCTGTGAGGGTGTGGGTAGGGGAAGCCTGCTGATTGGAGCCAGGAGTCACTGTAGTTGCAGTACTGGTTGTAATAGACGCAGGGCTGCTGCTTGTTCCTACTTGGGCAGTTGCTATAGATGAAAGCTCTGACTGCTGAATGACCTTTACACCCTCTGGTTTGGTCCAGGCTGACTCACGAGTTCTTGCATTATAGTAGTATACCTGGGGAAAAGCCACATGGTTTAAGGAATGTACACACACACTTTAATCTGCTCCCTACACTCATAACAAATCGCATCAACCGCAAAAATCATAATCCACGCCGACTATACGACCTCGTCCGTTAACCTGTCCATCACCACAGCAAACAGGAAAGGGCTCAGAGCAGATCTTTAATGCAATCCCTCCTTCCCCGTGAGGCAGTCCGTCTTTCCTACTGCACACATCACTGCTGTAACAGTGACGTTATACATGTCCTGCATAGGGTTGGGTATCATTTTATTATTTTCTTGATTTCCAGTTTTGATTCCAAACCACACCATGAACAAACTGTGACACCTTGCCTTACAACATATTCGTTTATGACAATAATTACACTTAGCTTTACCTTCGGTTTTTACAAAGTATAGCAAGACTTGAGCGCTTAACCGGTCCATCTTGTAAGCTGATGTTTAGATTCACACACACACACACACATCACAGGTCCTGGCAGATTGCCAGGGTGGGAAAAAATAAATGAATAATAATTTCACTATTCAATTCCTGCAGTAGTCCTGCACCACCCTCACATTCTCTAATCCACAAATGCTCAATGAAATTACTTCTGACATTCTACTTCAACATTTTTAAAGCAAATATCCGTAGTGCTCTTCTCCTGTGTGAAACCATACTGTTACTCACAGTGGGTCATCTCTTCCCAAAGCCTTGCTTATACTATTCTTTCTAATAAATTCATGTTGTGACTGATCAATGTTCTGCAGTTTTCAGCTGCAAATAATTAGAAAAAAATTTTCTCTAAAAAAAAAAATTTACATTCTAGAAAATGTTATAAAAATAGGGTTATGACTACCTGAATTTTCCCAACATTTACACTTAGTGAAAAAATGGATTAATAATTAACAGCTAAAAATAGGCTGAAAACTGCAAAAAGAAGTGTTTACTTTTTAAAAAAATATAATTTAAAACGTGCCTGACCATAATGACCCAGCATTCAAAATAAGAATTTAGTCATGAAATAGTTTTATAACAAAGGATACCTTTCCCTCTGGTGTAGTATTCTCCACCCAGATCTCCTCCGCTGCTGTGCCTCCTGCACCACCAGCTGCTGGTACCGGGTGCATTCCAGGAGGGAAAATCATGCCCGGAGGAGGAGGCATGTTCCCTATGGGTGGTGGCAGAAAGGGGGGCCTCTGAATATTAAAATGCGAAAAAAGGCAAAAAAAATGTTAGGTCATTTGAAATAAGCATTAAGAATAACATTTTTTGTGGGCGGAATGTGCTAATTACATATACCTGTAGATGAGGAGGTGCAATTGGTGGAGGCATGGCACCAGGTGGAGGAATTGCTGACATACTTGGATCAAAAGGTGGACGTCCAAAAGGAGGTCTGGGGGGTGGTGGAGGTCCCCTCAGCATGCCAAATGGAGGTGGTGGAGGTCGTAGAAGTGGTGGAGGACCTCGCATCACTGTGCTGGGAGGAGTTGGGCTAGAAAAACGTAAAGCTTGCTGAAGGGCCATTCTGAAAGAAACGTAAATGGTGAATTCTGTGTCAAAAATGAGCAGAAAGTCATGAGTTCAAATCCCACCACCAGTATGCTGGCACTGTTTGGCTTCTAAACAAAACCCCTCATATAGCGTTTATACTTCTGCGTCGCTCTGTAGTGACTATTCCCAAACACTAGTTGGTGGTGGTTTTGGTGTTTTTCGGTTTCTGCTTTAGCAACAATGTTGACTTCCTGCAATGACAGGAATGATCTGGCAGTCTTTGTAAAATGGTGATGAGGAATCATAGAGGTGTTTATATTTTCTCTTCCATGGTTCTTTCAGCTGCTTGCTCCATGTCCATGCTTTATTTCTTCACTATGGACTTTAAGATGCCGCTACCGAGGAATACATACGACCCTACACTGAAAATACGCAGACCAATCACAGGCCTCGTGCTCTACTTTTTTTTGGAGAGGTGGGCGTTAGGTTAAGGTGCAAGTATGACGCAGAAGTAAAAACCAGCCTATATTTATATCGTATAATGATCGTATAAATGTATGAACCGAAATTGTGATCCCACCCTCCCCACCCTGATTAATCATGCAGCCCTAATGCGCACTCATTCACCATCATGTGAATTATAGTGATGAATCACAAATTAATTTTTGCATGATTATAAAACATTTGCATATGCATGATTTAATGGAGACAATGAGCTAACAAGTGTGCATTTTATTTTTTTGTGTGTGTTTACTAAAAAAAAAATGTCATACAGTAATAAGTGTTGTGAGGTGAAGTGTTAAAATGATTGACTTTATTGTTTGTGTACCAACCCATGCTCCCAATCACAAAGTACATATAAACAGCTTCAGCTCCACAGCGACAGTCAGCCACTGAGTGAGTTTGATAAGCATTGAAGTGCATTCGCTATTTTGCACTAAATAAACTTAGGATGGACATGAACAACAACAACAACAACAACAACAACGCAACATCACGCTCTTGCAGCGTGAACAAAGCACTTGAGGAATGGCGGAAAGATCCCATAGTGCAGCGCAGCGAGACGGCGAAAAGCTTATGCTAAGCACAAGTTAGCGTGAATAAGGAAGGGAACGTGTTCACGTGTATATAAAACCAAGAATGCAGAAATAAAAACAGATGCTTCATGTGAATTATATCTCTATATCATGGGCAACACGATGCATTATTTTTGGCAGGTATCTGAACGTGTACTACAGTAAAATACTGCCCACTTATTAAACAGTAAGTCGCTAAGATTAGCCTGGTAGCCACGCTGTAACCGGGAATTCACCATGCAACTGTTAGTTCGCTCCAATCCTCAGAGAGTTATCTAAAAAAAAAAACACTCAGACAATCCTCTGGTGATATTTAATGACAAGCTGCTCTCACCTGCTCTCTCCGGCCGCAGTGTTTTCTCCTTCTATGTGCTCCGCCATTATAGCAAAAAATCCAAACAGGCAACTTCCTGCTGACAAAACGCCCTTTCGCGAGATCTTCGTATATCATTGGCTGGCACCGTGTGACATCACACCGCTGATTTGTCCACAGATCCATCAATCACGCATCAGTTTTCTCAAACTCTATTTATTTGTTTATTTGTTTGTTTATTTATTTATTTATTAATTTAAAAAAAAAATCATACGTCACTGAAATTCCTAAAGAGGATTTCAGAGAACAAAATGAAGTTGGTCTTCTTTATTTGATAATATATCTTGGGTTATAGAGTATGGAAATGACCAAATAAGTTTTGTATCAACAATAAAGTCAAAGAAGTGTCTTATAAAATACTTCATAGAATTTATCCCGCCAAGAATGTTTTAGAAAGATTTAAACTTAATATCTCCTATTCTTGTGAGTTTTGTGGACGCGAAAAAGAAACAGTTTTGCATCTCTTTTATCATTGTATTTATTCGAGATTGTTTTGGAATGATCTGGAATTTTATATATATATAAAAAAAACCCGAATGTATGATGGAAATCTGTATATTTGATGTTTTCTTTCATTTTAATAGCGAACATTTAAATTGTAAACAAAAACATGTTATACAAGTGTTTATATTGCTTGGGAAATTCCATATTCATAAAAAAAGTGGGCTCAATGTAGGCCAAATTTTTCCCATTTTTTAAACGAATTTAAAATATATGTAAATCTCTTAGAAAAAAAACAAAAAATAAGAAAGCACTGAAAACTTGTAATGCTCTTAAAGAATTGAAATTACTGTAGAGAACAAAATGAAGTCATTAATAGATATTACACGTCGTTGTCGTTCAAGATCATATTTCTTCTATGAGAAATATTATTTGTGTGAACCGTGCAGGGAAAAACAGTGCTTCCATATATTCTGTACATTATTATAGAATTTAAGCTGTATAGTTTTGTATTGTATATATTGTATTGCACAGTCTGTATTGTCGATATAAATCCGCGTGGCCATGTAGTCTGTATTGTCTTGTGTAGTCTGTATTGTCTTGTACAGTCTGTATTGTGTTGTATAGTCCTGTCTGTAAGTTAAACGTACACTATACATGTACATTGTATAGTGTAATACTTTTCTGTACTTGAGAGTTACCAACAGCTGAAATCAAATTCCTCGTGCGTATAAACACACTTGGCCAATAAACCTGATTGTGATTCTGAAATGTCCCTTGCATACAGGCAACACAAGTAAGTGTAAAACAGATCAAACCCACCTCCACATTCAACGAGCTTGTTTGACGTGCTGGAATAAATTATTTGCGCTGCTCCCTTTAGTTTATTTATTTATTTATTTACACATACAGTAACTAATTATTGAAAACAAGCAATTTATTATTACAGCTTACTTCTATTTTTTCACTCTATTCATTGTCAGGCTGTATTATCCCCTGCTCTCATGTTCTCAAGCTCTCAAGCTCATTATTGAAGCACACACCCTTGCTGTTTGTAGTGATGGTCTTGGATATGGTCACGTCATCAGTGCTCATGTAGCTTGTCCCTGATGAAGTTTACGCCTCCAATTTAATGGAATTGCCATAATGTGCCATTATGAACATGTGGAAGGAGCATAGCATTGAGGTAAAGTGAGAGGACTTTGAACATTTTTAAACTGACCATGTGACTGCAATCTGGAACAAGTTACCAATGTCAAGTGCCCTTCAGATGCATGGAAGATGCCATCTCAGCCACCCTCCATCCAACCCTTAGACACCTGGTTAACAAACTACTTGAAATACCCAGAAAGGAAGTTCATTTTAAAATAATTAATGGAATATTTCCATATATATCTATATATCTATATCTATATATATATATATATATATATATATACACTGTGTGTAAGTGTATCTAGAAGTATTGCTGCTGTTTTGAAGGTAAAGTGTGTTCACAACAAATATTGATTTCATTTCTCGTTTCTCTTTTCTTCATTCACTGCATTTTGTTCATTGATGAAAGTAAATAATTAACACTTTCATTTTTGAAATAATTCTTTCTTTACAGCATGTAGGTAAGGTTGTAGGTAAAGATATTATATTTGTGACTTGCTATTCTTTTACTTTCCATTAAGCCTTCATATGTCATATTAACTGTGTGATTACCGGATAGGTCATATCGGAATGTTTTTTTTTTCTCATATCCATAAGAAGTTATGAAAGGTATATTGAAGAGCACATTGCACACTAGGTACCACTTTCTTTATTACCTTGTCCCGGACTTAATGATGCCATCTAAATATTTCCTCAGATGGAAAATAAGATGGTGGCTTCTCCCCTCCCCTGGGGGAGAACCCATGTTTGAAAAATAATTCTTCAAATACTAATAACTAATAAAATCATTATTTTTAAAGGCCATCTGACTTCTGTTTGGATTTCTTGTCTGTAACTGAGACTTGGCTACAACCTGTGATCTTAGTGTGTTTTCTCAACACCTTTCCCGGATTATGTATCTCTCCCAGGGCTATCGGCAGGGGCGGATTAGAGGCTTCTATTTCTAGATGTAAGTGTCTGTCTGCAGCTATCTTGGAACACCTGTTATAGTTTTGAAGAACAATCCTTCATTATTAATATGCCATGTCCTGTCCTGTAAGCCATGGTGTAATGTATCCTTCATCCAAATTTATCTAGGATTCTTCTGTGCATTTGAGGAACTATTTACAGGTCTTCTACTGACTCTTTATCCGTGGTGATAATATTCACGTTTTGTTGTCCAGATTTTTGTAAAAATCTATTTAATCTTTTGACCTTTTATCATAGGAATCCTATGCACAGGAATTGACACACATTGGACTGGATATTTACTCATAGACTGTGTAAATCTTTTTTTTTAAACATTCAAAGCTTTTCAAAGCAGGCAGATTTTCTCTTCTCCACTGGCTAACCTCTAAAAGTCATGCCATCAGGCAGAATCTTTAAGGCACAATAAAATGACTACCACAAAGCTGCTAAAAGTGCAAAAACACAGTATATCTCAACACTGTTTTCTAATAAATGTCACAGGCCTTGTGTGCTTTTCAATACTATAAATTCTGTATTGGTCAGTCCAGTTTCTTCAGTACTTTGTATGTTGTCCTGTCTATAGTTGGTATTCTACTTGCAGTGTTTAATCACAATAACACTGTTGCCTTTAAAAGATCGTGTTCTGCACTTAGAATTAACTTCCCACACTGGTGATCATCAAGCCTACTAAAATGGGTTTTTAATGTAACCTAGCTTCCTAGTAGTAATAGTCCTAGTCAAGTCCAAGTACTTGTAACCTAGTAGTTTTTAGGCCTAGCCTATTTTCTCTTATTAGGGGTTCAAGCATGTAGTGCTGAAACCCTATTGTTATTGTAGTGATTATTATTATTATTATTATTATTATTATTATTATTATTATTATTATTATTATTCCACCCGAAAACTGATCCGTGAAAACTAGAGATTGAAACGGGGACAGATGGTAGAGCTCAGTTTGGGGATCGGATGACAAAATATCAACCCATTTGGCCACAGGGTGGCGCTATAATCGCCCAAAAAAGTATTAAAGAATGTAATCGTACACTCAAAATCCTCAGAATCCTTGGGTCAAACGAAAGAAAATCCTCATTGACTGTTTTGTGCAAAGTTCTCATTTTTAGTAAAAATTGGTTATGTTAAAAACCAAACTAGTTATAGGTTTTTTTGTGACATCAGAAATGTTCAGTAGACATAGCTTATCAATAATTATGAAAAAAAAAATTGCACTTTCCATTTACCATTGCAATGACTCACCTCAATCCTTGGTCAAATCTTGTTTGCCACTTGTTTGCACTAAACAAAGAAAAAAATGGTTATTTTCTTTTCTTTGTTTGCCAAAGCCACACAATATCTATTCAATAGCCACTAAGGGGCAATATAAAGTTCTTCAAATCCAACAATTCCTTATGTCCTTCGTTGCCTCAGTTGCTTGAATAGTAGTATTCAAGACTAGTATTTGTATGGATGTGTCAAAAAATATGGTTTTAAACACACTGTGGTGGAAGCGTATCCCTTGATCCCTTGGTTCTGTCAAATTAATACACCAATCTCTAAACTTCCTAAACTGTTACTCCCTTTGAGTTGAAATAACGGCTCAAGTCGTTCTTGATTTTACAGACATTTATTCGGACACTTGTTTCTTCCTTATGTTCAAATAATGCCGTCAGAACTACGAAAGAAAATACATAAAACTTAAAATGACCTTCTAACAAGCGAACGAAAAGCATATACACGCACACATAAGGTCACTTGACTAATTGTACATTAGAATACAATAACGCAACATGTTCACTTACAGAAAAACAATTAACACAATAAAACACAGACCTCATTGGCCTCTCTAACCCAAGAGGAATAAACTTGGAGGGTTACAGATTCTTTTTAGCACTTGTAGTGCATTTAGATCTACAACATTTCTAAGTGATCACACTCACATATAGTTGCATTCACTCAAACATGCCTGCTCCACATCACACTAATTTTATGACCACCAGGTGCCAGCCTGGCTGGTCAATCACAGATAGGCCTTCTTATCTGCCTTCCTGGCCCTTCACCTTTGACTTCATACCTCTCAAATACTCAGTTTATGACCGGACTTAAAAGTCCCAAACAGACCCCCATTCTCCCACAGGATGCTGACACATTTCCTTGAACTCAGCCACACACACACACACACACACACACACACACACACACACACACACACACACACACACACACACACACACACACACACACACACACACACACACACACGTGCCTATATGTGTTAATGTATGTATGAGGTTCTATTTTATGATGCTGAAACTCATAATCTGAGTTGAACAATGTTCATTTTTATGAAAAGTTTTATGAAATTATCATCATTATTCTTATTGTTCTATAAAACTTCAGTTTCTTTAGTTATAAAACAATAAAACAATGCTGTTTTAATAATTAATAGTGATTAAACAATAGGGTTCATCAAAATAATGATTATATTTCTAGAACATTGTTATTATCCTTCAAATAAGTCATGTAGTGATTACATTTATTAGTATTATGGCTCCTTCCATCCTCTTTCATTCTTTCCATTTTCAAATTATCTTCAAATGATCAGTTCCTGCATCCAATGTTTGTAAGTAAGAAGTACTCTTTCTTTCTTTTATGTTTGTAAGTTAGCCTTCAAATGTTTGTAAGTAAGAAGTACTCAGCATATCAACCAATGTTTCAATTCATTATTTCCCATTCATATTTCAAGTAAATAACTTCATTAATTCATATTTCAAGAATTAACTTCTTGGACCATTCCCAATATGCAAATTAGCTTGGGCATAGACAAAGAAATACCTTTCTGCTCAAGTTTCATGTCATTGGCATTGGTCAGTTTCCAAAAGTTGGGTGCGTGACACCCAGGCCCATAAATCCCAAATCTACACTCTCCACAACTAGGAGAGAGAACAGCAGGGAAGCGACAGAGAACAAAGAAACAACAAAGAGATGAAGTGAGACGATGCTGAGAGGCTGCCGCCTCTCAAACGGACCAGCTCTGGACCAACTCGGAGTCACTCGGGAAACTCATGCTCATCATGTCTCCAACCAGGAGCGAGGCCATGCTGGCCTTTCTGAGTCGTGAATCTCCTCCTGAGACAGAACAGCAATTCCTGATCGTCATCTACAGGACTTCATCTTCAACACCTCGAATCGTCCGGACTTTTGTTCAGCTTCAAACCCAATGCAAGTAACGCTGCTGATCAATTCAGCGTCTGTAAGTTAAGCCCCTTTTAATTAAGGTGAATTTGAATTCCTCTTTACGATTCTCATCAAGGTGTGATAAATTTGACTTTCCTTCAACTTACTGCCGTCTGTATCTCGCCTCTCTCTCTCTCTCTCTCGTCTGTCTCTCCCTCCTTCACTCTCTCTCACTCTCTTCTTCCCCTCAGTACTATTGTATATAGATGTTTGTCATAGATTAGTATGTGTCATGTGCCGTCTTATTAAATGTTGTATATACACAAGTGATTGTCTTTGTGTGTGCCTCACAATTACAAGTCAATGAATCTTTGATCTTGCTACCTTGCTCAATTACAACTTGTATTATATTAGAATAGTTATTTTCTAGGCCAGGAAGATATAACTTTTCTTGGGATTAATGAATAATTATATTGTCTGCTCGCCGGACGAACAGATCAAATAATTAAGCTATTGATTCCTTTTATATTCAATCTAACATTCAATAGTCATAATTAATTATAAAGCATTATAATTAATATGGGTATTTGGATGCACAGGTTGTTATTTCAACTTAAATTGTCGGCTACCGACTGGTGGAGAAACATATGGTTAATTACCCCGTTAATATTAAAATGCTACATTATATTGGTGGATAATAGGCGGGCACCTTGCTCGTTCATTTTTCACCCAATATTAAAACGTTACCTTACAGATGATGATGTTGGAATGCAATGGTGCAGTTTTGGTGTTAGAATGCATTACAGTTATTGGTGAAGATATGCATTCATGAATTTCGTTACATTTATAATGGTGGTAGAATTCAAATCGTTACATTATAATGGCAGATTCAAACGTTGTTTTTGTGAGCACACTCAGGGTTAATTTTCTTGTGTATTATATTTTTATTTGCGCGCTAAGAGAAACTGTGCCTTAACATGCCGATATGCGTCCAGCTTTCAGTCAATGTTAAAGAAAGGAACGAAAAGAACGAAAAGAACTTGTTCTTAAGAAAAAAGAAATCCTATTTTTTATTTTATTTCAATGTTACTTTTATTTTAACTGCAGTCCAAAATATTAAAATCTGCCCAGTGAAGACAGAAATGTCTTTTACTGTACATTTTAATATTTTCAAAATCGTCTGTCGGAACGCAGAAGTCGTCCTTCAGCTCGATAAAAGAGATTTTACAGGAGCAATGTTCTCCTCGTGTTACAGGCCTTAATTTACCGCTAGCTCTGAATTTCATTCATCTAGACGGCTTTAAACTCCCTTAGGCCAAGCGTTCAGAGTAGCTACCTAACGTACGTCCTAAACCCAAATTTTATTGTGCATGCGACTCGACCGTAATAAGTACATGGTAGTCAATTGTTGAAACCGGTGTTAACCACGGAAATCCCGTGCGTTTGTTTAAGTGGCAACGGTGGAATGAATCCCCGCCCACTCTCACAGGGAAAACCCCTGTTTGCGCAGAGCTCTTTATTTATTAATCGGTCGTCATTTGTGTGCAGAAAAAAAAACTGCCACAGTCCGTCCGTACTTCCTCGGCGTAATGAATTTCGCCCGTTTCGGTAGCCTAACCACAGGTGAAACAACCCTGTTCGGTTTTTGAGCTATTTCTTGTTTTTAGTTATTCTTGTCCGTTTGGAAATCGTTGCCAAACGCGTCCGTCCAAATCACACGTGGTGTTAATGTAAGGCGCAATACCTTCAAGTGACGTTAGGGGGCAGGTTGTATTTCTGTTCTTCACTTCACCGCACTCCTCCTCCTCCTACTAACTCTTAACCTCAGTGTCTGCGGACTCCCTAACTCCACCTGGTGGACCTCCTCCGCTAGGTCGGCTTTTGCCTTCCTTCCTCCTTGCCTTAACGGCTGTCTTCCGTTTGACTTCTCCAGTCATTCGTTTATCAACTTTTATTTTGTTTTTGTTAATTTCTGGTATACCTTAATTGATTTGATTTAATTTCATTATTTTGATTTGCTTTAAGGTTCATTTAATTTTTATTATAATTTTGATTTCTTGATTTAATTTTAATTTGATTACAAAATATTAAAATAAAAAAATTATTTTAATAAGAATTTTAAAGAATAAATAATGAATAAATAATAATAATTTGCCTCATTATTATTTAAGTTTATTATTTTGATTGTACCATTTGCTCTCACCAATTTGAATTAAATTTAAACCAAGGTTGAATTTGAATTCAAATTTAAGTGTTTGGATTTTAGCTATTTAGGTTTTAACCCTTTATAGCACTCCTTCCCTTATTCTTACCTGGTCAGTGAAAGAAGGTGCCTCCATGAATGCCTCATGGCAAAGTGGAGCCATCTGTCGTGCTGTACCTAGACCTGTGCTGGTTGGAATTGAAGGTAGAGGGGGAAAAGAAGGAATATAACTTGAAGAAGACCAGTTGGAATTGAACTTGAATACTTTTGCCCATACATTACTAATCCGATATTCAAAAAGGGATTAGTTTGTCTAATTCTCAATTCTAGGGCCTCTTAGCCTCCTCCTGATAACAGCGTCAGGTCAATAATACAAGTTCAACTCCAACAGCACCTCCAGCACCCTATAATATTTTAACATTTAAAGGCATTGCCTATCTTCAGGCCTACTCTATTCCTTTCCTGTTTGAATTAGTTGGGTTCTTGTTCGTTTTATCGTATAATATTTCCTGTTTGTCTGCATGAAAATCTTATCCTTTGAGAATCGTCAAGGGAAAATTTGGCAACACAAGTCAGCCATAGTTTAGATAGTCTATTAGTTTATGGACTTGCATTGGCCCTTTTCCTGTCTTTCTCTCGCCTCCAGTGAGCCAGACGTCCAAATCCTCCAGCCCTGACGCCCACTGAGATCAGAATGCCATGACTGGCACCCTCGTGCCCGGGACTATGGGTGACGGTGACTGCCCACCTGAGACCTGAACCGCCTGATGACCTCGAAAGTGCCGCAATGTATCGGATCCTGATCCTGCACAGGAACTACAGCCACAGAGAGCTGATTAAGAAGATCCTTGGATGATCATTAAGCGTAAACCCATCACCAGGTAAAAATGGGGGGGGGGGGCCAAAGTGAGCACCACCCGCCTGAAAGAGGAATCGTTGGCATCCAGAGGCCCAAGCTAAAGAGGCTCAGAAGAACCAGACAGCCCACTCCCTGGCAACAGGACCAGCTTCACTGACCGAGAACTCAGAACCAGCGCAAGACGGCTGATGAAAAGGACACAGAGCTACAGAAAAGAGTAAAGAAACTCCAGCGAGACGTGTCTCTTGTAACGAAAACAGAGACTGAATGCAGAGAAAGACATGCCAAAGCTATCGTCAAGACAGACTTCGAAGGGGGTACTCCAATGGAGTAACACGTTTGATTAAACGCTCCCGCAAATTCCATGTTAATTGTTTATTTTTTGCGCTACCACTACTTTTTTTTAAGATATACTCACCCGAGCTCGTTTTCTGACAGCTGTGTTTACATTCCGAGTGTTTTATTATGGCCGGCAAAACCCCTAAAACCCACTCCGCGACGACCTCACAACTGCGGCCTCCTTCACAAACAGCGGCCTCGGAGCCGGAGGTTTCCTCTCCATCTCGCGTCACCACAACTCAGAGTGAAGCCGTGCATGTTAGTGATGTGGGGTCTTTGAAGCGAGAGTTGCTGAGCTCGCTTAAAACAGGACATTGCGGATATTTTCAAAGCTGAACTCCGTGCTGCACTGGGTGGATGATTTGTCCACAATTAGGGCTGATTTACAATCAGTTAAAACGCAGCTAGCAAATGATAAAGCTGCTTCGGACGCTGAGATGACTGCTGCGCTGCAAAGGTGCGGGACAGTGCGGGACATGGGGGAATCACTCTCGGTATGCACTGATGATGTAGTCGAGCTTAAGAACAAGCTCGCACAGTTAAATGCCAAGTTTGACTCTTTAAAGAGGAAGTGTGAGGACCTAGAATCTCGGTCGCGACGGAATAACATTAGGATAGTCGGGATTCCCGAGGACACCGTCGCTGATAATACAACATACATCGCCAAATATCGGACCATGCACCATTATTCTTAGATCTTCAGTTGTCCACAATCTCCCCCCTTGGAGGTTTAATTCTCTATTGTTGGCAGACGATACATTTTGCAAGTTTGTCTCTAATTCTATTGATGAGTTTCTTCTTTTTAATCAGAACGAGTCAACATCGTCTTCCTTAGTTTGGGAGTCACTGAAGACGTTCCTTACGGGGAAGATTATTTCATTCTCTTCACGTTGCAATAAAGTACATAAGGCCAGACTCATTGAACTCACATCTGCGATTGGTATTCTCGACCAAGAGTGCGCATCAAATCCAGAATTGTTTAAGAAACGTCTAAATCTCAAGACAGAATTTGATTTAGTTTCCACCAAGGAAGTAGAGCGACTGTCAGAGCAACTGTTATTTCAGACACGTAGTACCTACTATGAACATGGGGATAAAGCGAGTCGACTTTTGGCTCACCAATTGAAACGTCAATCTGTCTCACGTTTGATACCTAAAATTAATACTCATGACAATGTAACTGTTACAGATCCAGTGGAAATTAATTCTACATTTAAGTCTTTTTATACTGCTTTGTACAAATCTGAGTTTCCATCTGATATTATCTGTTATGAATCAGTTTCTGGCCAATCTTGAAAATCCTAATATTGACACTGATCAAATGCAGAATCTTGATGCCCCACTGTCCATTGGTGAGATAAAGCTCTCAATTAAAGCGATGCAATCCAAAAAAGCCCCGGGACCTGATGGGTTTCCTATAGAGTTCTATAAGAAATTTATTGATAAGTTGGCGCCTCTTCTTTTGCTTATGTTTAACGAGTCCCTGGAAAAGGGTTTTCTTCCACCTACCCTGACCCAAGCTTCAATAGCTCTTCTGTTAAAGAGTGATAAGGATCCACTTTTGTGTGGTTCCTATAGGCCTTTATCTTTGTTGAATGCGGATGTAAAAGTTCTTGCGAAAATTATAGCTTTGCGCTTGGAAAGGGTTTTGCCTACTATTATTTCCAAAGAACAGAATGGTTTTATTAAGGGACGTCATTTGTTTTTTAATACTCGTACTCTTTTAGATATTATCCACACAACGCATTCTGAGACGGTGCCTGAGATTGTCATTTCAATGGATGCAGAGAAGGCATTTGATCGAGTGGAGTGGGAGTATCTGTTTGCGGTGTTGGAGAAATTTGGTTTTGGTAATAAATTTATTAGCTGGGTGAGGTTACTTTATACAACACCACAAGCCAGCATTCAGACGAACAGCGTACGTTCAGATTATTTTCCACTGGAACGTGGGACACGTCAGAGGTTGCCCTTTATCTCCATCCCTGTTTGCCTTGGCCATTGAACCATTGGCCATCTCCTTGCGATCCTCTTGCTTTATTTAAGGGTGTTATTAGGAATGGTGTTGAACATCGATTATCACTGTATGCAGATGACTTATTGCTCTATGTATCTGATCCGTTATCTGGTCTTCCTTGGTATCTTGTCCATTCTTGATGCATTCAGCTCTTTTTCTGGATACAAATTAAACCTTGATAAGAGTTGAGTGTTACCCTATCAACGAGGCTGCCTTGCAGCTAAAATGTCAAGACATTCCATTTAAAGTTACACAATCTGGATTCAAATATCTTGGTATTTCTGTGACGCGTACATTTTCAGGTCTTTTCTCTGCAAACTTTACCCCACTCGTTAATAGAATGAAGACTGATCTTCAGAGATGGAATAGTCTGCCTTTGTCTCTGATTGGGAGGATTAATACTGATTAAAATGAAGGTTCTGCCTCAGTTTCTTTTTTTGTTTCTAACAATCCCCTTATTCCTACCTAAACATTTCTTTGACTCATTAGACTCAGCAATTAATTCTTTCCTCTGGGCAGGGGGATCTCCCAGGGTGCGTAAGTCAATACTCCAGAGATGTAGGTCCAGTGGTGGTCTTGGCATTACCCAATTTTCAATTTTATTACTGGGCAGCACACATTCATAAGGTTCGGTACTGGGTTGAGTCATCTCATTTAGCATGGTGCAGGTTAGAAGCCCAGTCATGTTCTCCCTCATCCTCTTTGTCTGCTCTTATATATTCCTCTCTTCCAGTCAAAATTTCCTCGTATGTCAACAACCCTGTGGTGTTGAATACATTAAAAATTTGGTATCAATTCATGAAACATTTTAAGTTTGTGACAGGTTCTCCGTTAGGTCCACTATGTAGAAATCATCTTTTTCCACCCTCATACCTGGATTCTTTTTTTAAATTATGGCATGACAAAGGCATACACTGTTTTTGGGACTTGTACTTTGACGGTGTTTTTGGTACTTTTACTAATTTAACTTCAATGTTCGGTTTACCTGCTAACCATCTTTTTAGATTTTTCCAGGTTAGGAATTTTGTTAGAGTATGTTTTCCTTGACTTTCCCTCATCTCCTCCTCGCCAGCAATGGGAGAGTTTGATTAAGCCTACTTTACGACAACAAAAAGGTGAGGTTTCTATGATCTATAGTGGTATTTTGGATCTCTGCGATCGAACTACTACCAAAAGAAAAGCTGCTTGGGAGGGGGAACTGGGAATTCAATTTGGTGACGGATGGTGGGATAATGTGGTGAGTGGTTTACATAAAGTCCCCTGTGCTCGGCTCTCACTTATCCAGTTTAAGGTTATCTACAGGGTGCATTTCTCTAAGTCTAGACTGTCACAGATTTACCCTGATGTTGAGGACAAGTGTGACAGATGTTCTGGCTCGCATTGTCACTTGAGTCATATGTGTTTCTTTTGCCCACGATTGTGTAATTATTGAACGGGCTATTTCGATACGATTTCCACTATACTAGGGGTACATGTGAAACCGTGAATTGAATGATGAAACCATGATTGCTGTCTTTGGACTTCCATCGGAGACACTTTGGTTGAATTCCATGCAGAAGGATATCATTAATTTTACATCGTTGTTGGCCAGTCGTCGGCTTCTCCTGCAGTGGAAGTCTACTGCTTCTCCTTCTCATGCACATTGGTTGAAGGACACGGCCTTTTTTCTCAGGCTTGAGAAAATTAAATGTACCCTAGATGGTAACACTACCAGGTTTTTTTCTAAGTGGCAACCCTTCCTTTCATACTTCACGGATTTGCAGGTTTTGCTTGATTAGATGCTTCTTTCATTTCTTTTTTTATGGTACAGAATGAGCCGGGATCGGGGTGGGGGGGAAGAATTTCTTCTTTTTCTTTTTTTTTTTTTTTTTTTGTAACTGATTTATTTTGTGTGGTTTTGGTTTGTCTGTTTTTTCGTTTGTGTAAAGGTAAAATGTGAAATGAGGAGTGTGATCTGACTTTGTTTGCCAATGTGCTTTGAATATTTTACCAATAAAAAGATATTGCAAAAAAAAAAAATTATAATAATAATAATGATTTTTTTCTCATCAAATCTACTCACCAAGAATTGTTACAGTGGCTTGGGCGCCAAGGCACTGCTCCACTGTCCTCATAATAATAATTCATTACATTTATATAATGCCTTTCTGGACACTCACAGCACTTTACATTATGAGAGGTGGAACTCATAGGGAAGTGAAAACCTCAGACTTCCACATTAAACAGCATCCAAGTTTACTTGTGCTCTTACACCCTCTGTCTTGTTGATTTTACCGTGGAATACCCAGAGACTGGTCATCTGGCTTGTTGGTCTAGGGATATTGATCTCGCTTTGGATGCGACATAACCCTCCAGATTGTTCTTGAAAAAGTCCCAAATTTAGACTAACTAATCTACGAGGGCTTTGAGCTCAGGGTTAAAGTGTGCATTTCAAAGTAAGTACTAACTGAACTTAGCTTAACTAAGTTAACTTAAAAGTTTGAGTGAAAACATTGCCGACTGTAACAAGTATCCAAAATAGCATTGGGATACCTATAGCAGAGGATGGTTTCGATCCATCGACCTCTGGGTTATGGGCCCAGCACGCTTCCGCTGCGCCACTCTGCTGATTAGGTGACACCTGACACAAGATTCCTTTCTTCTGGCAAAGAGAGGTTTAGCCAGAATGCTGCAGCTAAACTTTTCATATCCACAAATGTGATGCAACAAACGAGAGTTTAAGGTATCCTGTATGACAAAGGATCTATATGTGATATCCTCACAATTGCATTTAAACATATCACATTAAGACAGACCCACCATATTTTGAAGTTCGGGCTCGTCCAGGATTTGAACCCGGGACCTCTCACACCCAAAGCACCCTAAGCGAGAATCATACCCCTAGACCAACGAGCCAGATACCAACGAGCCAGATGATGAGCCGAAGACAAACGATGATGGCATTGCACATACAGTAAGACAAACGATACAGGAGAAGGGTTAAGATAAATAGCAGGAAAGTTAAATGCACAAACGAACTGCCCCAAAGAGTAGCACTTATTAATGGTATAAAAATGAGTGCTTATTAATGGTATAAAAATTAGTGCTGTTTGAAGTAATCTGGTTGTACTTGCATTAAGTCAGTTTTAACATGATCTTCTTCAGACAATGACATTACTGATTACCCCAAAAAAAATGATAAATAAAAACAGGACAATCAATTGTGACAGTCTTCTTCAGATACAATGATGATAGAAAATCAAAGAAAACAGATATTCTGATTTCACTGAATACTAAAAAACACCCCAAGGTTGATTTGAAGTAATGCAGTTGAAGAAATTGTGGCAAAGAGAAGCAAATTGTTTCTAGAAATTGTGAAATCAATCGTGCTTTCTATAAAAAAACACCCCAAAAAATCTTTCAAAAAATGTATCTTTGGTTGTTCAGTCTTCTCTAAATCTTCACAGACTTCTCAAAGAGCAATCTGAACACTGAACAACCTAGAAATACAATTGAAAAGTTTTACACACGAGACTGCCCCAAAGAGTGGGTGAGGTGAATGCTTTCTCACATTGAAATTTGAATATTCTAGAAATAGCCCCACCCACCAAATTTTGCTCCACCTGAAAGACGTGGGTGATCCATGCATCGTAGTTTATGTTCGCTGAAAGCTGCCCCAACTTTTTTGCAAAGAACACTTGAAAAAATCAAATAAATCTTTCAAAATATGAATTTTAGAAATATTTTGAAATATTTTGTTTATGTTCTCTTTGGTTGTTCATTTTTTGCACTCAAAAAAACACCCCAACAAATTAAAGAACAGTAGATGTGTAACAGTTAGGGTAGTTAGATCATTGTTAAGGTATCTTTATGTTAAAATGAGGCGGACAAGGTTCCCAAGTATATTTACAGACACAGGTGAATGCTTTTTCATTCTGCAGTGGCTGAAGTCAGTGTTGCTCATTTAGACTGAAGTAATCACAGGTGAATACTTTCTCAGGTGAGACTGGCCCAAAGTGTAGCAGTTTGTGATGTAACTGAGTCACAACGACAAATGGAGACTTCACGCAAACATCTTCTATTTCAGCTATACTAACACTTGTGGAAAAAGTATTTTAGTATTCTCAACGAGCAATGTTTTAGAAATGTCTGTGTTCATGTCCTATGAGGAGGGTTTGGTTTAAGATTAATACAATCTAGAAAGTAGACTTTCTCCATCCAGATGGAGGGTTATGCGATCCAAAGCGAGATCAATACCCCTAGACCAACAAGCCAGATGACCAGTCTCTGGGTATTCCACGGTAAAATCAACAAGACAGAGGGTGTAAGAGCACAAGTAAACTTCCAACAGGTTTGGTATTTCTTCTTGGAACAGATACAGATAGCTCTGCATAAAAATTGGGCTCGTCCAACATATTGACGCGGGTAAAAGTAACAATGTAAAACTTTAAAGTAACTAGAGAAAACAGAAGGTTCATCATGCTTTGTGGCTAGGTTCAGATTGTTCTTGACAAAGGCCCAAATTTAGACTAACTAGTCTACGAGGGCTTTGAGCTCCGGGTTAAAGTGCGCATTTCAAAGTAAGTACTAACTGAACTTAGCTTAACTAAGTTAACTTAAAAGTTTGAGTGAAAACATTGCCGACTGTAACAAGTATCCAAAATAGCATTGGGATACCTATAGCAGAGGATGGTTTCGATCCATCGACCTCTGGGTTATGGGCCCAGCACGCTTCCGCTGCGCCACTCTGCTGATTAGGTGACACCTGACACAAGATTCCTTTCTTCTGGCAAAGAGAGGTTTAGCCAGAAGGGTGCAGCTAAACTTTTCATATCCGCAAATGTGATGCAACAAACAAGAGCTTAAGGTATCCTGTATGACAAAGAATCTATATGAGGTTTTGTCACAATTGCATTTAACCATACCACATTAAGACAGACACCACCATATTTTGAAGTTCGGGCTCGTACCGGGATTTGAACCCGGGACCTCTCGCACCCTAAGCGAGAATCATACCCCTAGACCAACGAGCCAGATGATGAGCCGATGGGCATTGTACAGTAAGACAAACGATACAGAGCGAGTAAGGGTTAAGATAAATAGCAGGAAAGTTAAATGCACAAACGAGACTGCCCCAAAGAGTAGCACTTATTAA